>JAGPOW010000261.1:43317897-43336004 GCA_030014935.1 Caiman crocodilus | reverse complement strand
GCATTGGTAACTGGGTGAGAGAGAGCCTTGAAGGAATAAGAAAAGCCAGCTAATTAGGTCAAAGAACTCATTATAATACTAAAAAGCACACCCCTAGGTTGAGAGAAAGTATGCTAATGAAACATGCATGTATGTAAATGAGGTACATGGCTTAAACACAGTTATAGAGACATGCTCAGTAGAGAACTTCTTATGTAAGAACCCTTGTAACCAATTACTGAACAGCACGCTTGTGAAACCTTGTAAACTTCTGTATAAAAATACCCCAGAAATGATATTCAGGGGTATTTGAAATGATATTTGCTTGAATCATTCTACTTGCACCCTTTGTTGCTAGCAATAAACTTTTCTTTTTACTTCCACCGCCCAGTGTGTGTATTGGTGTCTGCATTCTGGGCACGAACCCAGATTTGGGCTGGGGCTCAACAAAATCAGCAAGTGCTAATGCACTGGCTCAAGACCTTCATAGTAGGTAAAAAACCAGAGAAGAAATAGTTGCTATGAGGTATTCTGGTTAAGTCTGAAACTGATTTTTCATTACATGTCCATTTTTTACTTACCCCTATATTCCACTTAATTTCCACTTTAAATGTTATACTAGAGACCTATGGTTATCTAAACCATTGTGTCCAAATTGAACCTAATTATAAAACTGAGATGTAGAACTAGGAAGAAAAATGAAACTTTAAATGAAACAGATTTGAAAGCTCTATTGGAATCTAGGGCACAAGGGCAATTTAGAAATAAGAAACATCATTAGAGAACTGCTCTTGAATTGAGAAGACTGAAATATTCTCAGACTCCAGAAAAGTTCCCTGACTTCCTCTTTGGGGAAAGAGTGTTAGTGATGCAGTGTGTCCTAAATGCAGAAAGTGTCCTAGGAAATAATACCTCAGCATGCTTGGGGACGTGTGTTGAGGAAGTAGAAAGAGATTCTGTCCTGCATCTCTTCTTCTCCTTATAGCTTTTCACAAGTACACCCTGCTGTAAAGAGCAAAACAAGCTTTTGTAGCTCTGATTGTATCAGGAGGGAGGAAAAGGGAACCTGGAGCTCAGAGGATCAGTATGGCCATAAATGTTCCTGATCCTCTAAGTCTTCCTCCCTGTACCCCTAGCAGTTACAACATTTGAGAATTAGTTCTTGTCCATTTTCACCCTTTCAGGATGAGTTGCCCTTGTTAGTGAAAGTATCTTATGGCATCTATTTCTCATTCCCTGGCTGTCACCATCACTTCATTTCTGGCAGTTAATGGGAAACTAATGGGGAGCTTTGTCTGCCCCCCAGCCCTGATCCTGTTTCCATGCTGCTGCATGAACCCACCACAGATGGCATAGGACAGGGTTGGCCAATCTGTGGCACATGTGCTCCAACTGGCATAGGCAGTCCGAGTTGTGCGGCATATGTTCTGCTGCATGCCACACAGTGACAGATGGGGCAGGGAGTGGAAAGCAGAGAAGCAAATAAGGCAGAGAGAACAGGGCAAGGGGGGAGCAGAAAGCAGATCAGCCCATCAGACAGGGGAATGGGATGGGAGTAGCACTTGGAGAAGGTGTTGGGTAAATTAATAAAATGCCTGCCAAAAGTTTGTTTTTCCACCCCATCCTAGTACATGAGATGATCTATTCTGGTTTTGTGAAGGGTTACTGATGATTCCTACAACATAGTAATTTAGCACTTAAATTATGCCCAGGTGGCAAGCCTGGCCTCTTTGGTTAGGGTCTGGCATGGAACATCTTAAAGGGGATGGGTTTTTTTTAAAAGCATAAGTGAAAATTATGTGCTTATTAATTGCCAGGGTCCAAGAGGTGCTGAGTTATCCCTTTTGTGGCACTGAAATTTTCCCACTAAAATTAGAAACTGTGGTGGTATTTCCAGATGCCAGTTGTCAGTTAGCAGAAGAGAAATTCACAGCCTGTCCTGAAGCCAGGTGGATAATTCAGGAAAAGAACATGGTATTTGTAGAGAATGGAATACATGGAGAATTTACCACCATACAAACTCAAATATCCCATTGCCAGAAAATTGCTAATTAACATTCTTATATGAGGAATTAGCACCTACATCTGACCTATTCATACCATTTTTATCTTTCCAGTACAGGTGCAACAAAATCAATCCTGTTTTACCTTCCAATTATGAGCTTATTACAAAACAGCACGCCGCTCCCTCAGACAGCTATTGGGAGTCAAGGATACTTGCGTCATATTGGTGTTTGTTAAAAAGAATAAACTTAGAATGAATAGATTTTATCATTGGTGGGACCCCAGGGTCCAGCAGCCTTATTACAGTGCTGATGCTTGTACCTATGCATATGAAAGATACGTATGTGGATATGTGGCTACATAAAACAATCTGCCAGATTATATTTTACAAAATCATTCTTTGGGGGTTTATAATAAAACATTTAGAAGTGGCTTGTAATTGGGGTCTTACAACCATTTAAATAAAATTCTTTAAAGTATCCATATTTATCCTCCTATTATTATATTAATGGGGGAAGAATACTCCCACACCCATTGCAGTTATTTCTTTTGTGTAATGTCATTTGGAAAGAGTCTTCTTTCTTGCACTGTAATTTTGCACAGTAGGTTAATACCTAGAACTACCCAGGTTTTATAACCTGCATGGAGTATTTTATATGAGGTTTAAAGTGGCTGCCTGATTTGAGCTAGGAAAGGGTATAATTACTCTTTTAAATGTATGTGTGTGTGTGTGTGTATAAACATATATACTCACATGTATATAGTAATTCAAGGTAATAATTTTGATATAAATTAGTATATGCACAGGTAGAGCATAGGAAGTGGCCTAAATGAGTCTATCTGCCTCAGACTCTGTACCAATACAGTAAAGTCACTTCTGGTGACACAAAACTGAGATCTCTCAAAGTCCATAGAGAGGCAGTTCCACAAACGGTATAGCAGAAACCAGTCTGTTTCTACGGTGTCATAGCCATTAAGGAAACATGACCAGCAGGTTGGTTTGCTTACCATGTTTATACTTCCTGACTTTATTTTTGTATTTGTTTGGATTATCAATAAAAGAGAACTATGAAATATGAAGCTACAATATTTTAAGTTCTATTTTTCCCCTTTTCCTGTCTATTTGCACAGCTTCAATTGAGAAGCAATAGCTTATTGTGGAGGAGTATGAGGAAATCCACCAAGAGACCTGGAATTCTAGCCACACTGAAGTCAAAGGGAGCTTTGCTTTTGAGTTTAGCCACTGACATTTGCACATAGAGTAAAAAGGGACTTTCTGAAGTCAAAGTAAGTTTTGCCATTGACTTCAGTAGATCCAGGATTTTACCATGACCCTCCTCTCACAGCCCTCCATTAACTTGTTATGTCATGTTGGACAGGTAAATTAAGCCCAGATTTTCAAATCTGGTGCATGCAAACATTTGCATGTTGCTAATGTACGCTTGCAAATATATGTTAGCAAATCAAGGAACTGTGTTGAGACATATGGCCAGCCATGCACTGTTCATGGCTAACATGTACAGAGAAAACAGGCCCTTACTCCAAAAATATCTCTACAGATATGAACATGAATTATTCATGTTGAGGGGGTGGGAGGAAGATCTCTGAATGTGTCAAGAACAGCACTAACTCTCTACATCTGTTAGAAAAAGGTGCTTGGTTTCTTAAGTGATTCCTGACAACTACACAGTAACTATTTTTTTTTGTTTCAGATCATCATCTTTTGCTGAATCCTGCATTTTTTTTAACATTCCCTTCTTTTTAGTTTAATTAACTGAACTGAAGAGAAAAGTGAAGAAATGCATAGTCTCAAACATTTGTAACAGCATTTCTAACAGAATGCTGATAAAGAGTGTGGTAATTGCTTTTTGCATTGTTAATTTATTGACTATATGTAATAGGAATGTAAACGGGGTCTGCCTTACTGGAAGAAAACAGAAGAAAAATAGAATGTAATAACAACAGGATAAAGAGAATAATATTGCCCTGGAAGGATAGTTGCAGTGAGCAAATTACTGGGGAGTAGAGATATACAGCATGTAGCAATGAAACTAATTATAGTGTCTTGTGAATTTGCTGAAATACTGGTAGGGAAATAAGTGATTTTTAGACATATTGCAATTTTAATTGTCAGTATACAATGAAATCTGTTGAAATGAACAACTATAAATAATGCCAGTGTTTTTTAGTCTGATCATTGCACCAACAAAAGGTAATATTTGTTATCATCAGCTGTTGACACTTAAAGAGCAAAATAGTACACCTGCCTTCAGATATTTTATAATACTTTCAATACATAAAGCACACAAAGGATTTATTTGGCTCACTCCACTGCCATTATTTGGAGGTGATAATAGGTAAAAGGACTTAAAACAGTCTTTGGGTGTATGGAGAAATCTTTCATTGTGACCATGAGTTAGAAGAGGAAGAAATAAGAAGGATAGAGGTTCAGTACTACTGAATAAGAAAGGAACATGACAAGTTACTTTATGCTGCATAGTAGGGTTAGAGAGGTCTAGGAAGTGTGTAAGAGGCAAGGAATCTTTGTGGTATATTTTTTTGGACATAAAGTGCCCATCAGGAAGGGCACCTGATGTCCAAAAGCTCATTCAACAGTTCTTTTAATTACATAGTTGTTCCAGTATAACATGTCACAATGAATCTTTGCCTCTCAGTATTTATACAGTTAATAAACATATAATTCAGCTGTCATTAATACTAAGGTAGCATTAAAAAGTATTATGGTAAGATCAAATCAAGTAAGAGTGCTAAGATGAACTGATTAATTTCAATAAATAAGTTGATATTGTTGAAACTAACAGATGCATGGTTGAATCTGACACATAAAGGAAGATCAGATTCTACTATCTCCATAGCCCTGGAGACTACCAGGGAATTTAAGGGTACAACTGAGGGCAGGTTTTGGCTATAAAAAATAAATTACTAAGATAAAAGGACTTTATGCATAGGCAGAATAAAGAAGGAACAGAAATAGAAGAAGTACCAACATATGATATAAGTATAATGGGTAGCACAACAGGGAGGGTTTAAAAAATTAAGGGCAAGGAGGAGAAAGTAAGCTTGGAAATAGCTGTATAGATAAGAGAAACCTGAAAGGTCTTCTACAATTTTAGCTTACATAGTACTTTATCAGATCAAGATATCTCAAGGTGATCGGCACCATGGCTAGAACTATGATCATAAGGGCTTGGTTACTAAGTTTGTGCTAAATAATTGAGATACTTATTGGAATAATAATTATCTAAGAACAAAGAAGGGACAGTTTTTTAGAGGAAGTGTATAAATGACCTGTAGAGCAAGATCAGGCTTTTTATAGTATTTACTAAGTAGGCAATACACAGGCCATTCTGGACTTCTCTTAAGAAATGAACTCTGTAGGATACATATGACTGTAGACATTACATCCAACTTTAGTGATGTAAGTGTAGACATCCAGTAAGTTAATGTCTTGTTTCAACTTCTCATGAGCTGAACTATTACACTGGATTGTGGGTAACCAGTTCTGGGCTACGCAGGGATCATAATGCCAGCCATGGTCACAGTGGGTTAAGCAGAATCTGAAGTCAAATTGGTTCAGGAAGTGAAGTCCAGGAGCAAGCCAGACATGAAGCCATGAGGGCAAATAGAGCAAGGTCCAGAACTGAGCCAGAGAGAATAGTGAAGCAGCCTTGTGGTCAGGTTGAGCCCTGTTGCAACACTTCCTGTTCTGATTCCGCATTTATATGGGGGAAGTGGAGGGTCAGCTGGCCCTGCTTTGGCCACTCCATTGAGGATGGAGGGTTATGCCTTCCTGAAGACTTTAGGCCAGCCTGGGTGACTAGCTATAGGGCGGCAGGTTGTGGGCCTAGATTAAAGGCTGTGAGCTGACATGAACTGGCAATGTCATCTATTGTTCCGTGATGTTCCTCAAAGGATTTTGGAAATTCCATGAGCAGAAATCTCCCCTTGAGACCTTCCTTGTAGAGGGTTAGGCATATCATTTTTGTAGGGGTCACAAACTTATGGAAATGAAAGATCAAGGGGGAGCTTATTTTCATGCACAAAAACAGTCCCCCTTCTGCCTCCAAACCTCATCAGGCTACTGATGGCTCTACCTACTTCCCTCACATGTACAAATGCTTTGTAAAAACTGGGATAGGCACAAGAGGCCTTCAAGTTCAGCCTGTAAGTGAGGGGAAATTCATGAAATCATCTAGAATTTAACATGCCTTTGTTTGCATTTAACAAATTCTACTTTCCACGGTCAATCTATTTTAGAATTGTATTGATTTGGGAGTTATAGCAATTGCTCTTGGAGGATTTAATTTATTCATGGTGTTGATAAGCAAATTCCATTTTCATTTAGATTTACTGATGTAACCTTTCCCCACCCTCAGAAATTATGCCCTCTTATAGTTAAATTTTGGAAAGTCAGAAGATATTTTAATTGGATCTCATCAGAAGTCCTAATGACAATTTCTTACTCATGCTTATTAACATTTATTGTACAGCGAACAGTCAGTTCTGCATCTGCTCAGTTTCTAAGACAACATACATTATATTCACTGTTTAAGTCCCACAAGGTCACATCCATTTTTAGAAGTTGATGCTACTGATGCACAGACCCTTGGATGTACCTTTATTTCTTCCAAGACTAATTTTGCTAATTGTTTTTACTATCTAAACTTCTTAAAATTGCCTGGTTATATTTATAGTCCCTTAAGATTCTGGTATTTGTTTTCTTAAAGCAACAACATGTATTCTTATCTTAGAGGGAATCTTGTTTTATAGTACCAGAGCTATACCCACTTTCTGTATAGGAGAAGTAGCAGACACTACCATCCTATCACAGCTCCCATGCTACTCTGAGATCCTGATCTTCAAATTTTTTATTGTCCACTGGGGAGTGTGATTTAAGATGTGTCAGTTAAGAAAAGCATATGGAAAATGTTCAAATTTCCTTCCCCTGATTTAACAACCTCTCTCACAGTTACTCTTATGCTTCCTCTTCTTCATTTCAACCCTTCACATACATCCATAGGCTTCCTGCTGTTTGCAGTTATACTGACCTATTGCTCATCTCCATGTTCTTTGACACTTCACCAGGCCTTTGTCAACTCTTTTACTCTCACATTCACCCAGACAAGCTGCCAGCTATCTCTAAATGAGTTTACCATTGCTACTTACATTGTAGGACCAAACAACTACCGCAAGGTCTCCACTCAACTCCAGAGGCAGGCTGAATTGAAATGTAGTGCCCTTTGAATCACAGAGATAATAGTACTTGTGGTGGTGAATGTCTTTGGGTCTGTCTTTGATGTGAAAAGAGCTACACAGGCTGAAATTGTTGTAATTTTCAACTGGCAATTTTCTTGGTTGCGTGTAATTGTATGCAGTCAGCTGTTGCCCCTGGGGCCTCTTGAGCATAAAATACTCTACATAGAATTGAATCTATGTCCTGGCTAGATCTGTTGTCAGAGAGTGTCTTTGAGGGAATTCTGCCTTTGCAGAGCTTTTTATGTTTTTGTTGGCTTTTACTATGTGAGAAAAGTGTCAGCAGACTTTTTTTTTCTGACAGTGCCAATTAGGTCATCTTACTACTGCTGAGAGACTCCCTGACCAACAGGTTTGTGCAATATACACAAAAAGACATCTGTGTTCTCGTTGAAAACTATCAAAGTATTCCTACTTCTCCCTGTGAAGAGGAAACTGACTTTCAGGCTGCTTGCTGTGAACTACTTATTAAACTGCTTATGGCTGCTTTGCCATAGTTATTGGTTTCTACGCTCATGTATTAAAGCCAATGGCACAGAGCGCTGCCTTTCTCCTAGGCCTTGGGAAAGTGTTGGTTTTGCAAGCTGTAAAACCTGAAAGCATATTCAGTAAGGAGCAACAACTAGATAGTCCAGGTTCTCTTGTACAACCAGCTATAATGTTGCACCTCAAGAATGTGTACTAACAATTGGCTACTATCCAGCTTTAATTTGTACATGCAGCAGGGTTTGCCCCTGCAGCTGGGAGCTGCATCAGCTGACTGGGCTCCCACAGAGGTGCACCAGGAATAGCTGGGGCTTCAAGTCCAGCAGCTGAGGAGACTCTTAGGCCCAGCAGCTCTCAGCAGCACCCAGCAGCTGTGGACTCTGTGTCCTGGCAGTGTCCTGTGGCTGCCAGGACCCAGCATCTGCAGCTGGAGACTCTGGGTTCCAGCAGCCATGGGATGCTGCTGCAATCTTCCAGCCCCAGGGCATCCCCACAGCTAGGAGATTACAGCAGCTGCAATCTTCCAGCCATAGGGGTACCTCATGCACTCCTTGGGCTGGGAGACCAGAACTGCTGTGATATCCCAGCCACAGGGGCATACCACACATATCTGGGACCAAGAGATCCCAGTGGAGGGGGCTCTCAGCCACATATGGCATGGCAGGAGGCATGGTTGATCTTGCATTAGATTCCATTGAATCTTTTCCTTCAAATGTAGAAGGGTCCACAGGGACTAACTAATTCAGAGGCATGAGCTTTTGTAAGCAAAAACCTACCTTGTCAGATGCTTGTCTCGGCTGACCAAGGGAAACAGTGTTTAATTAAGCAGACATCAGGCAGGCTGGTGGATGGAGAGGTGGGACACAGCATATTGGTTGCAAAAAATAACTTTTACTTTAGCTTTACTTACACTGCTGGTGGCCACGAAGCACGTGGTAAAGTTGCTTGCATAGTTACAGGATGAAGATAATGCAACAAGTTTGCAAGATGAACCTGTAGGCACAACGAGCATGCAGGGCAAGGAATACATCGGGAACAGACAGGGAGATGTTGGTGGGTGATCAGTCCACCAGCTTTTCTCTGCCGTGTGGCAAGGTCCTCTGTACCTTACCACGTGTTCAGAGCTTTCCAATTTGGGCGGAAACAACGCAAACTTTTATACCTTTAGAATAGCCAATGAAAATCTGCCAAGTAGGAATATTTTAATTAGCCGGAACATGACTAAATTTAGGGTAATGCCAATCATTTGGAGGGACAGTCTGTGGTGTCAGGGACACTCACTTGGTTTGGGTTGTGACAATGCTATGTATGGACTGTTAGACTAGGTATTGTTGTTAATATGAAATCTCTAAGGATCAAGTCCTAAAAGTGCTACTCTTTTCCTCATGGCCCCCACCTCTGAACAGTTTTTAGGTGCCACAGACTGAAATTCTTGCTGGATATTTACATAGATTATGGGGAAAGTTTTTTCTATCCCATTGTAGGCAACAGAACAGTTCATGTTCTATAGCTTGCTGGGCAAAGGAGTTTACCAGCTCCACTGACAAAGCTACTACATGTCCTTTACAGAATGCCAAGGGCAGATGAATCCCTTCAGAGTTAAATAAATGTATCCAAATTGAAGCAGCAATGTAAGTGAAAGATATAATTTTATGTTTGGGCCATACTTGAAACCAATTCACAGACCCATAGAAATGACAAGTAATTCCTCCACTCAACACTAAAATCTGAATTACATTATTGAGAACCATTACATGTTGAATTTTGACAATGTTGGGTTGATGTTGTACTGTGCTGGTTCAGGAGTTATGTGTAGGGTGGCTATCACAGAGGACAGTCTGATTGTCCTCTGCCCTCTATTGATATGAAACCGGATGCCTTTATGCCTTTTTTCTTGCAGAGAAAAATAGAAGACATAAAGGTGTTGTGTTTCATATCAATAGAGGACAGACGACAGAGTAGCAGAAAACCAGAATGTCCTCTATGATGGCCACCCTATTTATGTGAGAGGCAAGGATTCCTGTGAGTGATATCTTTTATTGGACCAGCTTCATGGCTAGAATAAAGTTAGACAAGCTTTTGAATGCAAGACATTCAGGCATTCAAAAGAAGCTTGTTTAACTTTATCCCAGCCATGCAGCTGATCCAATAAAAGATCCACAAGAATCCTTGCCTCTCATTTTAAGATTGACATTTTCCATGATTGGGAGGCAATAACAATTCCTGGTTTTACTACAACTGGGCAAACTCTTACCTAAATAATAGATTTATTACCATTCTATAATAATGCAGTTTTGGATTACATTTACAGACAAAGAAGGTGATAATACTACTATTGTCCATGCTGGTTAGACTTCAACTGCAGTAGTATGTCCTTGTTTTGGGCATCCCATTTTAAGAGTGATGTAGTGAAATTGAACAAGGTTTAGAGGAGAGCAATGATGATGATTATGAAGGGATTGGAGAAAAGCTGTATGAGGGAAGGGTGAAAAAATGTGGTACATTTAGTTTGGGAAACAAGAGATGAAAAGAGGGCAGGCTGGAATTTTCAAATAAATGAAAGTTTACCATAAAGTAGACAGGTAAGTGTTGTTCTCCCTTGCCACAGCAGGCAGGAGACGTTAAACTGCAGCAAAGTAGATTTGGATCATTTATCAGCAAGCTGTCTAGGGCAGCTGCAGATTCTCCTTTATCAAAGGTTTTTAATTGGGTAGGTATGTGTCTGGGATGGTCAGGAATGGCAAATCTTGCATCTATCTCTGCAGGAGGGTGGACTAGATGATTGAAGTCCCTTCCAATTTTATGTTTTAATGTCAAAGCTTCTTTTGATCCATTATGTTAAAACATTTTGGTAATGAAGATGGATTCTACTGAAGTGAACAATATCTCCAACCCATTCCTATAAATAATTTTACTCTTTCATTAATGCACACTGGACATTAGAGGTATGTGTTATCTCAAAGAGGCTTTTGATATGCAAAAACATTATTGTTTACAGGAACTTATATACAGAATTATTTACAATAAGAGGGTAACAGGTTTTTACTGCCCTTGCAAGGGTCTACAGTGGCTGTCCTGTTCCTGTTCTCCTACCTAGAAGTTCCTGCTGAACTCACCCAGATTGTGTCATGGGATGTCACACTGCCTGGGCACTCTACATGTCCAAGAGGATTGCTTTTATTTCACAAGGTATAATTCTGCTTCTACCAAAAAGATAAAAAGTAGCTTTAGTCTAAATTAGGATCAGACCCAAAATAGAATATCCTGGAATATAGAACATGAAAAAGTTTACATTAATATATATTATTAATATATTAATATTATATATATTAATATAAATATTAAGTAATAAGAGACAGGATTTAACCAAACTTCTATGAGTGAAAACCTTGGACAATTCAGGATTTTAGCCTGTTTCTGAAGTTGTCTACACTACCACTTTAAGCCATGTTGTATTAAGGTCACTTGACATCTCACAGTAAGATCCATGTAGAGCTCATCTACGTGGATTATTGTTGATTTCCTTGAAAAAATAGCACCTAAAGGCAAAGAAAGGAAGGGTCAAAAGGGCAAGTGAAGTTGTATATAAAAAACAACTTCTTGAACATAAGGCTAGTAAATTATATATTAAATATTTAATGTAATTATTTAAACCTTTTCCAGGAAATACATGTGATGCTACATTGCTGTAGCAATGTGCTACAGCAATGTAGCCTCCACAGGCAAAAAACATGTCACCACAGCTACATTGTCATAGTGATGTGCTCCCCTGTTCTAGTGCATTGCTATGGCAATGTTGTGCCTAAAAATAATTGTGTGCACAGCACACTACCAGCTGTTACTGCACCATAACAGCACGTATAGACACCTGCTCAGTAACCCCAACTATGGGTGTAAAGAAAAACAATATTTTATGCTGGATTATGGAATGGCACATTACATCTGCATAATCTGTTTTATTTCCCTCTAAATTCCAATGAGATTTATTAGTCATGGTAGGAAAAAGGAATATATTTATCTGTTAAACTTGGATAAGACTGTTAACATGTTTTACAGTTCAATAAATAGCTTTGCATGACATCAATGTAGTTTATTCTCAAAGCTCCAAAACTATCAGTCCTGTATACAAAGACATCATGTCTTGAAATAAACATACTGGAAGAAATGCAGAGACACTAAGGTAGTGAATGTAGAAAACTATTTGTACACAATCAAGTTAGGTAATGATGCAAAAAATTGCTCCATAAATCAATCAGCCCTCTATACTTGTTTCATTAAGGGATAATAAAACTCTGATATCATTTCACTAAAATTGGCAAGGCTTCTCATATTTGATTTCAATCCAATTTTTTTAGCAGAACTCAGCATTTTAGAAACAAAGGAACGAGAAAATCCACTACAGATGTACATTTCATTATGTTTAGAGTATAACAGCAAAGTTGCAGTACATTAGTCATCATGGCAAGCAGCCTATATAGAATATTAACTAAACTTTCAATAAAAGAAACTGGAGGCCATTCCCATGTAACTAAATACTCCAAAGAAATATATTGTGGCTATGTCACTAAGTTACTTTAGGCCAAACTTTGTGACAATTCATCATGTATGGCGCCCACTGCAACTAAAATATAAATATAAGTGTAAATATAGGTGTATACACAACAGCAAAATTTGCATGTGCTTGTACTGTTTGCTTATATTGATATATGTAAAGGAACATACCACACCACACACACCTTTTCCACAAAATCAGCCCTCCAAAATTGGGGAGTGTTTCTTAAGTAGGAAATCTGATTTTCCTTGGCTAGAAGAGAAACATGGGCTCTAATGTCTGACAAAACAGCTGCCAGTGTTTTCTGGCCTAGCTAGCAGAAGGGGCAGTCTCCCATGTTAACCCTCTCACGGTCACTGCAGATTTTTCAGCAGCTGTTGACTAAACAATCTAGTTTATGCTGGAAGCAGTGGTTTTGCTGGCTTAAGACAAATTAGTCACTGCATGCAATCCAAAGTATTTTGATGTGGGGTGGAAGTAATTTATTATTTACAGGAGTTTGTAAGATTAATATAAAAAAACAATTTACAGTAAAGAAGTAACAGTCTTAGTCTTGGTACTGGCCTTACAATGATCTGGGGCCTTACCAGGACATTCCTGCTGTACTACCCAGACTGTCTCCTAAGATGCCACACTGCCTGGATACGCTGTTTCCAGGAGGACTTACTCTATATCCCATAGTCAGCCATGACTCTGGAAAAGTCTTTTTTTCTATATGTTTCCTTCCAAAAACAAAGTGCATATCTTGGGAAGGGATCAGGGAAAGAAAATACACATGGTATACAAGAAAATACAGGTATTTATTTTCAAAGTCAGTATGCAGGTGGTAAAAATAGCAAGAGACACACTGTATTGCACATTTCTTCCTCTTTCCTGTACATTACTTATATGTTCTAGGTTTTATCATTTAAGGTACAATGCAAGATATTAAGTGTCCTCAACTTGTATTGATTTCAGTGATAAAAGAGGTGACTTTAGTAAACTATCTGCACAGTCTGTTACTTTCCAGACTTTCCAGTATGAAAATGAAAGACTAAGATAAAAGTATGTTACAATCACCACAGGATCATTTTTAAAAGAAACCAAATTGAATTTCAAATTGAAATAAGTCTCTCAATGTTTGCTTTTAGTAAAAAAGGAAAAAAGAACACCAATCTTTTACCAGGCAGACTAAATTTTTCTAAGGAGTTAATAACACAGCTATCTTCTAGATTACTTGCTGAACAGTAAAATTTCAGTGACTGTTCTCAAGTGTACTAAAATATTATTGCTCCATAATGGATCATTTCCATTTCGTCTCTCGAAGATACTGAAAATCATGCAAATATGCAATTGACATGATTATGCTTTTAGTGCTGCATAAGATAATACTTGCATAGTAATTTTTGCTATTGATGCCTTATTTTGCAAGTTAAAGTAATAGGTTAGTTAGTCACATGTTTTTAAACACTGTTTTCTTTCTGTAATCATATATTATTCTCTTATATAGATGTTTTCCTTTCTGTGTTTTAGTCCTATTTCCATAATATATAGATGGTTTTTTTATATTTCTCTTCATTCTTCTCTGTTAATTTATTCATTTCCATCTCTTAGCTGCCTACTTCTTCATTTTGTTATGCATTAATTCCTTTATGCTATCCCTTTTCTTTCTTTACATAAATTCTCCTGCATCTCTTCTTGCTTCTTTGTTTCCCTTAGATATAATTTTTTTGCCTCTAGTTCTGATTTGAATATATACCATCTATTACTTGACTGGGAGATCTCCAGGTGCACCCAGCATTGTTGACAGTAGTATGGAAGAATCAGTGAGTAGCTGCCTTCTTTTTCAGCCAGTGAACCAGCAGGCACTCAGGGATATTATGTTCTGAGAGGTGCTGATTTATAAAGCTGAAAGTCTCACTATTTCTGGTCATTAAGGGCACACTTTCAACGAATAAGTGTTATAGTTACACAGACACTATATAGTAGGGGTGGGCAAAATATGGGTCTCAGGCTGCATCCAACCCATGGAGGGACTTTGTCAAGCCTACCGTGGGTCCTTTGGTCCCACTTGGCCCAGGCACTAACCAGCCCATAGCACATCCCACCACTCCCTGGGCACACAACAGGGTTGGGGCAGCTCTGCAGCAGAAATACTTTTCTAGGCAGCCCAGATGGCAATGGCAGCAGCTCCTTCTGGCTGCCACTGCTGCAGGCCACAGCCTTGTGGTACTAGCGGGGACCCGCACACACAGCCCAACCCTGGCGCACGCTACGCCTGCTCCAGACTCAGTCCAGTGGAATGAACCAACTTTGGAGCAGCTGGAACCCATGTGCACAGCCCCAACCCCAGCCCACCCTGTGCCTGCTTCAGATTCACCTGCTCACACTGAGCAGCGGCAGCAGCAGGGCAGAAGCTGCTGTTCAGCATGGTGAAAAAGTGGCTCCTCCCCTTCACTGCTGGGAGGCCCTTCTTGCTGCAGCTACCTGAGGCCCACACCTGGGCTGTCCTGCAGCTGCTCTGCGCTGCTGGGCAGCCCAAAAAAACAGTGAGGGCAGTGGAGGGGAGTTGCAGGGTAGGCTAGGCATGGGCTCCAGGTATCTGCGGCAAAAAGGGCCCTGCCGCAGTGAGGAGAAAGGGCTGCTTTTCCCCCATGCTGAGCAGCAGCTTCTGCCGAGCTGCCACTGCCACTCAACATGGGTGAGTGGGCCAGTGCAGGCAGGGGACAAGTCAGGCTCAGGAGTGGGCCAGGGTCAGGGCTGAGGCTGCATGCTGTTGGTGGTGGTGGGAAAGAGCCACAGGGCATGCAAGCTCTGGGCTGTTGCTGGCAGGGGGAGTGCTCATCAGCCCATGGCAACTCCCCAGACCTGCCTATGTGGCCTGCAGGCCCAAATAATTGCCTGCCCCTGCTATATTGCCATTTAGATCCAACAAAGGTAACATTTATTGCAAAAACAGGAATGTCATCTTTATCATCCAAAACATAGTCTAAGTTGGGTAAATATATTTTGACTTAGTAAATTCCCCTGGTTTCTACAATTTTACTTTAATAGAATAATTTCAACATTTAGTCCTAGACAGACGTATCAAAATGTATTTTTCCATCAAAAGAATAGGTAGAACCTAAGGTGGTCTGACTTTCAGCCCATCTACACCCAGGCTCCATCAGTGCTTGTTTTCTGCATGTCCATTCATGGTGTCTGACAAAGTAGGTTGTCACCTACAAAAGCTCATGTATTTCTGAATAAGTTAGTCTCTAAGGCTACATACAAACATTCAAAAGCCTGAGATCAATCTAAGCTATCTACACAAGACACTTTATTGCACAGTAGAGCAGTTTACTACACAGTAAGTGTGTACATCTACACATGCACACACTAAGTACACAGTAAACTACTGTACTCAT
This sequence comes from Caiman crocodilus, assembly GCA_030014935.1. Taxonomy (NCBI): domain Eukaryota; kingdom Metazoa; phylum Chordata; order Crocodylia; family Alligatoridae; genus Caiman; species Caiman crocodilus. Next base: position 43,320,323 of record JAGPOW010000261.1, on the reverse strand, counting down.
GAGTAAATTTACTACCTGCAAATGCAATTAGCAAATTTACTCACAAGTAGTAACTATGCAGTAACATGTGTAGATGCTGACTGGGAGCAAATTTTCTCCTGGCCAGCCCTGTCACTAGGGGGTCAGCCTCATCTCTGCTCCAGAGCCCTGGGACTGGGAGCTTCTCCTGCTCCAGGGCTAGGCTGACTCTATGTCAGCCCCAGTCCCAGGCTCTTAAAAGCCTTCACCCATGCTGGCACCCTGGAGCACATGCAGGCAGCCTGTGGCCACAGCTGCCCACTGCATCCCCCAGCAAAGACTGCAGGGCATCTGCAGCAGTCTGTTGGTACCCTGGTGCTGGTACCTGGGACTATAGTGCCAAGTGGCTTCCAGAGCCATGCTCTCCCATCCTGCAAGGTGCTCCAGGCACCTGCCATCCCTGGCAGCATCCATCCCCAGCTGCAGCTGCATTGTGCCCACTGGAGCCAGCTCCAGCTTGCTGCAGGCAAACCACAGCAGCCTTCCTGAACCTGCTGCCTGACACTGCCTCACCACACATTAGCCCTGTCCACCTGGTAAACACTGCACTGCAGTGCCAGCATGCCTGGTGGCTCAGGTTGAACCCCGCCGGCAGCAATGCTGTGCAGCTCCCAGCAGTGTCCTCATCACAGGGGCAGGGGCCAAGGCAGGGAGGGCCAACCCTGCCTTGGCCCCTGCCCCAGCCCTGGCCCTGGCCTTAGCCCCAGCCTTCCCCCACACACCATCTGGCCTAGCTATGCTCCCCTGGCCCCCAGATTTCCCACCCCCAACAGCATATAGGGAGGTGGGAGACTTTGCAAAACCTTATTTAGTAGCCTGTGCCCCCACAGATAGGCAGGCATGGGCCTCTTAAATGCTGAGAAAAGCATTGATGCCAACGGCAATGTCCTCCTAAAGTGCAAGGGGCAGGGATGTGTACTGCAGCCACAGGTAGCCCTCCAGGTGGCAGTGAAGGCTGTAGGGCAGTGCAGGCTTGTCCACCACAACATCAGAGCTCAGGGTCCTGAGCCAGGTGTGCAGCTGCACCCAGGGTACCATAGCCATCAGCAGCAGCAAGGTGTAGTGGGTCAGGAACCCCTCATTCTGTGCACACAACTCCAGGGTCATTAGCAGTAGGGACACACTCGGGGCACAGCACCAATGCAGGGGAAGTGGGAAGTAGCCCTAGTATGCCTCCCCTGCAGGGAGGGTGGGGGTTCCAGAAGCTCTGCATCTCAATCATCCAGAAGCCCCACAACCCCCAAGCCCACAGCTAAGGCACTGTGGATGCCCCGGCTCCACCAAAGGAAGCCCCAGAACTAGATCTTCCTGTTGGATTGGCTGGTGACAGATGTCCAAGGTGAGGATTGGCTGAGGAGCAGCTGGCATTCTTGTGGGTGTGGAAGGCAGAGGATGTTGCCCAGTAGGAGGCATGGTGGGTGGAGGACATCAGCCAGCAGGGCAGTTGGCAGATGGAGGATGTAGCTCATGAGGAGGCACAGATTCGGGCAGACCAGGAGTTCAGGACGAAGAACCTGGCCCTAGAGGAGTGCCATATCAAGATCCTAGAGCACCAGGCTGTGCTCATGGCCAGGCCAGTGGAAGCAATGGAGGAAGATGCGGCCAGGAGAAGCCCTGATCACCTGATGACAGACTACCACACTCTGGGGGGGTGTGCTGAGGGAGATAGGGGCACAGGCGGTATTCTCTTCTGTCCTACCACTGAGCAGATGGGGAAGATGACATGAGACCTGCATCAGAGAGACCAACTGGCGGCTTCAGGAATGGTATTTCAAGGCAGGCTTTGGCTTCCTAGACAATGACCTGCACATCACGATGAAAGACATTCTTGGGTGGGATGGGCTTCACCTTTCCCCCAAAGGTAAGCGTGTGTTCTCTTCTAGGTTGGCGGATCTCCTCCAGCAGACTTTAAACTAGTCTCATTGGGGGACAGGGAAGATAAAGGTGGAGGAAGCCTTGAACCAAAAATCAAGACACACCCACAAGAACAGCCCAGCCTAGACCTACGATGAGCAGAATAAATACCCAGGTAAGCAACAGGGATCCGGGTAGTACTGAAATTAGGGGGCCACTGCACACATCTTCAGGAAGCCTCAAATGCCTCTACACAAATGATTGTAGTATGGGGAACAAGCAGGAGGAACTTACCCTCCTGCTAGCTGACACCAAGCCAGACATAGTGGGGCTCACAGAAATGTGGTGGGTCCCAACACACAACTGGGTGGTGAATATCAAGGGCTATAGGCTGTATAGGAGGGACAGGACAGGGAGGAAAGGCGGGGGCGTACATCAAGGCGAGGGTCTACATCAAGGAGGAATATACATCCTCATCTAGTAGCACAAGGTCAGATGAGGGGCACACTGAAGTGCTCTGGGTTAGAATACAAGGAAGTTGAGGGGAAAGGGAC
>JAGPOW010000261.1:43303018-43317797 GCA_030014935.1 Caiman crocodilus | reverse complement strand
GAGGAATATACATCCTCATCTAGTAGCACAAGGTCAGATGAGGGGCACACTGAAGTGCTCTGGGTTAGAATACAAGGAAGTTGAGGGGAAAGGGACTTATCAGTGGGGGTTTAATACAGGCCACTCAACCAAGGGGAAGAGCTAGACCAGAAATTCTTAAGTCAGCTCACAGAGGTAGTTAGGTCAAAAGATGTGGTCAGCATGGGTGATCTGTACTTTCCAGACATCTGCTGGGAAAAGCAATTAGCCAGGTCTGGCTGCTCACATAGGTTCCTAGCTGAGATACAGGACCTCCATCTAACTCAGGAGGTGCACAGCCCCATCAGATGTTGGACCTGGTCCTGGCCATGAGCGACGACCTGGTGAGGGGTCTGCGGGTGCTCGACCACCTGGGTGACAGTGATCGTCACCTGCTGGAATTCACCATCCAGCACAAGGTTGCAAAAGCCTGCAGCAAGGCAGCAGCCCTGGACTTCAGGAGGGCAGATTTCAATGAGGTAAGAAGAATAGTTGGGGAAGTACTGAGGTCCCGGAAGGGAGGGGAGTCAGGTATCCAAGAAGAGTGGTCGTTCCTTAAAGAGATGATCCTCCATGCCCAAAAGAAGGTAATTCCAACAAGGGCCAAAGGGGGCAAGAGGGTGCAAAAGCCCCCATGGCATACCAAAGGTATACGGGAACGTCTCCTAGCTAAAAGGGAGACATATACCAATGGAAGGGAGGGGCCTTCACCAGGGAGGACTATACCTCAGTTGCTTGGAGCTGCAGGGGGGTGGTCAGGAAGGTCAAGGCAGAGATGGAACTGGGACTAGCTACCCGGAGTAAGAACAACAAGAAGTCCTTTTTTAAATACATACAGGGCAAAAAGAAGGTACCTGGTAACGTGGGGCCTCTACAAGACACGGTAGGAAATCTGGTTGTTGCACCAGATGAAAAGGCTAACCTATTTAGTGAGTTTTTTGCCTCCATTTTCCTTAGCAGGGACCAGATCAGCCCATCCTCTGGGACCCCCACAGGCCCTGGGGGAGGCACACACAGGCCTAGGGTTGGTGAGGATCTAGTCAGAGAACTTCTGGAGGGACTGGATGTATTTAAATCAGCTAGTCTTGATGACCTCCACCCCAGAGTGCTGAGGGAATTATCAAAGGTCATTGCAGGACCGCTGGTATGGCTTTATGAGCACTTGTGGTGCTCTGCTGTGGTGCCAGAGGACTGGAAAGGGGCCAATGTTGTTCGCATTTTCAAAAAAGGGAGGAAGGAGGACCCAGGAAACTATAGGCCAGTTAGTCTTACCTCAATCCTGGGTAAGCTTTTTGAGAGAATTATCCTGGTACATGTCCATGAGGGTCCAGCAGGGGAGGTGATGCTTAGGGGCAACCAACACGGGTTCATTAGAGGCAGATCCTGTCAGACCAACCTGATGGCCTTCTATGACCAGGTCACAAAATTCTTAGACGCAGGGGTAGCAGTGGATATAGTCTTTCTGGACTTCAGGAAGGTCTTCGACACTGTCTCTTACCCCATACTCATTAAAAAACTAGGGGACTGTGACATTGACACCTACACAGTCAAATGGGTCACTAACTGGCTGGAGGGTCACACCCAGAGAGTGGTGGTGGATGGGTCATTTTCAACCTGGAGGGATGTGGGCAGTGGGGTCCCCCAGGGTTCGGTCCTTGGACCTCCACTGTTCAACATCTTCATCAGTGACTTGGACAAGGGGGTAAAAAGTACCCTATTCAAATTTGCTGATGACACTAAGATGTGGCGGGATGTGGGCATGCCAGAAGGGAGGAATAGGCTGTAATCAGACCTAGACAAGTTACAGGGGTGGGCGGATGAGAACAGGATGGGATTCAACACTGACAAGTGCAAGGTGCTGCATCTGTGGAGGAAGAACCAGCAGCTTACCTATGGGCAAGGGAACAGTCAGTACAGAGGCAGAAAAGGATCTTGGAATCATTATTGATGCCAAAATGAACTTGAGCTGACAGTATGAGGACGCCGTCAAGAAAGCCAACCACACCTTGTCATGCATCCACAGATGCATTTTGAGCAGGTCAAAGGAGGTGATCCTCCCCCTCTATGTGGCACTGGTCAGGCTGCAGTTGGAGTACTGTATCCAGTTCTGGGCACTGCACTTCAGGAGGGATGTGGACAGCATTGAGAGGGTCCAGAGGAGAGCCATCCGCATGATCAAGGGGCAGCAGGGCAGACCCTATAAGGAGAGGCTACAGGACCTGAGCCTGTTCAGCCTCCACAAGAGAAGGCTGAGGGGGGATCTGGTGGCCTGTTACAAATTATTCAGAGGAGACCAGCAGGAATTGAGGGAGTCCCTGTTCCCCCGTGCACTACCAGGAGTGACTAGAAATAACGGACACAAGCTGGCAGAGGGTAGATTCAGACTAGACATCAGGAGGCGCTACTTCACAGTCAGGGTAGCTAGCACCTGGAACCAACTTTCAAGCAAAGTGGTGCTGGCTCCTACTCTGGGGGTCTTTAAGAGGAGGCTAGATGAATACCTTGCTGGAGTTGTTTGACCCCAGTGCTCTTTCCTGCCATGGCAGGGGGTCAGACGTAATGATCTATCAAGGTCCCTTCCGACCCTACGAACTATGAAACTATGAAACTAATACCATCAGATGCTGGACACAGCCCTGGCCCTGGTGGTCATTTTCATGCCACCTGCTTTCATGCCCCACCTGCAGCTCTGCCCACCCCTTGGCAGCCACCTGCCAGCCAGCAACCAGCTTCCAAGTTGGCCTGGGAGGAGATCCAGAGTCATCTCCACCAGCCAGGAGCCCCCACCCTGGCCCCTGGCCTGGGTCCTCCACCAACCAGGCCCCATGACTGGGCCCAACTCCTCTACTTGCTGCAGCTCCCGACAACCACAGACCAGGACCTGCCCACAGCAGGGCCAGCACCACACATGGTCCCTGCTAGCCCTGGTCACTGGCTGCCAGAGAGGGAGACGGGTGCACCAGGAGAGCAACGGTTGCTGTCACCCCTGGGTGAGACCCCTACCTTCTGGGCTTTTCTTGGTGTGCACACCCTCAGAGGCATGGCCAGAGGCCAGGGTGCTGTGTTTCTGTGTTCCCAGTCTCTGTTCACTAGGCACCCACATCTCAAAACCCCTCTGCCTCCCGGGGAGGCCACGCACAACCACAATAATGTAAATAGTTCATATGAGGAAGATGATGTTTTATTGGTGGTGGGTGGTGGAGGGGTACTGTGGGGAGGGAAGGAGGTGGAGAAGCACTCTGTTCTTGGGGAGGGAAGAAGAATGGGATCACTCATGGCAGGGTAGAGGGGATGGGCTCTGTTGTTGGGGAGGTGGGGGTAGTGGGGGCCTGTTTATGTGAAGGGAATAAACTGCTCAGCCTGGTCCACCACTTTAAATGACAACAGGTAATAATATAGTAAGGAGCACAATAGCATCAGCAGCATCTCAGACAGCCAAACTGTCACAGAGCCTTTCTTTTCTTTCCTGCAAGAGATTCTGCTCTAGCAGCTGCCAGAGAACTCTCCCTGCCAGCCCCAGCCCTGGGGCTTAGATGTGCCCAGAGCCCTGCATCCTTCCAGTCAGGTGCTAGGGATGTTGGTCTAAGGACATGGCACTAGCAGACAAGGTCCTTTCCTTTGGATCAATCTAATCTGGTATGTTTTAGCAGACCAACTGAATAGTTAGTTACACAAATATATCTTAGCAAGCTTTTGGGTTGAAAAATCCTTTGTCAGGCTGAAGAAGCACCTGCAGTTGGTATGTGTGTGGACTCATCCTGGATGGAAGGAACAGTAAAGCCAGAGGCTGGCATTCAATGCAGGCAAGAAAGCTAGTCACTGAAAATGGAAATGGAGGCATCAGGGGATGAGGGACAGGCTGGGGAGGATGAGGAGTGGGAAGAAGGGAGATGTAGCAGCACAGGTAAAAGTGGAGAGGTACCTGGGGAGTCAGGTGTCTGGCAGGTTGTAGAGTATCATAAATCCAATGTCTATACTGAGTCCATGAGTTTCTGTACCTATGAGGCTGATGAAGTGAAGTTCATAGGCCCAGCTGTGAAAAGTGGCTTGTAAATTCAAACAAGCACTGAACCTTGCTAACCTAACATTATCACCAGAAGACATCTTCCTATAGCTGTGGGGAGAAGTGGGCTAGAGGAGAGGGACAGGCTGCAACTAGATCTGGACAGGTTACAGCGGTGGGCAGATGAGAACAGGATGAGTTTCAATACAGACAAGTGCAGGGTACTGCACCTGGGGAGGAAGAACCAGCAGCACACCTACAGGCTGGGGAACTCGCTTCTCATCAGCACAGAGGCAGAAAAGGATCTTGGAGTCATTATCGATTCTGAGATGAACATGGGCTGCCAAGGTGCGGATGTGGTCAGGAAAACTAACCACACCTTGTCATGAATCCACAGATGCATCACGAGCAGGTCCAAGGAGGTGATACTCCCCCTCTATGTGACACTAGTCAGACCGCAGTTGGAGTACTGCATCCAGTTCTGGGTGCTGCACTTCAGGAGGGATGTGGGGGAGAGATCAAGAGAGTCCAAAGGAGGGCCATTCTCTTGATAAGGAGGCAGTAGGGCAGGCCCTACGAGGGGAGGCTATGGGACCTGAACCTGTTCAGCCTACACAGGAGAAGGCTGAGGATTTGTTGGCCATCTGTAAACTGACCAAGGGGGAACAGCAGGCAATGGGAGAGTCCCTGTTCCCCTGAGCATTACATGATACCTCCATTTACATTTTCACTGACTGGCTTTCTTGCCTGCATTGCATGCCAGCCTCTGGCTTCTTCTTTACTATTCCTTCCATCCAGGAACAGCACAGATACATACCAACTGTAGATGCTTCCTCAGCCTGACTAAGGGTTTTTTATCCTGAAAACTGGCTTCCCAGGCAGCTAAGCTTAGCTCAGCTGGAGCCTCACAACTCCACTGCAACTAGAAAGCCTCAGACCTGTCAAAGACATGATGAGTTTGGGCTTTCCCCAGCCGGGACTGCGTGCATGCATGTGGTAGCTGGAAACTATGATATCTCCTACCCGCCTTTCACCAGGGAGATCCTGAGTCCTGCCATTTCCTAGGGCTGTTGCACTGCCAACAGTTCCACCAGGCTTCCCCAATCCTGGCAGAGTGCAGTTTTAGTGGTCATGCCCAGGACCTGGGGCCTCCTCCTTCCCCATAGCCACAGTCCATACCTCCAAGTTTGTCCTGGCATGGGAGCTCAGCAGGGACGTATTCTTCCCCTGATGGTTGGTGATACAGTGAGTGCCCCCTCCAGGTCTAGGAGCAAGACATTAAATGGCTTTTAAAAAATAAAAGAAGGAAATAGGTGTGGATGAAGTGAGGAGGGTGGCACTCACTCCATCTGCAGGAGGCACTTGGGGAACCCCAGCAGTTAGAGGTTCAGCTTGAGGAACACCAGCTGCTCTACCAAACCATTATCCAAGCAGGTGCAGTTAGGTGTCACCTCCCTGTATAAGGCATGCAGGGAATACTTGAGGGAGGAGTTGTGCAAGGCAAGCCTGCAGGTGGCCTTACAATTCACCTTGGAGCAGCTGGAGTGAAGATCACGCCTACCTCTCCCTCACAGGGCCTTGGTGTAACCAGTCAGGCCATCAGTGGGCTCTCCTTCAAGCCAAGGTGATGGATGAATCCCACATGGCAACAGAGATCATGAGGCAGGTAGTGGCATCGGCACTACTCCCCTCTTCTTGCTGCTTGTGGAAGCCTCATCCCTGCTAGTTGTAGGAAAGAAGCTGCATCTAAGTTTGGTGGGGAGGGACTTACACCTTTCCCTCTACCCCCTCTTCCACCCTTCCCTGAAGGCTTGCTAGTTGCCTTCCCTGAAGGCTTGCTAGTTGCCTTCCCACCATGCTTCATGTTGTGTTTCATAGTGTTTTGCTTTTATACAAATATGTAAATGTATCTGCATTCCTATATAAACTGTATAAGGTCTGTAGTCTATGCCACAAGATATAAATGTACCTCCCTTCCTATATAATTTCTGTAAGGTATGTAGTATATGCTGCAAGATATAAATGTATAGCAATAAAATATAAATGTATCTCCCTTCCTATATAAATTAAATTCTATAGTGGAATATCCAACATAATTATAAAATTGAAAAGAATAAATCAATAAATAAAATAATAAAATAAAAGGGTCTAGAAGAAAGTAAAAGGTATTCTGGAATGCCACTTGCTAAGCTAGGTTAGGAAGTAGGAAATCATTCAAATCAATGCTAGTAGTAGCCTTTTTTATCTAACACTCCTGAGCTGCTGGAAGACACAGCTCAGTAACTGATGAACCCCAAGGCAGAAAGAAAGGCAGTTCAAACAGTGCTGACTTTTACGCTGTTTTTCCATCCCTCCCCCAGAGCACTGAGATTAGAAGCAACCTCAGGGAAGAATCAGTCACTGGCCAGCTACACAGTCAGTATGAGAGCATTCCCCTTTCTTCCCCCCTCTTCTCTCTCTCTCTCCTTACTTTTTGTTTCCCTGCAGGCAAGCCTGTCTTGACAAAACGTGCAACATTTCAAAACTTTTGAAACATTTCGACTGCCCTCATTTCATTTCAAGGCTGTTTTAAAGCCCTTCATTTCATTTCAATTTTGCTGTTTCAAGCTCAAAATGAGTCAAAACTGTGTCAAAACGAAACAGCTGGCAAAATTTCGCACAGCACTAATGTATAGCCACTCTAGGCTACACCTTAATGTAAATACCGGGCCTGGCTTCCCCTCCCCTGCTGGCTAGGATTGAGCCAAGAGCCATCACTCCCCCTTCCCCCGACCCCCAGCTGCACATATCCTCTCTCATTGCCTCCCTATGACCTCACCCAGCTTACTCGTGGCTTCCAGCTTCCAACTCACACTGTAACATTTAATAAGGCCCTTAGATATTCCAGTGCCACCTTTGACTCATAGAAAACTAGGACTAGAAGGCACCTCAAAAGGCCATCTAGTCCTTCCCCCTCCTCAAAGCAGGACCAACCCCAACTGGATCATCCCAGACAAGGCTTTTTCTAGACAGTCTTAAAAACCTCCAAGGATGGAGATTCCACCACTTCTCTGGGTAACCTGTTCTAGTGTTTTACTACCCTCCTGGTGAAAAAGTAAGGAACTTCACTTGCTGCAACTTGAGATGATTCTTTTTCTGTTATCTGCCCCCACTGAGAACAGTCCAGTTCAATCCTTTTTCAAACCACCCTTTAGGTAGTTGATGAATGTTATTAAAATCCCCCCTGAGTCTTCTCTTCTCTTCTCTAAGTAAGCCCCATTCTCTCTCTTCTAATAAAGCAAGCACCCCACCCCTCTAACCATTTTCATTGCCCTCCACTAGACCTCTTCCAGTTTCTCCACATCCTTTCTGTAGTGGGTAGCCCAAAACTGGATTATGGACTCCAGGTGTGTCCTCACCAGTGCTGAATAGAGGGGAATAATCCCTTCCCTCAGTCTTCTGGCAGCACCCCTACTAATGCAGTCCAGTCTGCTCTTAGCTTTCTTGGCAACAAGGACATGCTGTTGGCTTATATTCAGCTTATTGTCCGCTTTCCCATATTCAGCTCATTGTAACCCCCAGGTCCTTTTCTGCAGAGCTGCTGCTTAGCCAGTAGGTGCCCAATCTGTACCAGCTCATGGGATTGTTCTGTTCTAAGTGCAGAACGTTGCACTTGCCCTTGTTGAACCTCATGAGATTTCTTTTGGCCCAATCCTCCAATTTGTCTACATTACTCTGAATCCTTGCCCTTCCTCCAACTTGTCTATTACTCCCCCATCTTGGTGTCATCTGCAGACTTGCTGAGGGTGCACTCCATCCCATCTTCTACATCGCTGATGAAGATATTGAATAAAAGTGGCCCCAGGACCAACTCCTGGGGCACTTCACTTGATACCAGCTGCCGATTAGACATCAAAACATTGATAACTACCTTTTAAGCCTGATGATCCGGCCAGTTTTCTAGCTGCAAAGTTTAATTCCACAGGTCGAGGGTGCAGAGAATTCGGAACATGTCTACTGTCATGAGAGGAAATAGTCTGGCGATGCTTAAAGAGAAGGATTAGCAACTTCTTAGGATTTAAAGTAGAAGAGTTTGTAAGAAGGCTTTATAGTTTGAAGAAATAAATAATTTGAGACTATTTAATTTTCCTTTATGGTCAAACAACCCAAGATCATACAGACAAAATGGATTATGGTCTCACAAGCTAGGAGAAAACGAAATGAGGAGAAAAAGTATGTAAAGTAAATCTTTTGAAGATAAAAGGGAATACGGACAAAAAATAGGATAGATGGGTTTTACAAATATAGCAAGATTGCTGAATTAGAAACGTATGTTGAGGGAGATGTGTTATTATATTGGAATGACAGGGACTTGGTTAAATCAACTGGAAGATTAAATTACTAAAGTTTACAGAAAAGCAAGGTAAAACAAAAGAATAAGGAGGGCCAGCACCAAGCTTAGAAAGAATACTGAAAATACAGAAATAAAATGATGCTGGGATTCTATCTGATCCAATAAGGACCATATGGGAAAGGTTGGTCCTTAGACATTACCAGAGACCTTCTGGAGAAGATCAAAAAGTACACCAGGAAATGTTTTTAGCAGATACAGGAAGTCTGCAACAATGCCATTGAAGAAAGTCTGTAACAATGCCAGTGCAATGATCATGTTAGTAGTCCAATTACCTAGAAATTGGCTGCAAAGACATGTAGTGGGAAAACTACGGAAGCACACATGATTGTGAAATGAGTTCTTCCTTTACAGAGCCTGTTCAAATTCCAGTCACATTACAGGAAATGGATATTCTGAAGCTAGCAACAGGAAATGTTTGATGGATAAAGTGAAAGCTAGGGAACACAGAGATTATAATGATCATAATACCTGGTTTAAAATGCTGATGAGACTTTGTAGAACAGGCAATAACAAAGATATAGTGCTATATTTTAAGAAATCTGAATAAATATTAAGTTGCAGAAAATTGGAGGAAATCTAGTACTATCTAGGGAAATCATATACATAAGTATTTCAAAATAGTAAAATCAGAATTCATTCCAGAAAAAGGATCAGAGAGAAGAACAGTAATCAAAGGAAGTACAACACTGGGAATTGTTTAATCTATCATCTCAAGAGAACTGAGTGATGGTTTTTTATTTATTTATTTATTTTTGGCTAATAAATGCCATTTTAAAGCAACTGAAACTATTTAAATTTGACCTTTTGGGGCTGAAACAAAACCATGAAATATGTCAAAACAGTCTATTTAAGCATTTCCAAAGTACAAACATTTTGTTTTTGTAGCTTAGAGTCAAAGGGGGATTTCAATGTCACAGACAATATGGAAAATTGTGTGATGCTTCTATTGCCTGATATTTAGGCACTTACGGAGGATGTGGGAGACTCTGGTTCAAATACCTTCTCTGTCTCATTTAGAAAAAGGTGTTAAACTCAAGTTACCTACCTCCAAAAAGAGGGCCCTCCATTCTGGGCTATAGAGTATTATGTAATAAATCTCTCCTTTTAAAGACACTAGGGCTTATAGCAATGATACACAATGAAGCAAGGTAGTGAGAATAATACCATAGCATCTAATATTTATCCACATATTTTCTGTCCCACAATGTGCTGGAGATCTGCTGCTTTGGGGGACAGAGAACCCAGAAAAGTATGTGTATAAATGCCCATTGGCACATACACTAGATGCTCCACACGAGAGCTGAGGTGAACTGCGCTGCACCATATGCAATTGTATAAGCAGCAAAATGTGCTTCAGTGCACAGAAAATGGTGGTGGTGTGCTTTTTGAACTAAAGTACTTCCAATGTGTTTTAGTCCAAAAGCTTACTGCTGGCATTTGCTCAGCACTAACATGTATTTCATCACTTATACAACTGCAAGCATTGTAGTGCTTCCATGTGTAAAAATGCCCAATATGTCCAGTTTAAAGATTAAGAAACTCATCAGTGAAGTGGGGATTGTAACAATACATGTCACAGTGAATATTTAAGTATACAAAGTGAAACACTGCCAACAAACAAGGCTGAGAAAAATCCACATCAGAACACTCACTCTGAGAGTTGGAAGACCTGTGACTTGAGTCCCTCTTCCATTTCAGGCAGAGGAAGGATGCAAGGTTCATACTCTGCTGTATGATATCACCATTAGGAATTAGTATACAATATTGTTTCCATATCTCCCTATTCAAAACATAATATTCCATCTGACTCTAAATGATTATTTTTTAATTTAGTAAAGATTCATAATAATTTCAATTTCAGGTTGAACTAAAAAGATGTTTCATTATTATTATATTTCAGAATTGCCAACAAGCCAAAGCAGCATTTTCACACAGCAGTCTCCTGTGAGTTACGATATGCTTTTTAAATAAAACCTTCTTCTTTAAAAAAATATTCTTTGCCAATACACCTGTGCTAACAAGTGTGGATGGGATGTAACTTCAACAAAATTGCTTTAAATGAAGCTCAAGACTACAATTTGTCTAGGAGGACCATTGCTGGCAGTCCTTATATTCCATACTCTTGTCTGGGGAATGGAAATTAGGCTGTTTGAAATTAAATGAAAGGCTTCAAAAAAACTTTAAAACAAAACAAGGGCACTCAAAACATTTTGAAAGTTTCAAAACATTTCAAGTTTTGAAGCCGGGCTTGCTTGCAGCTAAATAGAAACTAAGGAGAGGGAAGGGGAAGGTGGGGAAGGACTGCTCTGATATTGACTGTGTAGCTGGCCAGTGACTGTGATCCTTCCCTGAGGTCCCTTCTAATCTCAGTGCTCTGGGGGAGAGAAAGAAAAACAGCATAAAAAGCATTGTTTGGACTGAGCTTTCTCTGTACCTTGGGGTCAACTTACTGAGCTGTGTCTTCCAGCAGCTCAGTAGCATCAAAAAGGCTATCACTTCCTATTTGCTAGTCTGTTACTATCAAGTGGGATCCAGTACCTTTTGCTTTCCTAATACCCTTTTACTATTATATTCATTCCTTTCAATTTATTCATCCCCAAAAATCCACTTATTGTTTTTGTTAGTCTATTTTGATTCTTTTCCCTCAGAAAAGAAATCTGTGCTTTTTCACCCAGTGTACACTCCATTCACTGTGCATGGAAACACAGCATATATTGCATATTATAATATACAATTTACACAGGAACACATACATACATTTATATACTTTATCTATTATTTAAATACATACATACAATTATCTACATATATTACATAAATACATATTACATTACAGAAGAACACACAGATTTTCCAGCACACCAGACTTGCTACCAAACATACTATGAGCAAGCCTTCAGGGAGGGACGGAAAACGGGGTAGAGGGAGAGCTGTAAGTTCCCCCGCACCCAAACTGAGATACAGCCTCTTTCCTACAACTAGCAGGCATAAGGCTTCTGGGTTTACTGACAGCAAGGAGAGGGGAGCAGTGCCACTGCCTGACTGCACCCTGTCCAATAGCACCGGCCGTAACCCCCCACCACCATGACAACAAGCAGCACCAGCAGGACAGTCTCTTCCACTCCCATTTCACTTCCCAGCCAGAACCTTCCAGTGCCAGAGAAAGAGCTGAAGGAAGAGCTGGAGCTTGATCTGAGTCCCATAGTGAAAGAAATTCTGGGAAAGGAGAGGAGATCATCTCAGTATGTGTTTCACACCCCTCAAGTTTCCCCTAGAGCCAGGTCTTCTTCCCAAGAAGGCACTGCGGAGATTGAGGTAGAGGTTGTAGAGGCAAGTGATTCAGCTGAGTCTACTCCTCCTATTGCTGTGCCTATGCCTGCTGAAGAGGGGGAAAAGGCAGCATCCGCTCATGCACGCACACCCCAGAACCAATTCTGGGATCATTCTGAAGTGGCAGATGATCCCATATATGCTGCCTGCCTGCACTGCCAAGCCAAAACCAGCTGAGGCAAGAGAGCAAAATGCATGAGCACCACGGGTATGCTGATGCATCTCTGCAGACACCACCCTCTTGCCCTTGCTTCTCCTCAACCTGACACCAGTGGGAGTATGCCCAAAAACAATTCTCCCTCTCGCTCAAAAGCCCCTGTCCCCCCAAAAGCAAAGACAAACCACCCTAGAACAGTGGGGGGAAGGTGGGCACACAGGGGGGTGCGTTCCCATGGCAAGTGAGGTCACCCAGAGCATTGGGGAGCTCATTTTAGATGGTCAGACCTTCTCCATTGTTGAGCAGCCAGAGTTCAGGTGGCTCACTGCGCTCCCTGGCCCCATCCTACCAAGTACCCGCACACACCACCTTCAGCAGGACGGTGGTCCCCACCCTGTATAAGGCAAGCAGGGAGTACTTGAAGGAGTTAGTGTGCAAAGCAGGTCTGCAGGTGGCCTTATACTTCACCTCGGACATCTAGAGCCAGGGTGGAGAACATGCCTACCTCTCCCTCACAGGGCACTGGTGTAACCAGTCAGGCCGTTGGTGGGCTCTCCTTCAAGCTGAGGTGTTGGATGAGTCCCACATGGCAACCAAGATGATGGGGGCTATAAACTGCTTGGTGCAGTGATGGCTCATTGAGCAGGGCGAGCTCGCCCGCAGGTTCATGGTCACCGACAATGGGGCCAATATAATCAAGGCAGTCCATGATGCCAACTTTCTTTGCATCCACTATGTGGCACACAAATTCCACTTCATTTTCAGAGATGCCTTGGAGGGGGACAGGGCTGCCAGTGACAGCACCAGCACCACCAGCAAGCTCATTTCCAAATTCAGGAAGACGGCAGACTACTTCCACTGGAGCATCAAGAGGGACAAGATGCTGCAGGACAAACAGGCAGAGCTGAACACTGAGCAGCACAAAATCATGCAAGATGTGGATACTCAGTGGAACTCCACATACCTGATGCTCGAGAGGCTGGTCAAGCAACAGAAGGCTATCCATCAGATGGCCTTGCTCGGGGAGATTGGGATCAATGGCCCCATTAAAAAAAGCTAAGTGGGATATCATCTCCCAGATCTTGTAGTCCTCAAGCCCTTCCTCAAGGCCACCAAGACTCTCAGCACTGGTGATGACCTCCTTTGCCAGGTGATCCCAATAGTGAGAGAACTTCAGAACCAAATGGAGATGTTCCAGAGGATCAAAGTGCCTGACTGCGGCAAGCCGCTGTCACCAAATGTGCAGGCACTGGTCAGGTGGCTGAAGAAGGGCATCAGGAAATGGCTTGATTCTTTGCAGTCCAGTACATTCCATGTGCTGGCCACCATGTGTGACCTGAGGGTGATGGGGAGTGTCAGTGTATGTGGCAGCAAAATCCTGGACCAGTAGACAGAGGTGCTGGTGAACAGAGTCAGGGAGGCTGTTCCATGTCAGCATGCCTTCCACCATCCAGAATCCTCCTCAGACAGTCACTGCCAATGTGGACCAAGGGCATGGCTTCCATGGTGAGGTCCAGCGATGCCAGACCCCAGCATCAGGCAGGTAGCACTCAGGCTTTGGTGGCTGCCTGTCTCACTGAGGACTTGAAGCCACTGCTGTGCAACCCCTTAGCCTACTGGACAAGTCACAGCCAAATGTGGCCAGATCTGTCCATAGTTGCTTGGGAACACCTATCCTGTCCATTGACGAGTGTTCCAAATGAGATGGTGTTCAGCATTGCTGGGGATGTTGAGACAACCCAACGCACCTCCCTGGATCCTGGTTTGGTGGAGCAGCTGCTGTTCCTAAAGGTGAATCTCCCATTGCTGGGTTTCCCTAAGTTCCACGTGCAGATGGAGTGAGTGCCACCCTCCTCACTCCATTCGCACTTCCTTCTTTTTTTTTTACCCTTGGGTTCCACAACCATTTAGTGCCCCATGCTCAGAGCTGGAGGGGACACTCACTGCATCACCAGCCAGCAGGGTAAGAACATGTCCCTGCTGAGCTCCTGTGCCCTACTAAATGGGCAGAAGCAATTGGTGATGGACAAGGGGGGACAAGGCTGAATTCCTCAATGAGTTCTTTGCCTCAGTGTTCCTAAGTGAGAGGCAAGACAAGGCTCTCACTGGGATTGTAGAGAGGCAGCAGCAGGGCACCAAACTACCATGCACAGACCCTGAGATGGTGCAGAGTCACTTGGAGGAACTGGATGCATTTAAGTCGGCAGGCCCAGATGAGCTCCATCCAAGGGTACTGAAGGCACTGGCTGACATCATTGCACAGCCACTGGCAGGAATATTTGAACATTCATGGCACACAGGCCAGGTCCCGGAGGACTGGAAAAGGGCCAATGTGGTTCCCGTTTTCAAGAAGGGGAGGAAGGAGGACCCAGGCAACTATAGGCCAGTCAGTCTCACCTCCATCCTTGGCAAAGTCTTCAAAAAAATTATCGAGGCTTACATTTGCGAGAGCGCAGCAGGAGAAATTATGCTGAGGGGAACCAGCATGGGTTCATAGCAGGTAGATCATGCCTGACTAATCTACTCTCTTTTTATGACCAAGTTACAAAATGCCTGGACAAAGGAGTAGAGGTGGATGTTGTATACTTAGACTTCAGGAAGGCCTTTGATACGGTATCCCACACCATACTGGTAAACAAGTTAAGAGGCTGTGACTTGGATGACTACATAGTCGGGTGGGTGACGAATTGGCTAGAGGGTCACACCCAGAGAGTTGTACTTGGACCGAAACTCCTTGGACCGATACTCTTCAATGTCTTCATCAGCGACTTGGACAAGAAAGTGAAGTGTACTCTGTCCAAGTTTGTGGATGACACAAAACTGTGGGGAGAAGTGGACACGCTGGAGGGCAGGGAACAACTACAAGCAGACCTGGACA
>JAGPOW010000261.1:43269055-43298925 GCA_030014935.1 Caiman crocodilus | reverse complement strand
GCCAAGGATGGAGGTGAGACTGACTGGCCTATAGTTGCCTGGGTCCTCCTTCCTCTCCTTCTTGAAAATGGGGACCACATTGGCCCTTTTCCAGTCCTCCGGGACCTGGCCTGTGTGCCACGAGTGTTTAAATATTCGTGCCAGTGGCTGTGCAATGACGTCAGCCAGTGCCTTCAGTACCCTCGGATGGAGCCTGGAATCTGATGATCAACATTTGAACACTTGTTCCATTCTCATCTTCCTTCATCTTACAGCTTTTTGATATGTTCTTTTAACTTAAAGAGTAATTTTCACATTTTACTGAACCTGGTGCTAGAAAACACTGCTCCATACCACTTAATAATGAGAGCAGGATAAATTCAGTAAGCCTTTAGAATGGGCCCTGCCAACTCAAGTACTGCGTTGATGACTGAGAGCTAAAAAGCCCCAATAGAAAAATCTGAAGTTGTGTTTGCGCCTGAAATTGCTTACCTAGTCTCATTACAAATATCACCTGCAGCTAACTGAATAATGAGAGGAAAAATAATTTCTTGTCAGTTTTACTTTATGCATCTGGACACCACTTTATATCTAATAAGTTGTACTGCTGCTCTTGTACAGTGTACAATTAGTTTTCCCTGTTTTTAATGTGAATCTCACATACCCACACAGGAAACAAACAAAAACCCCGCTGAAAATGCAATTGTGAAATCTCAACATTGGCAAGAAGCTCCCAGGCAAGCAGATATGGCTTCTGAAACTACTTTTAACCCTTTTATTTTTTTTTTATTTAGCTGCATTCCTACGCCCCCAAAAACTCTTATATGGTCTTACCCAGAAGTAATGGCACTATCCTGTTCAGTCATATTTACGGCTCCTGTCCTATAATCTGATCTGCTTGGACAGAACCTTGTTCCCACCTGAATCCCAATTCAAGTTAATGAGGCTCTAAGCATTTGCATGAATCTGCCTGAGCAGGTCAGAATAATACCCTTGTCCTGCAATTATTTCCAATAAGTCTTCTGTTCCAAAGTCAAGCAGAGAACTTCAGTTTCTGCTTACATTCAAGTATGGAAATTAATCAACAGGGATCATATGATCTTTAGGGAATATACAATAAAATTCAGAGTACCACATCTTTTAGCCTGCATTTTGTTTGATGTATGTTAGACAATGCTTAATGAAGCACTTTATATCCTAGTAAAGCTTGATAGCATACAATACCTCTTACATTAAAAATACTCAAAGCCAGTTCATAATTGCAGCTTAAGAACAAATAAACCATGAAAAGGTTATATAATTCTCCTCAATATTAATGTTGATACATGCTAATTTAAAAAACAACAACAACAACAAAACCCAGAATATGTATCATGTGCATTATCTATATGCATTATGACTTGAGGTTGGTAAAATACTGTACACTGTCAGCAAGTAGCCTGTATATGTTTATATACTTGTTATTTGAATTTTGATCTATAACTTGCAAAATGCCTATTTATGCAATATTTCTATCACATAAAGCACCAGGATGCAATTTTCAGTAATGAATGATAACATGCTATAGATTTTTCTAATTTATTACGGTAAAGACATAATTTATCATAATCCATATACATATTGGTGTTTACAGCAGGGTGCAAATGTTTCCTAGAAACATTCTGGAACTCCATATTTCTATTTCTGCCATAAGCACATTAATATCTTTTGGCAAGGATGTACATTTTTCTATGTATGTTAGCAAAATTATTTCAAAAGCCTCAGGGACCAAACTCAGTCCATGCTCACTTGAATGTAAATACTGTATATTGACTTAAATAGTATGGCACATATTCCAAACTCCCAACCCAGCTAAGTACTTTAAGCATGTGATTAAGTCTCACTGCTAAGAGTGGAGTAACACCACTCAACACCAGCTGAAAATGCGCTACAAAGGCATGATACAATGGAAAAATACAGAAATCAGGAGAGGATAGTGGGGAAAGCTGGGACAAGGACTGTAGAGTATTACAGAGTTGTTTATACATGCTGTTAATTAAGCAATAAGTGTTTTCTATTTATCAAAATTACCATTATTTGCTTTTCAAACCTACCATTAGTGTAGAGAATTTGGTTCTGTGTTTCTGATGGACATCCTGACTTAGCAAGAGACTTAAGTCCATTGACTTACTTGAGGAAAATAGCCTTATTGGCTTCATCAGGACCAGTTTTATGTGATAAGCCAGGAACACACTTGAATACGTTACTGAGCTGAGGTCCTGTTTAGGTTAAAATGGGGAAAGGGAAGGCTGAGGTAGGGAGAGGACCCCCTATCACCTTGACCCCTTTAAAACAGGATTGAAGGGTATTCTTATTGACCTTTCAGTGATTTTGTTTGAATTATACTTATTTGGAGCCTACCTGAGTCTTTAACTTTTGTGCAATTCTTTTTCAGTGTCAGCATCAATGTTCATAAGCCTTAAATTCATTTTCAGCATGTGACTGATCCCATGAATACTGTGTAGAAGGTATGACTACAGAATTACCCTCAAGTAAAAAGTATTTGCTTCCAAGGATTCTGTTAGGCTATAAGTAAATGTGGTCCTTGGAGCAGGATCAGCTGTACTGGGATGTGTCCCAGCACAGCTATTCTACTTCACTAGGTAACTCCAATAACTGTTGTCCTGAGTCAATGTGTCCTGAGTAGATGTGATACACAGGCCCAGCTGACTTGCACCATCTGAGGAAGTTGTTCATTGTACATGGTAAAATATCAGAAAGTGCTGCCTCAGTCTGCCACAATAAACAGTTGACATGTCTTCTAATTACGTTTATTTAAGACCCATTGAAGTAAAACTACATAATATATGTGATGCGGGATTTGCTTCAATACTTACCCATAATATTTAGTGATCTAAAGTTTTGTATAAGTGAAGCACTTTGTACCACCATAAGGACTGCATGTGGATTTGCATTTACTATATTTAAGATGATGATTTTGCTTTCCATATCTCTCTCAGCTGAATTGCCACTAGTAGTTGGAAACAAACTAGTTATATGCAGGGCACATAAATGGACATTAATAAATGGAAAAATTGTCAGGTTTATTCTTTTAATTTGTTTTGCTTTTTCTCAGTGGTTTGTAGACAGTGCTTTAAGAAAATGAAGATAACTCCTTTATGACTTTGAAAACTGCATGTGAGAAAATGTACTAAGAATTAGCTTTATATGTCAAACTGTCAACATCCAGAATTATTCAGCAGTCTACAGTGAGTTTATTTTGTTATAAACTACAAAATCTAGATTGGCATTAAGAGAGGTTGGTTTCCTTCCTTTAAATATTTTAAATATAAAAAGAACCCTAAACTAGTAGAAGATTATTGAGATTGCCTAGAGGAGCACTTAAAAGTTAGGAAATGCCAAAATTAAAATCATCTGTGCAACTTTAATTTGGCCCCTTGTGTGTATGAATTCTGATACAGTCTTTAATTACATGATTACATGTTATTTTTTCACAAGACTCCTGCTCATTCAGTGCACATAATGAATGGTATTTGCTTACTTAGCAGCCATTCCATATTTTTTTCAATCCTTGCTATTAAATATGTGGTCTCTTGCCTTACTGCATGGTATTCAATCCCTACATCACTGATGCCCTGAATACAACCTATTTTTTAAAGCTGGGGCTGATTTCTACAACACATATCACTGAAGAATCTGTGTTTCACAGCTGTTAATGAATTTATGTGACAGCACCCCATGAGCTCAAGGGTTATTTATTATTCCCATTTTACAGATGGGAGACAGAGGCTAGATACATTAATAAAAAAAAAAGTATAAATTAATTTGAGATATCTGTTTTTTTCTTTCCTCAAGGAATTTCACATTTTAAAGCATATTTTTATTCAGAGCATAGTTCTGGTTGACTTCTTTTGCAGTTGTGAGTGCTCAGTTATGCAAAATAGATGCCATGTTAAGTACTCAGAAAATGACAAACACGATTAATAGCTGCCTCCTGAAAAATTGTCTTGCTGGCTTCACATAGGACTTTGTGGAAGAAGTGGTAGAATCAAGTTTCCAAGTTCAGCTATCTAAAATATAAGATCATCTTTCTTTCCTCTTTCATTCGCTACATACTTTCCAACTTTTCCAACAAACAAGGTAGGGTCCTACAATAACCTCATTCCCTAAACAACCTTACCTTAATACCTAAGTACCATTCGTCCTGTGTCCTGAATGATATGGTCTGAAAATAGGTTGTGAGAACATAATTACAGATTGATCATAATGCATAATAAGGGGGCTAAATTGAGTTTGCGCAAGCAAACAACTCTAATTCTATAAGGGCTTGATTTTGTAATCATAATGTTATTTTAGTGCAGGTTTTAATATAATTCTTCTTTGAAAACAATAAACAAACCTAGGTTCTACTGTTTAGAACTTATTTAGAACCTTTAGATCTAAGGAACATGATCACTGACACTTCAGCTAAGTAACTCATACCAGGAGTTCGTTGTTATCCTCCAAGGTAGACCAGGCACTAGGAGGAGATGAGGTGGCAGTGGGTTTTATGACTATTTCCTGACAACAGAGGGGAATGTACACTGGTGGTCCTTGTTTCCCCACAAGTCCACCCTCTCCCTCTTCAGGCCAACCCTCTGGTTCCAATCTTTCCAATCTCTAAATCCCAAGATCCTTATTCAAATGTTCCTCACTCCCCATCCCTCAGTCTCAGCTCCTAACCCTTACATGCTAGGCTGCTTTCCCCTTCTCACTGCTTCCTGGGTCCCTGCAGGAGAGACTTTAAAGATATGGAAGAGCTGAAGAGTTAGAAGTAAGACTGTTCTGAGCCTGCAGGCACAACTTTGACTGTCAGAAGAAACAAGTCTTCAGATCCTGCAGCCCTGGGCTGAAGTATGTTTATTACAGATAAGATCTCTAAAGAATTTAGCTTTCAAAATCTAAGAAATCCCTACTGAACATGTATGAATGCAGAAATTCAGGCGCTTGTAACTTGCACAGTTTCGCAGGGATTGTAAAAGCTACATCCTTAACACCAGAGATATCCCCTTTCACTTACTTGCTGAGGTGCTACAAAACATGAACACATGAGGGCTTCTCAGTAAAACAATTGTTCTAATCTTTAATATGGGTGGAAACAAATGATTTCCTTTGTTTTGAGAAACAGGTGAAGTATTTTTTGTTGAAACTTGCTAAAAACTTCCACCTGAAGCAGATACCTAGTATGGAAAACTTCAGCCAAATGGGTGAAGTTATAAATAATTGGGAATAGGGTCTTATAGTGGATAGCGGAGACAACCTGAGCTATTACTGACATTAGTTCTGTTTTTATGCCATAGTCATACCTAAGAAGAAGCCATTGCTGCTCTTCTAGTTGCTTAGAACAACAATTTGTGCTGTGCAGTAAATATGGTGAATTACACCAACTGGAGCATAAACTGTCTTGTACTTTATGGTGTGTGCCACAATCATTAACCCTTCACGAATATCTTTAAATAAAACTTCTATCTAAAGACTTGTCTCTACTGCCCAAACTTAGAGTTAGTACTAGGGCTGTGCAAAATTTCTCCAGCTGTTTCAATTTGACACTGTTTTGACTAATTTTGAGCTCAAAACAGTGCCATCAAATTGAAATGAAGGGCTTCAAAACAGCCTTGAAACAAAATGCGGCTAGTTGAAATGTTTTGAAGTTTCAAAATGTTTTGAGTTTCAAAGCAGCCAGCAGTGAGGTGGTGAGAGACAGGGGAGAATCCAGGGCTGTGCTCCCAGCAGCAGCCAGGAACTCAGCCTTGGCTCTCCCTGCTGGGCTGCAGGAAGTCAATAACTGGGGAAGGGAACTGAGTCCAGGCTCAGTTCCCTTCCTCAAGGCTGCGATCAGGCTGGGGAACGGAACTGAGCCTAATGGCTCAGTTCCCTCCCCAGCACCAGATCAGGCTGGGGGTGGGAAGTCAGCCCAGCTGGCTGACACTAAATCAGGCAGGGGGCAGAGATTCCCCATCCCTGCCTGGGCTGACTTCCCCCCCTCCTTGCCCAATCTAGTCAGCTGGGCTGACTTCCCAACCCTGGCCGATCTAGCGAAATGTCAAAACAGCCTCACCATTTTGATGAAGCGAAACAGAGCTGTTTCGAATCAAAATGAAATTCAGTACAAAACACTGTTTCCTCAAAACTCAAGGCAAAACAGAATGGTGCCATTTCACACAGCCCTCATTAGTACCTATTTCTTCTGCAAGTTGCCCAGATGACATCAGTTGTATTCAAACATAAGGTAGGTATCTTCTCTAGCAAGTAGTCTGTTATAATCATACTTGTAATAATGTGACCACTGCTGTTCAACAGGCCTATTTTAAACCACATCCTCAAGGCCTTTTTCAGTTTTTATTTCACTCCCTCTAAGCAAAACTCATAGTAAAATTAGTTAGCCCTCAACTGGAGTGTTTGTCCAAGTATGAACTAAGTGTGAAATTCATGCAGGTATAGAAGGTCATCACAAAACCTCTGCATCACCTAAGACCTAAATTAGATTGTGGTGACATATCTCTTGGCCTTTGAAAGCAGTAGTTAATTCTACCATAGCCCACTCTTGTTTATAGGACTACGAAAAAAAGAATATTGAATATATATTTATAAAATTATAATTTATGATATTAAAACTGCAAATATAGAGCACACAAGTGAGGATTTTTTTCATTATATTACCAAAATGTCACCTAAACACAGCACTAAATAAAAGAAATAGGTTCCTTAGATAGGATTCTACTTTTAATGATTATGGGACTAAGTGTTTTCAGTGCTATTAAGAGATTATCATGAAGGTGACTGGAATGTAGGAACTGCTGTATTGGATCAGACTATTGATTAATCTAATCTGGTATTCTGCCTCCAGCAAAGGCCAGTACCTGATGCGTCAGAGGAAAGCAAAATCTTTCAGCATGCATCTAATGATATGATCATAATGAAGTTTCAT
Source organism: Caiman crocodilus (assembly GCA_030014935.1). NCBI lineage: Eukaryota > Metazoa > Chordata > Crocodylia > Alligatoridae > Caiman > Caiman crocodilus. The sequence continues at coordinate 43,291,979 of JAGPOW010000261.1, read as the reverse complement.
CTATAGCGGCTGGTAGGTAAATTAGAGGAGTCTTATATCAAGTGAAGTGTTATAACAGGGCCCTTTAATGAGGACAAAGGGTAGATGGTTTTGTGTTTAATTAAACTGCTAAAAAATATTTTCTCTTTTCAGAATGTTTACAGGTCTCCACAACCATCTATTTTCCAGAAACTAGTAATTTAATTGCGCCTCTCCTTTGTACTTATGGATTTTTGTTCCCCTTCAATATCTTCAGCTGCCGGCAGAATCAGCCACGGTGACATCTCCATCATAATGAAATGAAAATCCAATGAAGTACTTACATGCAAAGTTCAGGAATCAAGGCTCCAGGCTGATGGAAATGATTCAAATGGCTGCCTCTCATTAAATGCTGAGAGGAAAAGAGTTGTTATGGTGCTTTAGATGAGCTGTTCCTTTAGCAGTTGAACAAGAAAAAAAGATTCTTGTCCTTAACATTTTTTTTCCAGGAAGAAAAAGAGGGCAACTTATGTCAATTTACAGCGTCTGTCTATACTAATGGATTGTGTCAATTCAAACAGACTAGGATGGTTGGGGAGGGGGAAGTTCATTTAGCTCCGTTAAAATAAATTATTTTGGTAAGTACATATGAGACGGAGAAAAGGAGAATGCAAGAAGAGCTCTCCAGCAGACGTCATCGAACTAATGGTTATCACAGGAGTAAAACTAAAGAGCCATGTTTCAATTTCTGACTCCCCAATGGTAAAATGAGGATAATACTCGACCACTTTATAGAAATCAGCTGATGGAAGACACTCTGTTAAGTATAATGTGGTTTATGTTCTGATTATTCTGAAAAAAATCCTGGAATTTTATTAAGGACCCCAACTGTGAGTGTTGCAAAATCCAAACTATATCATATATCATGGAGGAATGTCCTATTTATCATTTTAATATTTGCATTGAATACCTGCACAAGGCTACTGACAATGCTTTGCAATGGATATCAAATCTAAAAATGTCAGTCTAGCCTTATCACTCAATGCCATTGTCGATAAGCTATTAATAGGTTGTTCTTTCATTGCTGTATTCTATATGAATAAGTCTGAATAATTCTGAAGCCTTCATTCCTTGCTTTAAAGACAGTTGTGTGAGCTGGCTGTTTTGAAAGGTTTAAACCTTTGAACCGGCATGCTGGTTCAAATTTACAAATGCATTCTGGGGTTCCAGTCCATTCTACATGTGCTTAATGATGCACTCTCAGAGTTTTATATTTCACTAGAACTTTTTACATTCTGCATAAAATTGAGAAACTGTCAAAGTCTTTGTATGATTGAGGTAAAAATTAATTTCAAATGTGGATATACTCATTTCACTTTCACAATGGGCGACGTGTATTTACACCAGCTTAAAGTTACAGCACAGTAAGTTACGGCAGTTCCCCCTCTGCCCTGCCCCTGCCCCTGCCCCTGCCCCTGCCCCTGCACCTAACAGTGGCACCCAGCACCCTGCTGCTCCAGCCTATCCCCTGACCAGTATCCTGTGCTGCTGCTGGCCATGGTGCTGCCCAGGCCTGCCCAAGCCTCTGGATATCCTCTTGCACCCACCAGTTCCTCCTTCACTCCCTGCTCCAGCCCATCTGCCCCACTAATCGCACACCACCAGTGCCCTGCTCACCCCAAGCATCACTCCTGGACATGCACACAGGTGAAATTGTAAAAACTTTATTTTCTATATGAAAGCCACACCCATCCCTCCCCTCTCAAGAAAAACAGACCCCTCCCCACTCTCCCTCTCCAAAAGTCCCCCTCTCCACATTCCCTACCCACCCTCAGTAAAAACCCCAGTTCCAAACTGAACCCAACAGCAGTCATCTCTCAGACTCTCTTCCAGAGTTGAGCTGTGAGGGGCTGAGGAATAGGGCTTCCCAGGACAGAAAGCCCAGTGGCAGATGGCCAGCACCCTGGCTTCAAACAGCTCTCCTGCAGGTCTGAGAGCCATGACAAAGCCCAGGGATGCCTATGGCTGACAGACACTGCTGAACCTGCTCCAGGGCACTGGCAGGGGCTGTTGTGGCTCAGTGGGCAGAACTCAGGGGCTGGGTGGGGCCAAGGCAGGGGCTAGTTATGGGGGTGGCATGGGCACAGCCTCCCCTGGTATGCCCCTAGCTGTGCCTCCCAGGTGGCCTTGTGCGTGAGGTCCTCTATCCACCATGTCCACTGGTCCACCACCCAGCCCTCCACACATCCACCAGCTGCTGGAGGCAGGTAGGTCCCATCCTGGCTGCACTGCTGATGCAGGTGGTGCCTCCAGGCAGCTGCAGTGGCGGGTGGTGGCAAGGTTGTGGTAGCGACCCTGTGGGCCCCTGCTACCTCTCCTCTGCATACAGATATCAGCCCTGCAGAGGCCAGACAGAAGTCTTTTCTGAGAGTTTGCAACGTCTGAGAGATAAGATGTTTGCTCGAGAAGCCCTGTGCTGCCTGGCCTTAGATTGGAGGTTGTCCATGCATGGATGAGCAGGGTCCATGGTGCTCATTTGTGCTGTGCAGTAAATATGGTGAATTACACCAACTGGAGCATAAATTTGATACCTGCATTATGCTAAGTGGTCAGCCAGAACCTAGCCCCAGGGCTCCTGCCTGCCCCCTCTCCTCCCCACTGCTGGTCTGAGCTGCTCCCTGGCAGCCCCTAACTGCAGGGTATGAAAGCCTGAAGCCATTTTATGCCTTGAGACACACACTGGCTCAGTTGGTAAAAAATATTTTGAAGGATTACATTTTTAAAAATCAGGGACTGTTTTTTCCCCCTTTGTTGATTACTTCATTACTATTCTAATGCCACCAGATTGATAAAAATGTATCATTCCCATAGACAAGTACTCAAACAAGAACACAAACATGCTTTCAGTTTTATCTGCTTAAGTTAACCTGTTTCTTGGAGAATACTTATGAAATTAGCTGTGTCTAAAGCAAATAGTATTTTGCAGGAAAGCTGGCTGCTGCATCTAGACCTATGCTTGACAGAAAGTTATAATGATACATAATTCCTAGTAACCTCTTGCTTACTAACATTCCCTCCTTGCCATCACCAAGGTAAATGAAACTAATTAACAGCTGAAAACAAAATAAAGGCACTTCCAACAGTTTCTGTTCAAAATGCTGAATTTAGTGACAAGCCTGAGACTCATAATTAACCAAAAAATTTTGAAACTTCTTTCAAAACTTGGGAGCGGAGGAGTGGATTTGGATCTAGATTTTGATTCAGACACTTCTGTTATTTCAGCAATTTTATTTATTAACCTGCTACTAAATGATTTGGGGCTATCATCATTATCAGAGTCGTGTCAGTAACTGATATTTTGAACCAACAGCTGCACTCATTAGGAGCTGCTGTCTGGCAGCTTTAATGCAGAAGCACTTACATTATTGAGAGAAAAAAAATGTCTAAAATTTGGCAAACACTGAACATTAGCCTGCATGAATGATACACTTATATTTTATTTCATTCATGTGCTACATAAGGTGTTAATCTGCACTGGCCCCTTCTGTGGCAGCAAAAACATGTGTCTAGAAAAAAAAATTGATAGAGCTATTTTCCTTCCAAACCAAAATAGTTCTTGACACTGTGTTGATTTTTTACAGGAAGAAAGAAAACAACATTTTTTTTTATCAAAGTTTCTCAAACAAAACACTTTGGTTTTCTGTTACAAACATTTTTTTTCCTTTTTTAGTCTATATTATTCATTTTAAATAATGTCAGAATGAAACATTCTGATTTTGACAAAATGAAATATTTCAATTAATTCATTTTTTTAAAATAATTCTTCAAAGAGTATTGAAAAAAAATCTCAGGAGTTGGGGAGAGGGTAGTTGGTGTGCTTTAATATATAACCAAATTTTGAAATCTTGAAATCCTTTATGAAATGAAACTGGTGCCCTCCTAACAGCTCTAGTAGTAATTTGCCTTAACATTGTGGCTTGGTTTCAGTGGTTTCCCTTAATGCTACTGAATATTCAAAGAGCTGTTGCAATCAATAAAAGTCCCATTCCATTAGGGACTGACCCAGAAATTCTGTCCCATATCATTCTGTCGTCAGACAGAAATCTAGCCATATCATTAGTCACCAAACCAGAGTTCAGATATTTTAATGATGGGAGCCAAATAAGCACCAAGAAAAAAGATCAATTCTCCCACCATCATGTGATAACTCTGTTTGACTGAAACCATAAAATTATTAATCAAAAATTGGGCTGTGGAAGAAATTTGGACTATGATTACTCTTGAGATTAAAAAAAGGACCACAAACTTCACCCTTCTATCATTTGACTTTTTGTATTATACAGGGTGCATCTACACAAGACGCTTAAAGCCCATTGGATTAATTCTGCTGCACATTAGCACAGCTGGGGAAAACTGTGCTAAGGCACACTAGATTGGTCCAACAAGTATTAAGCATCACACAAAAAGCATTCATATGTGCTAACGTGCAGTAGTGCTGATTATGAAGCATTCAGTTTAGTACCTGTTATTACAGGTACTAAACTTAATGTGTCATAATTATGGCACACTAATGAACATATAGGTGTACCCAGCAACACTCGATAGTCATCATTCAAAGTTTTAATTTTCATAGCTTCCCTCCAAAAGAGGAATATGTTGAGGGCCTAAAAGGATGCCCTGGTACCTGAGAAAGATATATTTTCAGTATTCTATGATGAAACTACTCCATTTGGTATAAACGTTTAAATATTCAGATCAGCAGAGAAACACTAATAGTCTAGTGATTGGAACAACTTCTGGGTTCCAATTCCTGCTCCAAATCGCACAGAGATGGGATCTGAAAACAGCCTCCTACCTCCCTAGTAACTGCTCTAATGACTGGGCTGCCGTAGGATTGCCTACATTTTCTTATAAAACTAGATTTTTATTTCCAAATTTCCTGTGCTTTTATTTATAACGCATTTTAAAATGTCCGCAAGATAACATCAAATTTCTGCAAACATAAATAGTTGATCAAAAATAATGTGGACATCAAATTTAAAAAAAACCCAAGCCATGAGCTACTAAATTGAAAAAAATATATTTGTTTATCCTCTTATATGATTATCCTTCTTCTTGTGCTCAAAACTGCTACCCTGTTCATTGTATTAATGCAGTTGATGCCACTATGACTGTATTATGGACACATATGAAGCACCTATGGCTAGTATAAGACATAAGGAGGAAACAGATTCAGCAACACTTAATTTAGTAACTTAGAATGTGATTGATCTTTTAAAATTATTGCCTACAGTCTGTTCACACTTCTACCAATTTAACAGTTGTAGTTAGCAACTATTCCTAAGTACAAAAATGAAACCTGAATGAAAACCTAAAGAAATAGAAATCTGATTGGTTCAATGTAAACTATTTCCTATATTATTTCACATGAGTGCTGCATCATGGCAGTGTTATTTCCCTTTCTACCTTCATTTGTACATCTGAACCTGCAGATATCTGTGGGAGTTTGGAGAGGGATTTTCAAAGAGTCCTAAAGTGCAAGGCATTCAAATTGTACCTGAATTGAAAATCCCAGCCTTAATATTATAACTCAGGGAACAATTTGTGTTATCTTGCAATTGCTGTCCAGACATAAGATTAGACTTATCTTTTCAGCTGAGTAATTTCACTGCTGAATGAATTTATGCATGCATATTATCAGAGTTTGGACTTGAACCAAAAACACTGCACCTCAGGGCAGAAACCACAAAAATCACAAAGCAACCTGTCTTTGCCTGACCAGTTGGAGTTTTGTTATTTAGCTTGCCTCATCTGAAAGTCTGTCCATATTTTACATACAGATATAAGGCTCAACAGTCTTTTGTAATGTGAAAAAAAGGCTCATTAAGTGAATTCCCCTCTTCTATTAGCCTAGACACTACTGGCTATAGGTAAGACTTTGAGGAGACTGTTTAGGCTGAAGTTTAGGGTTGTGATGAGTATCTTAGAGGAACTTTAATGTAAAGGTGAACTTTTTCTTCAAGAACAATCACAGACAAAAAAAGATTAATTCAGTGTTAATACACTGGAAAGGGTTTGGGATGATGTCATTTATTCATTACATGGTTGCAATATTGTGTGATGCCATCCGTTGAAAGTGGATACAGCACTGAGCTAATTGGGATAAATTACTCAGCACAGTTGAAGTTAAAAGGTCAGAGAAACACATTTTCCTAACTGCACTGAGGTGTGGCTACAGGAAGAAACAGGAAGGAACAGAACTGACTGAACAGAGAAGGAAGCATAACCTTTTTTTCTCTCTCTCTCTGTTAAGGGAAATATTCTCAACTGTGCACTGTGACTCTCCACATTTTGACCTTTGTGTGTAACTATTCTCTTACATGTACAGTCATGTAAAACTTTTAATAACAATTAGGCAGTGTGGCAGGATTGCCAATCTTTGACCAGTTCCTCAGGTTTAGAGAATTGCCAAAGCAATTGATGGGGCAAACCCACCAATCAAAGACCAGAAGGGGAGGGCCTTGGGAGGACTCCACCCTGCCCCTATGTTGGGGCGAGGCAAGAAGCAGACCAAATTGAAGACTGTGCTTCACCTCCTCCCGATTGACCAGTCTTCAATCTTGGGGCAGAGCCCCAAATGGGTATGTAAGGAGCTGAGTGCACAGTATGGGGAAAGGGACAAGTAGAGACAGAGAAGAAAGGAGAAGCTGGGGCTGAGTAAGAGCTGGGGAGGACCTACCCAGGGGTGCTTCCAGTTGCTCTGAAGAGCCTGAAGACTCTGCCATTGGATGGGACTGGCAGGGAGCCACAGCCCCAAGCCCTCACTGCAACAGAGCACAGTGAGCCAGTGCAGGCATTGCTGAATGAAGGGCCAAGAGGACCTTGGGAGCTGCTTGAGGTGGCTCAGGTCTTCAAGCCCAGCACAAGGCTGAACAGTGTAGTGCAGGCATCGCTGCACAGAGGGTCTGAGAGGGACTGGGAGCCACTTGAGGCGGCTCAGGTTTCCAGCCCCAGCACAAGGCAAATACTGGTGCAGACGCCGCTGCATGGTGAGTCACTGATAGGCCAAGGGCCCTTGAAGGGGGCAGGAGCCAGTTTGGGCCCCATCCCCCACAGTCAGACATGAGGGCCCGTGGGCAGCACAGGCTTCATAGTGCGGTGGGCCTGTACTGGAGCCCCGGCCCTGGACACGCATAAGGCAGCCCAGGCCTGCAACCTGATGAGAAGGCCAAGCCATCCAGGCATGTGAATAAGCCATGCACCTCACATGGGGACTGAAACAAAGCACTCACTGCAGGAGCTGCTGCAGGAGCTGTTTGAGACAGAGCACCCACTGCTGCAACACTGGGAGCCCTTGCTGGACCCCTACTTGCCAGGAAGCATGAGTTCTTGGGCTAGGGGTTTCCCACTGGGGAGGGGCACAGTGGATAGCCCCCATCAGAGCAGGGTTTATGCTAGAGAAAAAGAGGCTCCTTTAGAGGAGGGAGGTATTCGGGATTGCCATGTATTTTGGAGTGTTTATTGACTGTTTGCTGTGCTTTATATTTTAGGGTGCTTACCCATCAATTGTTGAAACATGCTTACCCTCTGGGGATTCATAGGCAAGGTTTGTCTCGTGGGTCTTCGGGACTGGTATACTTACCTGTTCTGTTATTCGATGACTTGAATATATTATATGTAAATATTTATCTTTATCACCTATCCAATTAGTCTATCCCTTCCCTTTTTCTTCTCCCAGCTCTATATAACCATGTATATAATTAAGCTACTGTGTCTTGGTCTTCCTCTATAGAGACACCAGAGAAGGGGAAACTGCGAGCAAACTGCAGTTTCCATCTCCAGCATGGAGAAAAGAATTGTGACTGTTTTTTCCCTGTAAGAAGATCCCAAAACTCTTACATCATTTTAGTTAAAAGCATGTAAATTAACTATTACCTGGAGGGCAACGACTTGCTGAACTACTATTGTGGCGTCATTCTACCCTATTTCCATAGTTCATAACATGGTTTTGAAGTAGACTGATAATAGATTTCACTGAAAAATTCAAATGTACACATTTTTAATAGAAAATGCTGATTAAATCAAACATTTTTGTAGGAATATTATTGACACTTTAAATTTTGACGAGGCTTAAGACAGATCATTTGGACTTGATTGTTTGGCATTTGTTCTAATGAAATGCTGAAGTCTAAATGATCTCTTTCAGCTTTCAAAGGTCAAAATACAATATATTCAAAATATTTAATTTTACATAAAGAACCCAAGATTTAAGCTTTTGATCCTAATTTAACTAAACAAATTTCAAGATCCTGAAATTTCCCAAGGGACAGACATTCTGAATATTAACCAGCTTTAGTTGATTAAATTCAGATCACATCTCTTTTAGAAAGAGGTTACCTGAGTTGCAGTGAGTGGCATTTGAAGCCACTCAGACTGTATATAGATGTCTTATTTGTCCCAGCATTTGACACAGATCAAAACAGGCACAGATCAGTCATTTATATACATCTTCCTTCTCACTTACATTGAGACTCCTCTGACAAGATGTAGTGAGCAAGAGTGCTTTGTCTGGCCAACTTCTGGATGAAATATTCCACAATGAACCTACCAAAACATATGGCCATGTCCTGGGAAATAAGTGTTTACATTTTTTCCCCTGCATGCTCCAGATGGACTTGAAATGGGATATTGAACTTGTATGTCTGTGGGATCCTAAAACAAAAGGCTTTCTCCTAGGATAAGTGTGACACCTATTTATATCCCTTAGAGTGGCTACACCATAATGTAACATAAACTGGGCACATCTACACATACATATTAATACACGTGAATAAAACTCTGGAGCTTTACTCATATAAATGTGAGCTGTTTACTGTGCAGCTATTTAGTCTACTGCACGGTAAATGTATCATGTAGACATGCCCACTGGGGAGCACAGATCAACGATAATCCTGCCATGGAGTTATGCATGGCTTCAGCTGCATAACCAGTGCTTTAAAACAGTTTCAGGTGTTAATGTGCAAACAATCCAGGTATTAAGATCTCCAGGAGACACCCAAAATTACCCTGTAACAAGTGCCTTGAACTAAACTATACTAAAAAAAATTCTGATTCAGTATGACTAATTTCTTCTCCAAGTAGAAAACCTGGCCCACAAGGACTACCTTTCTGCTCACCTTCAATAATGGTGCAAAACTAAATACTACTTCTCTTACTCAAAGATTTGCATTTTCTCCTTTTCTCCCTTCATTTTTATGCTCTACTGTTTGGCAAAGCAAGAGTCAATCCAAACATGGTCATATTTTTAATTCATTCAAAGGAAGTCTTCAGACAATGGGAACACCATATTTCTTAGTCTCCTCACTAGTTAAGAATTCTTTGCAAACAGCTGAATTCAGAGAATGGGGAAAGGAAATGTAATGATGCTACACAGTATTTCCCTTCCCCGTTCAATTCCACAAAACCTTTTTTTCTAAAATAGTTATTTTTCAAACTATGTTAATACAGCTTTTATTCTGTGGTATTCTGAAACAGGCAGCATATTTCATATGCTTTCTATTTTGTGCATTATATTTATAGTGCAGGTGGGCATGGATGTGTTTTGGGATGGCTTTAAAGAGTCATTGTTCTGTTTCATAGAATCATAGGAAAGGAAGGTTGGAAGGTACCTCACAAGGTCATTTAGTCCAGCCCCTTGCCCAAGGCAGGATCATCCATGACCATCTAACCTGAAAAATGAAAATTTCTGAGGGTGGAGATTTCACAATATATCTAGGTAGCCTGTTCTAATCCTTGACCAACCTCATAGTCAGAAAGGCTGCCTATCCATGTGCTGGTTCACATTCTAATAAGAATGCCTTCAAGAATAAGAATGCTCCACATTCTAATTAGAGCATTCCAGCATGGCCTCACCATCATGTGTGTTTAAAAATGGCCATTGGGGCACTTTATCTAAGCCTTGGCCAATGAGGTTTAGATAAAGCATCCTGTGACCATTTTTAAATATGTGCGGGCTTAATGCACATGATGTTGAGGCATTTTAATTAGACTGGCTGTTGAGGAACTGCTCTGATAATACCCTCCTACCCCGCCCCCAAGCATGTGTATAGGCAGCCAAAGTTTCTCCAGCCTATACTTCCCCTGCTGCAGCTTGAGGCCATTGCGCCTAGTCCTGTCTCCTATAGGCACGGAGAAAAGCCTATCTCCATTCTCTCTATAATCAGCGTAGATCTAGCCATTGCTGTCTATTAGTTGATTGGGAAGATAGAGATGATAGTGGTCAGCAGACCACTTCAAAGTGGGAGGTTGGGACACCTATCATTAACAAAGTTCAGCCTCCTGTTGTAACTCAAGTGTGCATGTTTGGAGTGCTTCTGGATCCTATGCTGCACCTGGATCTTATGTAGTGGCTTATGTAGAAGCTCCTTTCACCAACTCCATCTTGTGAGAAGGCTACTACAATTTCTTTCAGATTCAGAACTGGTCAACATCATCCATGCCTTCATAACCTTGAGATTAGGTTTCTGCAATAAACTCTAAGTAGGACTACCCCTTAAAGATCAGTCCAGAAGTTGCAGCTGATGCACAATATGGTGGCCCACCTTCTGATTGGCATGGATCACCAGAAGCGCATAACTTCAATGCTCCAGTCTTCACTGACTCCCAATAGTTTTCTGGGTGCAATTCAAGATGCTGATTTTCACTTATAAGTCCTTAAACAATCCAGACCCTACATAACGAAGGGACTGCCTTCTCCCTTACTCCCTATAATGATCCCTAAGGTCAGCCAAGACCAACTTCTCGCAAGTATTTTCAATAAGCCAAGTCTGCCTAGTGAAAATGCATGGGGTGTCATTCTAAGTAGTTGCTCCTCAGCCATGGAACTCCTCTTTCTTGAGGCCTATCAGAGCCCAAGACTGGATAGAAACCATATAAGGCCTTACTATTTGGGCAGGTGTTCAGCAAACAAAGCCAGGGTGAGACAAATTTTAAGGGGGTCTTTATCTTATGTTAACATTCTAGCTCCTATTTTAGTTGTCTCATTGCTCTCCTGTTTTATAAGGTTTCCATTTCTCTTAATGTTAGCCACCCTGAGCCTTGTTTGGAAGGATGGCATATGAATCTTAAAAATATAATAAATGTCAGTGTCCCTTTTGATTTACTCATGTCATTGTGCCCACACAGGGCACTGAAGAAACATGGTAATGTTTAGCATTAGTTAAAGTAGATGAGGGAGCAAGCTGAGTTCAGAAGCAGGAGGAATTTCCTGCACTGTATTTGATTTGGCCCTATCTGTGTTACAGGAAGGTTTATCAGAAGAGTGAGACTGATGGCAAGAGAGCATGACAGTGACAAAGAATTGGGGTTCTAGTGACAATATGCTTGAAAACACAAACACAGAACCAGAAAAAGCAATGAAAACCAGGTGAGAGGCGCAGAGAGATAATGAGGATTTCCATGTTATTGCAATACATGTGTTAAATATAGTTGTTAAAGGAAGGCCCAGGCACTCAATGGTTGAATAAGGAGGGCTGAGTGCTGGTGCCTGTAGCACTGGGGAAGGAAGTGAGTGCTACTGCATCCTTACTTATTAGAAAGTCCCTCCATTAAGATAATGTTTGGTCTACTGCATCTCTAAGAAATACAGAAGCTGTGGAACTTACATTTTACTACTAGCTGTATACTACAGTCTACTGTATACTACAGTCTTGTCTTGGTTAGAGGGATCAAGGGTGCTGTTACCTTTAAAACATTTTAAATCTGTGGAATGTTATGCCATCATAAAGTTAGAACAGTTTCAGAACAGTCACAGGTTAAGGCTTAATGCTGTCTTAGACCAGGACAACTGTCACTGAGAGTTGCAGGGGAGTTGGGTTAAGGATGGCAAGGATCATGCTAGCTGGGATGGAGGAACTGTCCTGGCCCAGGTGCTGGAGGAAGGGTGGAATAGTAAGGGTACAAGGCTGAGAGCCAACATGCTTTCCCCAGTCCAGGGTTTCACTGCAGTTTACCTGTGGCAGCCTGAGCACCTCTCAGCATAAAAGTGCTGGGTGTGGGGAGACCACTGGATATTTGGAGTGTTGAAAGGATTAGAGTGGATAGGAGTTGTACATCCTGGGATTTTGGAGGACTGCAAATTGATCACTTTATCTCCAGGGAAATGACTAACAGTACCCTGAAACAATCTGGGCAAAACAGATCAAAGACAAAACTCACCGGGAGTGGCATAAATCTAAAATATTTAAGCAACGTCCAGACGAGCATGGACATCGGCTTCCTGGGGAACATATACTTCACAGCTGGGCTCATCTGAACACGCCCTTAGCAGGTATTTAGGATCAATTAATACCCTTTAATGCATGAATGCTCCCATTTTAAGTGCCTTTTTGACAGTTTGAAGGTAACCTGTAATATAATGTGACAGCTTTATAGTCTTACCTTACTTAGGTGGGTTTATGGGGAGGATTTTTAAAGGTATGTAGACTCATGGTTCCCATTAATTTCTGACTACCATTCAATGGCAGAAAGAGAGAGCAGAATTCATGTTAAATTCTGGGTTGCCTAGAAAGTTATTTGACTATAGAAGCTCAGATTTGCTGTTTCTAGTTAAATTCTATTTAATAGTAATCAATATATAACACAAAGCATAAAACTGAAGAAACTGAGGATGGAATGTATTTATTCTTGATACCGAATGAGTTTTCTTTTACATTCCTGAAAAGGTCTACATTTTTGCATTAGACAGTATTATTTTTCATTCAGATCTATCTCTCTCTCTTTGACTGTTCAGCTGCAGTAGAAATAAATCATGCTATTACTCAAATGTGGAAACAAGGCTTATCTCACTGGGGCATAATAAATCTTGGTTAAAATATGGTTTTTTTTTTAACTAAATGATTCTATGTTTGAAAAATGTTAAGGTTGTGACAAAAATCAACAAAAGCCAGGAAATTCAAAGTTAATGTTGAATCGCGTCCATAAAGCACCTCATTAAGCCTAGTCATTGCATCCCACATGGTGCTGACTGTAGGTTCATATGGTTTGCAAAGACATTTGCAGCAACAGGGCATGTTAAGGACAGAATTTCAGTCCATGTTCCTAATCCAGCAAAAAATATTTCTTGTTTTTTTTAACACCATAATCTGTGAAAGTGATTCTATGTAGATCAACCAATCAAGGTCATCTGCAAGGGTAACCTGTCATAGAAGCTGCAAAGAAACATATGAACATCTGGACTAGGATTTGTTGCAGTTTTGGAAGGTAGAGAGAGAGGAGAAGCTAATCAAATGTGGTCCATGATTCCCCTATCTTGTAATTAGATCCATCCTCACTGGCCAAGATTTTCAAAAGTGACTGATGATCAAGGTTTAGACCCATTTGGGAACTTTCTCCTGAAAGAGATTTTTGCTGGAAAATGTTTATCAATCAATACTCAAAGTTTTGCATTAATGTCTTGGTCCTACAGAACTTTCCCTGAAACACAGGCAGAGATGAGCTAGAACCCTGTCTTGTTTCCTGTCAGCTTATCTGGTGGGCTGCCAGGAATGCCTAAGCTTCTGAAGCAACCCTAAAGATCCTATGGTTTCCAAGATGTATAGCCCCAGGGTAGCCCCACAGTGTGGATTTCATCTGAGACAGAGACCCTGGAGTTTGGGCTCCCAGGATCTCTGCTGCACAGTCAGGAGCTTGGATGCCTTAGATGCCCGAGGGGAAGTATTCAGGATGTATAGGCTCCTCAACATGCAATTCTCCTGACCTTGAGGGATTCCAGGATCAGCTTGGGGAGTCTTCAAAGGCACTCTAGGGAATCAGCTGGAGAAGATATCATTTCATTTAATTGGATGGGGAAAGGGGGAGAAACAAAAAAAGAATTTCCATGGAAAGTTTTATTTTTTTTACTCTAATTTGACATATAAATTTCTGAAATAACATTTTGTGTAAATAAAATTTATGAGCTCAGTTTAGGATATCACAATTTTAGAGTGCTTTGTGAGCTGCTCATTGCTTAGAAAGTATCAAGCAACAGCTCTTTAAACTGAAAGAGTAATTAGGATACCCAAAACATTAGTCACTTCTGAAAGTTCTTTTCCTTCCTCTTTCCACCTTCCATCAACCTGAATAAGTTTATTTTTTTATCTGTGCACCTTCAATACTCCTCCAGCTTACCTAGATTTAGTATGGCAGATAAAAACTGGATCTCTTATTAGGAAATCCACTTATTATTAGGGCTGTGAGAAGCTTCAGGTGCTGATTCGATTCAGAAGAGATTCAGCCCAATTCAGCAGTTGACTCTCCAAATACAAATTGAATCAAGAGACAAATAAAAAGGTCCAAATCAATTCAAAGCTCTCTGGAAGATTCAGAGAGCTTTGGAGATTTGGGTAGTTCCTGCTCACCCCCACCGGGAGCTGGACCCTGTGGAACTTCCTAGGGAAGTTGTTCTTGCTCCTACCTTGGACATCTTCAAGAGTAGATTAGATAGGTACTTGGCTGGGGTCCTATGACCCTGGCACTCGTTCCTGCCATTGGCTAGATGGCCTGCTTTAGGCCCCTTCTGACCCTAGATACTGTGATACTGTGACACTGTGTGACCGGGACTCTGTGCTGGTAAGTAGGGGAGGGGAGAGAGGGGGGCTGAAGGAGACCACAGAGGCACGCCTACCGAACCCCATACCTGCCTGCTCCACCAGTCCCCCTGAGTGCCCCTCAACCCCTGCCCACTCTCCCAGCCCCCCCACCCCACCAAGGCTGCCCCACCCACCCCAGGTCCTGGTTCCTTAAAAAAAAAGCCCTTCACTCACCAGATGTTGCAGTGTCCATCAGGGCTTCTGGGGGCTCATGGAAGAGCTCCCCCCACCATGCAGCACAAGGCAGTGCGGGGCAGCAAGGATTGCACACCTACCTGGCAGCAGCCATTGAATAAGGGACTTTTTTTCTTTCTTTTTTTTTTAAAAGCCAGTACCTGGGGCTGAGAGAGTGGACAGGGGATAGAGGCTCACCCCCCACACCGCATGGGGTAGTAGCAGGTAACGGGATCGTCCCCCCTTCTTCCCTGGCAGCAGCCGATGACTGCCAGGCTTTATTCTTTTTTAAAGAGCTGGGAGGCTGAAGCCAGGCAGCTATTGATGGGGCTGGGAGAGCAGGCAAGGGATGGGGCCTGTCTGATATGGAGAGAGGTGCACAGCACCAATCCAAGCTGGGCCACACCTGTGACAGGCTGCATAGGTTGTGCTTGCTCTGAGGTGATTGGGGCCATGCTGCACTGCACTATGGGGGAGCTCCAACAGCAGAGGGCCCTGAGTGCCCCATGGCTGCTGCTGCTGCAGGGGTCAGCTGTGGGCCTTACTGGGGGGGTGCTGGGAGCCTGTGGGGGATCTGGGGCTCTGCAGGGGTGAGCTGTGAGCCCTGCACAGGGGTCTGTGGCCCTGTTGGGGAGCTGGGACCCTGTGGCAGGGGAGCTGTGGGCCCTGCAGGGGGGGCTGTAGCCCAGGGGAGGGGGTGGAACAGTTCATGTGCTGTGGGGGGGCAGTCCATGTGCTGTGGCAGGGAGGGCTGTGTCCTGTGGGGAGTAAGGGACCCAACCCTCCTGAGCAGCCCTTTCCACATAGTTCCATACCCACAATCCCCCTACAGTCCCCCATCACCAATCTACATCCCCCACATCCCTCCACACCCACCCACACATCTACCCACATCCCCCCACACCCTTTCCCACCCCCGTGCTGCAAACCCTACATCCCCCCATCATTCGCTCATCATGTGATAAAAAAACCAAAAGCAAACAACAATATATAAAGATATTTAGAATTTATTTTATTATGATGACAGAGATACTGGTAGACTTCCAAACTGCTTTAACATTGTAAATACAGCAATAAAACATTTCCCAACTGATAAGTCTCTCTCTAGCTCTCACTTTGGACACTTTCATTTGAAAATTTCTTGTTATATTACTTGATCCAGAAACCCATATGAATATGGCAATTGCCTTGTTCAGCCTAAGAAATAAACTGAAAAACATTATTCATACATGTTCAGTGACAACATTGATCCTATTGTAATAAAACAAAAGCATATAAAGACAATAGTGCTAATCTTAGCAGCATTTAATTTGATTAGCTTGCTTATACTTCTGAGCTTTAGCTTTTTCTTGCATTGCATGTTGAAAACTGTTGAATGGTGCTATGAGCATTTCAACAACACTTGCTAACTAAGGATACTGCTATTTCAAATTGAAAACAACTAGAACATGTTTTATTGGTAGGCATTGGAAATAGGCATTAATAGGCATTAAAAGTCTGAAATAGTAGAAAACCAGCTATGTCTTTCCATCATAGCATAGGAATCCATATTTGCTGTACTCTTATTATGGTTTTCAAAGTGTGCTGATGGAAAATCATGTGTATGTTGCTTACCTAAAAATACTGGGGAAGCTATGGAGTTCAATATAAATTCTTTAGAGATTGCGTAAATAACTTACAGTAGGTGTACATTCTTGCTCCAAGGTTAGTGGAAGCTAAACTATCATAGTGTTTGAACAATTGAACTACCAAGGTTAAGCTGAGTAGTATTTCCATTTAGCGCTGAGCAGGAGCATGGGCGTGCACTTATTACAAAGCAGCTTCTGGGCTGTAAAGCCCTGTCTCTTTTATCCTGAAATAAATTTGGTAAATTATCCATGTCTATATTTAAGTAAACATGCATTTGAGTGTATATGAAGAATAAGGCTGCTAATATCAACACCTACATTTACACATTTACCATCCACATTCCCCTTGTTCATATCTGTTTAATATGGTTTCCTTCCCCTGATCGAAAATGTGGGCAGAACCATTCCATTCTGCTAAACAACTGCTGTGCTCTGCTTCAGAAATAGCTGTATTTCAATGGTGAGTGAAAAAAATGCATATGTAGTTTTGTGTGTTCAAGTGCTGTGGGATCTTTTGGGATAAGGTGCTATCTCTAAGGAGCCACAGAAGATATCATTTCAAAGCTGCAGCCTTGCTTGCCAAAAGTTAAACTGAGGATGACTCTTTAAAGCTGAGCTGTTAACCTCTGAAAATAGGAGGGTTACACTGCAAACACTGACCTAACCTCCCAATAGGCGATCAAATGATAATGCCTCAGTAATAAAGAATGACATAGCTTTCACTGTCCCTTAGGAAGCTAAGCTAGGAGTTTTTTTAATTCTTTCTGTGTTCTTTATTCCTCTTTAACTGTAGACTAAATTGTAGGCAAAACAATTGTTCCAGTGATTAGTAAATAGTATTTTATTCTTTCCTCCCCCACCCCACAGCACCCCCACCCAAAGAAGGGCCAGTGGGGAAGGTTACAGTTATCTTCATTATCTTCCATAGTGAAAGCTCTCTCTCAGTTTCCTGTAGCTTCCACATAAGGAGTCAGAAAAAGCACAGAGGGATGTGAAGGAATCTCACCAAACCCCAGTTTGTGTGACAGAGAGGTGATAAGCAAGTTAAAGCAAGAGCAGGGATAAGCAGAACATGGCAGGAATACCACCATTTTCATGCATACAACAGATTCATGGGGCAGCTTTGCACTGAAGTCTTTTTAATTATGCAGCTATTCCTTTCCTGCGAGCACTTCTGCTATAGCCTCAAACTTGCAGGCTCTGGGCTACCAACCAGGCACCTTAGCCTGAAGGAGAGTGGCAATGTGTCACTAGAGGGCAAGGGTTTGAGCATGCTGCCTCTGCTGGTAAATACCGCAGGGTTGCAGCCTAGGTCCCAGATCACCAAAATCTGGATCAGCTGCCTCATAAAGGGCATGGTCTTGTGGGCACAACCAGACTGAGGATTGTGGTTGGTCATGACCACCCACTCTACCCACAAGGCATTGACTTTGATGCAGTGCTGCCATGCTAACTGGGAGTGCCCGCACTCCTGAATCCCACCTGACAGGGCCTCATAAACGTGAGCATTCAAGCGCCCACCCAACTCAAACTGCCTCTGGACCTCTGTGTCACCCCAGAGCAGCATGGAGTCGCCAACCTCCTCCAGGGTCTAGTTGGGGCCCCGGGTGGAGGGTATTGGCATGTGCATGCGGGCCTGGGCCTGGATGGAAAGGACAAGGAAGGCATGTTACTGGGTCCCACACCAACTCTCTGGGCCCCCATGTGGCTGCCCCTATATTGCCAGTCCTGGGCAGCTGCCAGCACAGGGGCACAGCACAGGACTGGGAGCTGCATGGCTGAGCCTATGCCCTGCAGCATCTGCAGTCACAGAACAGGCTGCTGAGGGCATGTAGCAGGGAGGTGGCCTTAGCTCTGCTGCACTCACCTGCCAGCAGGTGGTCCTGGGGGCTGGCAGTCCTGCTCAGAGAAGCCTGCAACCACAGGCTCAGCAGCCAAAAGTCCCAGAGCCAACAGCCAAAGGCTCTCCAAGAAGCAGCCACAGGTTGAGCAGCAGCACTAGGATGGTGGGATGCAGGCACAGCAAGGCCGTGACCTGCCCAGGAGAACACAAGGAGTCTGCAGTGCCCTCAGGCTCCTGTGGTATGTGCCCCAGGGCAGAAAATCACTGCTGTTTTTTTTAGCCTGCAAACAGGGGCTCCCAGTGAGGCAGCCCAGCCTTGGAGCAAGAGAAGCTCCCAGCCACTACCTCATGCTGGCCCTCTAGTGGCTGGGCAGATTCAGCAGCAAAGTTAGTGCCAGCTTGCATCTACACATGTGTTACTGCGCAACAACTAATCGCACTCAAATTTGCTACCTGTATTTGCAGGTAACAAATGTAGTACAATTAAGGGAATTTACTGCTTAGCATGAGTATGCACATGTAGACAGTTGCCCATGTTGCACAGTAAATTAGGCTAATGAACAGTAATGCATCTTGTGTAGATGCACCCAGGTAGGCACAAACCTAGTTGTGGCACACAGAAAGCTTTTCAGAATTGCTGTGCTGTGCTGTGCTTATTCCTATAATCTATGCATGCCATGGTCATGGACACATTCTGGTGAACTACTACTGTAATGCTGTGTGCCAGCAAATGCAGATGCTGTTTTGATGATAGCAGACAACTGTATGCGAAAGACACCTCCACATACTCGTCTTCTAAATGTTAGGGCTGCAATGGATAACCACTCTGATTTTTTCAGTTGTAGATTTCAATTTCTTTCCTAATGTAGGGTGAAATCCAATGCCCATTGAGTCTTCCCATTCAATTCATTGAGCATTAGATCAGAATCCAATTGTCACCAGCTTTAAGAACAGATTTTACTTTCAGCATGATTGGGGCCTTTTGACCAGTCAACGTTTATCTGTCTCAGCAGCTCTTGCTGGTTTCTAGATGAAAAAACAAGAAAAATATGCTTCCTTAACGTATTGTACTAATAACAGCACTTAGGTGAAATTACCAATTACTATGATTAACTACAGATATTTGTATTATAGTTGAGTGACTAAAATAAATTGCTCATCTGTGACCCATCACCTTGTATGTGGGGTACCAGGAGCAAAATGTTGGGTTTAGTTCTGTGATGCCCAGATCTTAAAAAATGGATAATCTCAGAAAATTGCTCTTGACTTTGATATAATGTTTTAATTAAGATCCATCAGTCCATAAGAGAATATTTCTGGGTCATTTCTCCAGATAATATGAAGAAATTAAATAACCTTCATACCTGATTTAGTTAAATAACCCACAAACAATTCTCACCTTCCTTTCTAGTCCCCTCCACAAAATAAACCCTAGGTGCATCTACACAAGATATTTACTGTGGAGCTGCCTAATTAGCTCAGCAATACACATCTCAAAGTTTACAAGTGCAGCCCTATTAGGCCACAGGAAACTAGCAAACTCTGCAGCAGGATAGTATTTGTGAATACTTGTGAGTACAATGAAGATGCAATTTTTTTACTCTGCAGCAACAGATGTGTAGATGCTGCTGGGGCTGGCTGGAGTCTGAGGATGCTTCAGTGCAGGGGCTCTCTGCTAGTTAGCCCTGCACTGGAGCACCCTTGTGCCCCAGCCAGTGCCTCCTCAGCACATTGAGTCGGGTCAGAGCAGCTTCAGACTAGCATGCTGACTCCCTCAGCTCCCGGACAACAGGCCTGCTCCAACCCAGCTCACCATGCTGCAAACCTGGATGCACATTCAGTTTATTGGTGTGTGTTAATTGCATGTGTAGACATCCCCACCTTTCTTTAAAAGGCATAAGGTTGCTTGTTAGGAGATAAGAAGAAAAAAACTTCACAAGAATCACTTAAAAATATACTTTTATAATAATTTTGTAAAAATAAGGACAGTCTAAAAGCCTAAAAATAAGGCTTTTAGAGAGTCTAAAAGCTCTTGAATAAAATCCCAACTCCATAAAAGTCAATGGCAAACCTCTTTTTTTACATACACTGAGACAAGGATTTCAAGTTGTATTTCAAGTCTTCCTATTCATTTTAGTATCTCTGCTTATATTAGATCTGTTCCTGGGTTTTGATTATCTTTTATTTGCTCATATCATACCAACTGGCTTTAGTGGGAGCTTCATTAGTGTATTTCATGGGAAAATGGGATGCCAGGCTTGGACCTAGAATATGCAAAGCAAAGTGTTCAATGTGATTTGGTTTATCTGCCTTGTATTCTGAACAGTTATCTGAGAGAAGGAAAAGACAATGACTATAGCAGCAATCCTGAGCCTACCAGTCATACTGACAGGTAACATTGCACTCTTTATTCCTCTCTCCCTTCCACCCTACAGGTTATGATACTGAAAGTAAATTATCCACCATTCTAATATTAAAAAATAAGTAAGAGTTAGGAATCCTCCAGCTTGGATAGGCTAGCTTCAAGACATAAGACAATCTCAAACTATGGTAGGAGGAAACTTGCCTTGGAGACACCTCAACTTACATCTCTGCTGCAGGAATTTTACCTCTGAAACAGCTGATGTTAGCTGCTGTCAGAGGCAAGATACTAAGTCATATGCACCACTGATCTTATGCAATATGGCAGTTCATATGCTTTACACTTGCATCTGCAGTTAAGCAGTTAGATGCACCATGCAGCTTAGTTATCCCAACTAGCAGACTATAGTTGTTGTGTTCAATGTACTTCTACTCTTATGGTTCATGAGGGTGCCCTAAAGCATTAAGGAATACATCCACAAAAGGACTAGCTGCCTAAATTATGCCCAGCTGCCCTTGTAGGTACTAAAATCTAAAAGTTTACCCCTTAAATTCTACTCAGCTGCTACCTAGCCATAGTCATCAGGGAAGACCTGGTTCCAGTTCCTGTTCCAATCAACCCTTGATATAAAATATTTGTTGGAGCATGGACTGAAACTCATCCTTTCCAGGGCAAGTACCTTAACCACTAGGCTAGAGACTTATTCTCTTGGTGCCCTGTGAGGTCAGGCTAACTCTCAGGATCTCAATATTGTGCTGTTAGACAAGAGGGTGTGACACAATTGCACATATACAAACACACAAATCAATTAGGTGCATACACACACATACACACTACCAGCTGAGGCACATACACATCCAAACCAGCCTAGGCACATGCATACCTATCACCAATTCAAGCACATACACTATACACCCCAAAAGATAGACACAGATCATTAATTCATATATCATGCACACAGTGACACATATATATACATACACACACACTCACCAGTTCACACACATACAACCCACCTACACATGCATACAGGTAAATTCCTAACTTGGATGATACAGTGTGTATGTGTGGCTTGGGGTACCTGGGATACTTAGGGGAAGGTTAAGGTGAGAGAGAGTTATAGTGTAGGGAGTGAAAGTTGCTAGAACTAGGATTAGAACTGGTGGACTAAAGAGAAGCTGGCTGAGAAACTGAGTCTTGGGTTTACTTAAGGTAGATATTGGGGGGCAGATAAGTGGTGGCAAGGAAGAGACAGCTAGGAAAGAAACTGAGGCAAAAACCTGGTTGCTCAGGAGAAAAGGAAAAGGCAGTGGAGATAAGACAGTGGCAAAGAAACAGGAGGGTTGGAGGCAGAGAGGAGCTCAGGACAGGTGTTGGAGGTGGCAGTGAGTCAGAAGCAGGAGAGGGAGAAATAAGACAGAAGTTAGAGTGGCGAAGAGCAGAGATTGGAGCAAAGCCAAACCATAGTAAAGCAAAACCCAATTTAGGGGTCAAAAAAACAGTTTTATTAAACAGACAACACACTACACAGCCCCATGAAGTTACTGGTTCACACACATACACACACACACAAGCAGTCACAACGGCAGCAGGAGAAAGAGATTCAGTGGGAGGGCTGGAGTCCAGGTAGGGAAGAGAAGCAGAGTCTAAGTCTCTGGTTGAAGGGGGGTGGGGGGTGATAGCTACTTATTCAGGCTGGAAAGGGATCCTCGTCCAGTAGGTATTGTCCAGACGGGGGTTGCTGGCAGGGCCTCTGAGTGGATGGGTGGTGTGGCATGGAGCTGCTCCAGATGGAGACGTCCCACTGGGTCTGTCTTCACTGCCCCTTTTTATAGGGATAGACCTTGTGTGACCCTAGTGACAGTAGGCATGCCCAGGCAAGGGTCAGCCCCTGGTGTAGAGCATGCGTGCTCCATGCAGGGATGTGCAGTTTCGGGTGTCTGTAATGGTGGGGTACAATGGTAGAGTTGCTGGTTCTGCAGGGTCTTTTGTCTTTCAAATGTTGGTCTTGTCACTGTTTCTGGGTGAGGTCCATGGTTCCTGAATGAATCAATGCAAGGTGATGGCCCAGTCATTACAGGCCATTCAGTAGAGGCCTGTTACCATAGTCTTTCAATCATTCCCAATCACTGTCATTCATCCAGGAACCAATTTACACGGGAGGGGTACAAGAATCATACAGTTACAACACGGGGGATGCCTGGGCACAGGACACAAGATGGTGTCACAGGCGAGCTGGGCACTGTGAGTGTATTCATTTGGATCAAGGAGGCAAGTAGGGAGTGGAATAAAGGCAAATTTACTATAGCTTACACACACACAACAGTTAACA
>JAGPOW010000261.1:43251715-43268955 GCA_030014935.1 Caiman crocodilus | reverse complement strand
GCTAATATTAACTAATATTATCTATTTAGGCAGAATACCAAATGCCTCCAAGAAGCACACATCATTGCTTATTAAACCTTCTGGTTCTGGCTGTCACAGATGGAGACTTGACATACAAAATGGAAACTTGGCATGACTTTGGTTGACTTACAAACACAGTCCTAAACCATACAGTATCCATATGAAGCAATAAGAATCAATACAAAAATGATAATAATACAATATACAACAGTAAAAATCAATACAAAACTAATAATTATACACTATAAAACAATGGATATCCAAAACCAAAAACTTGCTACCAAAATAAAAATGTTAAAGCTTATCCTAAGTCTGAGCTCGTTTATGCT
Organism: Caiman crocodilus; assembly: GCA_030014935.1. Classification (NCBI taxonomy): domain Eukaryota; kingdom Metazoa; phylum Chordata; order Crocodylia; family Alligatoridae; genus Caiman; species Caiman crocodilus. Next base: position 43,268,605 of record JAGPOW010000261.1, on the reverse strand, counting down.
TGTCTATAGGGAATAGAGAGGGAGAGAAAGAAAAGCCAGAAATAACTGGGGAAGGGAAGGGAATACATATCTATCTATCTATATGTATGTATGTATTAAAAAAGAAAAACGGGGGGTTTTACTACGTTCTCTCATGTTTGCATGCATTATCTCTCTCCCTAAATAGTACATTGCAAAATGTAACAACTTCGGCAGGAGAGTCTAAAATCATCTTATTCTAGAGTAGTCCAGTATATTCACTGTCTGGGAACATGGCTTCAAATTCCTTAAGGCAGAAAAGGGACCTGAACTATGGCTTTCACGTGCATCGCTAATCACTGAACAGCTTTATAAAAAGGAGATATCACCATATCTTCCTGCATGCATTCTGATACCTGTATTTTGTGAGAATATCACCTTTATCAGCTCCAGCTCTAGGAGACTTTTGGGATTATGAATCCCAACTGGGAATAAGTGCTTCTTCACCAGCTCAAAATAAAGAGCCTAAATCTTGGAGAGACATGCATCCATATTCTGTTTCCTACTGACTGCCCTAGATGGCTCCCTATTCAGCATGCTGGCTTCTGTAGAGGCCTAGTCCTTATCACACAACTCTCTCCATACACTGGTTAGAGAGCTTGCCTAATTTAACTGGGTGCATCTACCAACTCAGAATGCTGCAGTCCCAGCTGCATGTGCAAACACTGCATTTGGAAGCAGTTCACTCCAGCACAAACTGCACAGAGGTTTTTGGCGTCAGGTTAACAGCATGTATAGATGCATCCACTGAGAGTTATAAACTAGCTTAAACAACTAAAAGTTATTTGCTGCTGAAGGCTTCAGAGCCTTAGTTCTTGTGTGGATTTAAAACTAAAGTTAATTATTGCTGTTGAATGTAATGCTTATCACCATAACCCTTCAGTCTTCTGATAAATATATGGGTATACACATAGTTGTACATATAAAGAGACCTAATAGAGCACCCTAAAATTTGAATTTGGCATGCTCACATTACTTACAAGTACCAAAGATCTAAGGTACATAGGTCATCCCAAACAGGTGCCCATAAAATCTAAACCAGTGCTTACTATGAAGAGAACAAAAGTGATCAGTTTATTTTCAGTTTCCAAGCTGAATTGCCCATAAAAACAGTATAAAGCATAAAACGTAAATGTGAGTTTTAATATTATTCCAGTTTTACTAAACTAAATGGTTGTTCATAGCAGGGTAGGGGACTGGAATAATAAATGAGACAGATTCTCATAACCATGAAACCTAATGTGCAATATCTTTATGTGTCATGTTTTACCTGTTTAGTCATTGTATTCAGTCACTCCTCTAAACTGGGAGGTTGGCTGTGCAGCCAAAACTGTATATTACCATCTTTGGTAAATGCAGAGATGATTCCATTTGTACTTCACCCATAGTTCATCTAAAATAGCTTTTTCATAAGCATGCTGCAGTTCTGGCTTTCTAATGGTAGGAGATAATACTATTTAATAGTGGTTAGTGGCATACAGGACTTTAAACTTGTCACTGGTTGGTAGGTTAGGATCATTTTGGTTTGAAAATCTGCATTTGGAGGAAAGTTACTTTTGTTTCTGGCGATTTTTTCTTCCAGGGGGAACAGCCAGTTGATTTTCAAATGGTAGCTTTTCAAAACTGCTTTGCAGTAAATTAGTAGGCAAGAATCTAGATTGCGTTTCTCCTTTCATTGGGCATGTCTACACATTCATTAATGTGTCCTAGTTTCATAGATGTTAGATCTGGAAGGAACCTTGCAGATTATCAGGGTCAGCCCCCCTGCACTTGGACAGGAAAGACTGCTGGGGTTGGATAACCTCAGCAACGTGGGCTTCAAGGCACTTTTTGAAGATCACCAGAGTGGATGACTGTGCCACCTCTGGGGGAAGCCTGTTCCAAACCCTCAGCACTCAACTTGTAAAAAATTTTTCCCTTATGTCCAGCAGGCTATACCCAATAAATGCAGCAAGCCTGATTTTTTTTTTCCTCTGGAGACTGCCTGCCTGCCTGAGCTGCACAGAGGCCCGGTGCTTCCCTCCGTGGTTGCGGTGACCCCCAGGACCACCCAAGCCAGGTGCCTGTGGGTGGGTGCTGCCTGAGGGTGGGCTGCTGCTGCCACGGAGGGAAGTGCCAGCCCCCCTGCTCCTAGCAGCCTAAGGACTGCTCTGCTGGCAGCTTGGCCTCCCCTCCCTGCCAGAAAGGTAGGTAAGTCAGTGGTGTATGTGCACAGCATGGGGATTTAATCACCCCTAAATTGAAGTGGTGTTTTTTAAAACCCACCACTTCAATTTAGGGCCCCCCTTTCATCTACACATTCCCTTAGATGACATAACAGGAAAACATATAATCAAAGTATATTATTCTGATGATGAAGATCTTTACAAAATAGTTCATTAATGGAGATAAAAAAGATGTTCTCCTATACACCTTTCAAAAGTTCCTCTTTCTTCTAGAGATTAGTATCTCCTGCACTTTAGCAAGGTATTTGAATATGTCATTTATAGATCCCTTTATAACTCTTTCCTCTATAATTCACACAACCACTAATTATTTTGTACTCTATTCCTACATGGGCCACTATGATGCCATTGTTACTGTGCCATCATTTAGTACTTCTTATTGGAAGAACTAAAGGACAGTGTAGTAGCAGCTGGTACTGTACTGTACTGTGCTGTGCACAGTTATTTTAGGCATTTCATTGCTGCAGTGACATGCTATAATAGGGGAGCATGTCACTACAGCAATGTAGCTGTGGCATCATGGGTTTTGCCTGCGGACACTAAATTACCATAGCACATTGCTATGGTGATGTAGCATCACATGTAGATGAGCCCTTCTTTGACATCTTGCCTTTCCTTTACTATTTTTTTCTACTAACTTCCAGGAATTATCCTGTTTCATTGGCATTGCTTTAATAGTTTTATTCAGTAATATTAAGAAAATAAAGTTGGTAATGGTCCCTCTGAAAACTACATAATATATTACATAGACTAATTCAGAAGTGTGCCAAAATTTGTATTAAAAAGTATTCAATGTGGAGAAACATACATGTCAAGTAAATAGATTAAGCTCAGCATAGACATCTGACTACACAGTGAATATCATCTAAATCAACAGCAAAAGTTTATTGTTAATAGGAATTAGTTTAGTCATTTTTTAGCCTGGCTCTGAATGCTAACCATCATTTTGCCTTTGGGCTGAGCTATTCGGTCTGAATAAGTGTAGCTAGTAAATGTCACATATTCTACTTGCTGCATTTTTTCTGGTGATGGGTAGTAGCTTTTTTCCTTTGTCAAGTCTTATTAACTCTGCTACTTCTCATCTTCACTACTATTCTATGCATACTTTGTTTATAAGCATATAGTTATGAGCAGGTGTCAGGTAGAATGCAACAAATAGGATAGTTTGTGCCTATGTGTGTTTGTTTCCTATGAGTAGTAGCTATGGGCTTCTGCTCAATTTTCAGATATAGAGAGGTCATCATTCCACTGTCCAGTTAAATAGGTCTGTAGTAACTGCTTTACAGATTCTTCTATCTCAACACAAGGTGGACAAATAAGATTCTACACAACCAACTCCCCATGCAAGATATGTTAATTCTGGGATTTTTTACAGAAAAACACCATCTGGCTTTGTATAATATATGCCATAAAACAAGGACACTACTTATAAAGACAACTATTTTAGTTGTAAACTCAAACACGTGAAAGTTAGGAAATGGCAGATTTATGGCTGTCCACATAGACTCAGTTCTTCTCCACTGTATATCTAACTTGTGCAGTAACAGAGGTAGTGGTCCTGTAGAAAAATTAGTATGTAATTATGTAATTAAGGCTGAGTCATACCATTTCATACTGGTGGGGTAGAATTAAGTTTACATGGACAGATATAAATCTGGATTTTCCTAACTCTTGAATCTTTGACTTTTCAACATATATCATTTTCATGTAACAGAGGTTTTTCAAAATAATGTACTGAGGTTCTTTAATAATAAAAATATCTATTATCTGTCACTATAATGACCTCCTCACCATGTGCAGTACTGGAACCCTGGAGTGGCTCCAGTTTTAATGCTGATGATTTGAGATTGGCTATACCAAGCAGCTACAGGAGAAAACTGCTATCTCAGGAGGGGAAGGGCCACTGGGATCATATTCTAAGTTTATGGTGCAAATTGCTGGTATCCTGGCTCTGTCCTCTTTCTGCCCCTTCCTCTTCTCTGCACTCTGTGGCAGCTCCAGAGAGAAGAGGGAATCCTGGAGCCATGTGCCACATCTGAGAGATTCTACCATAGAAGCACAGCTTGTTCTCTTTGGGCACATCTATAAGAGATGCTTTACTGTGCATTAGGCTAATCTAAAGCACAGTAAAGCATCATTGTCTACACATGCACAGGACTTACTGCACAGTAAATTAAGCTAATGCACCATTTGCTATTTAACCAGGCAATACAGGTACTAGATTAACAGTGCATTAGCTACTGTGCAGCAGCACATATGTAGAGGCTGACTGGGAGCAGTTTGCTCCAGGTCAGCCCAGTAAGATTGCTATCCCAACAACTAAGACTGCTATATTCCAGCCACATGGAAATTGGGTTCCAACCCAACCTCCATGTGGCTGGGATGCAGCAGCCCAGAAGTCAGGGCAGCTGTCCCCACCACATGGAGATCAGGACAAGCCCCAGCCTGGCACCTGGGGGAACCCAGAGCTCCCCCTGGCTGCTGCAGTGAGACAGAGCAGGACAAGAGCAGCCCTAGAGTGAACTGCTCCCAATGGGTACATGTTCACATGTGCACAAGGGTGCTGTTTAATGCACCTGATTTTTTTATGAAGAAAATTCAGGTTCATTAATTTCATGTGTAGATGCACCCACTGCTGCTAACCTCTCCAAAAGCTTCCAGTTGGTCCTCATTAGAGTGCTTTGAAAAATTCAAAATATCAATATACTACTTTAAAGAGTGGATTAATATTTCTACTAATTATTTTGCTGTTGAGTGTGTACTGCTTATTTGGGATTGGTTCACTTACCCCAGTCTATGCACAGAACAGGCCGAATGTGAGCTGACCCGGAAGAAGAGACGCCAGGTGTTCATCATAGATGACTCCATACTGAGAGGTACAGAGGGTCCCACCCGTCTCCAGGTTCTCATGTTACAAAAGGTCTACTGTCTGCCTGGAGCGAGGATTCAGAATGTGACAGAGATGATTCCAGCCATTATCCAGCCCACCGATTACTACCCCATGGTCCTAAACCATGAGGGCACTAATGCTGCAATCAGGAGCAGCCCCGATCACCTGATGAAGGACTACCATGCCCTGGAGAGCAAGCTGAAGGAGACAGGGGCACAGGTGGTCTTCTCATTTGTCCTTCCAGTCAGTGGACGCAGATGACACCATGATTCCTGCATCAGGGATGTCAACCTACAGCTTCGGAAATGGTGTCTCAAGGCAGGCTTCGGCTTTTTGGACCACACCCATACTTCAGGACAAGAGACATGCTTGGGTGGGATGGGCTCCATCTCTCCCCCAAAGGTAAGCATGTGTTCTCTTTCCGGTTGGCCAGTCTCCTCCAGCAGGCTGTAAATTAGGTTCATCAGAGGAAGGGGAAGTTGAGGACAAAGGCAGCCACAGAACACCAAACAAAGAGCCACCCACAAAAACATCCCAGCCAATACAGGAGATGAACACAATGAATACCCAGATAAGAGATATGGGCCCAGATAGTCTTGGGATTAGGTGGGCAGTGCATGCACCTTCAGGACGCCTTAAATGCCTCTACAATAATACTTGTACTATGGGGAATAAGCAAGAGGAACTTGACCTCCTGCTAGCTAATACTAAGCCAGACATAATGGGGCTCACTGAAACTTGGTGGGATCCAATGCATGACTGGGCAGTAAACATCAGTGGCTATAGGCTGTACAGGACAGATAGAACAGGGAGGAAAGGTGGGAGTGTGGTGCTCTACATCAAAGAGCAATACACATCCTCAACAAACAGCACTGGGTCAGAGGAGGGGCAGACTGAAGTGCTCTAAATCCATATACAAGGGAGTCATGGGGAAAGGGACTTAACAGTAGGGTTTTGCTACAGTCCACCAAACCAGGGGGAAGAGCTGGACAGGAAATTCTCAGGTCAGCTTGTGGAGGCAGTTGAGTCAAGGGATGTGGTCATCATAGGTGACCTAAACTATCTAGACATCTGCTGGGAAGAGCAGTCAGCCAAGTCCGACCGCTCACGTAGGTTCTTAGCTGAGTTGCAGGACCTCCATCTAACCCAGGAGGTGCATAGTCCCACCAGGGGAAACGCCTTGTTGGACCTGGTCCTGGCCACAGGCAATGACCTGGTGAGTGAACTGTGGGTTCATAATCACCTGGGCAATAGCGATCATTGCCTACTGGAATTCACCATCCAGCTCAGGGTGTCAAATGCCTGCAGCAAGGCAACGGCCCAGGACTTCAGGAGGGCAGATTTCAATGAGGTAAGGAGACTATTCAGGGAGGCACTGAGGTCCCAGATGGGAGGGGAGTTGGGAGTCCAGGAAGAGTGGTCGTTCCTTAAGGAAACGATCCTCCAAGCCCAAAGGGAGGTAATCCCAACAAGGGTCAAAGGGGGCAAGAGGGCACAAAAGCCCCCATGGCTCACCAAGGGCATACGGGAATGTCTCCTAGCTAAAAGGGAGACATACACCCAATGGAAGGGATGGGCCATCACCAGGGAGAACTATACCTTGGTTGCTCGGGGCTTTAGGGTGGCAGTCAAGAAGGCGAAGGCAGAGATGGAACTGGGACTAGCGACCCGGATCAAGGACAAGTCCTTTTTTAAATACATAGTGGGTAAAAAGAAGTTACTGGGTAACATAGGGCACATGCAGGATACGCTTGGAAATCTGGTGGTCACACTAGATGACAAAGCTAACCTCTTTAACAATTTCTTTGCCTCCATCTTTTTGAGCAGGGACCAGGGCATTCCCCACACTGGGATCCCCGATGGATTCAGAGAAGGTACTGCCAGGCCCAGGGTCAGTAAGGACCTAGTCAGAGAACTTCTGGTGGGCCTAGATGTGCTCAAGTCAGCAGGTCCTGATGATCTCCACCCCAGAGTGCTGAGCGAATTAGCTGAGGTCATTGCAGGATCCCTGGCACAGCTTTACAAGCACTCATGGTGAGGTGCCAGAGGACTAGAAAAGGGCCAATGTGGTCTCCATTTTCAAAAAAGGGAGGAAGGAGGACACAGGAAACTACAGGTCCGTTAGTCTTACCTCGGTCCTGGGGAAGCTCTTTGAGAAAATTATCCAGGAGCACATCTGTGAGAGACCAGCAGAAGAGATCATGCTTAGGGGCAACCAACATGGGTTCATTCAAGGTAGGTTCTGTCAAACCAACCTGGAGGACTTCAACAACCAGGTCACAAAATCGTTGGACATAGGTGTCATGGTGGACATAGTCTTTCTGGACTTCAGGAAGGCCTTTGACACTGTTTCTCACCCCATTGTTATTAAGAAATTAGGTGACTGTGGCATCAATGCCTAAACAGTCAGATGGGTTGCAAATCAGCTGGAAAGCCACACCCAGAGAGTGGTGGTGGATGGGTCTTTTTTGACCAGGAGGGATATGGGCAGTGGGGTCCCCCAAGACTTGGTCCTCCAGCCTACAATGTTCAACAGCTTCATCAGCAACTTGGATGAGGGGGTGAAAAGCACCTTGTTCAAATTCATGAATGACACTAAATTATGGGGAGAAGTGGGCAAGCTGGAGGAGAGGGACAGGCTGCAACTAGATCCAGACAGGTTACAGTGGTGGGAGGATGAGAACAGGATGGGATTCAATACTACCAAGTGCAAGGTCCTGCACCTGGGGAGGAAGAACCAGCAGCACACCTACAGGCTGGGGAATACCCTTCTAGTCAACACAGAGAAAGAAAAGGATCTTGGTGTCATTATTGATTCCAAAATGAACATGGGCCGCCAATGTGGGGATGCAGTCAGGAAGGCTAAGTGCACCTTGTCATGCATCCACAGATGCATCACGAGCAGGTCCAAAGAGGTGATCCTCTCCATCTATGCGACACTGGTCAGGCCACAGTTGGAGTACTGTGTCCAGTTCTGGACACCGCCTTTCAGCAGGGATGTGGACAGCATCAAGAGGGTCCAGAGGAGGGCCATTTGCATGATCGGGGGCAGCAGGGCAGGTCCTACGAGCGGAGGCTACTGGATTTGAACCTGTTCAGCCTCCACAAGAGAAGGCTGAGAGGGGATCTGGTGGCCCAGGGGCACAAACTGGCCAAGGAGGACCAGCAGGCAACGAGAGTCCCTGTTCCCCTAAGCACTACTGGGAGTAACGAGGAATAAAAGCCATAAATTGACCAAGAGTAGATTCAGGCCAGATATCAGGAGGCACTACTTCACAGTCAGGGTGGCTAGGATCTGGATCTAACTTCCAAGGGAAGTGGTGCTCGCTCCTACCCTGGGGATCTTCAAAAGGAGGCTTGATAATCACTTAGCCAGGGTCATTTAACCCCAGCATTCTTTCCTGCTCAGGGCAGGGGGTTGGACTTGATGATCTGCTCAGGTCCCTTCTGACCCTACCAACTATGAAACTGGTTTCTAAGGGTCAAATCTGTCACAAAGCTGTCCTAAGTCTATAGAGATAGCCATTGGAGGATAATGCAAGTAGTTTCACCCCAAATGGAGATCCTAAATGCACATAAAACTTCTCCTTACCACTTCTGTATTGTTTCCAGGACTGCTTCTCCCACTCACATTCACGCCCTATATGAGTTGATATAAACTGTGATAGAGCAGCCTTAAGTGTTTATCAAGAAGATACCCGAGAGAGCCTGTAAAGGGTATTGGGGCAAGCACTTAGGACTGAGTAAGCTGATTATTTACAGGAATTTGGTAAACACTGGGCGCATCTACAAAAGATGCATTACTTGAGATTAGAGCTAATTACTGCACAGTAAGCATCACTGTCTACACATGAAGATGCTTATTGCACAGTAATTTGCTCTAACCATGAGTAAATTTGCTACCTGCAAGAACAAATGGTGTTCCTGGTCATTCAAGCAGCAGGGGGTGGGAGATTGCTTCCTGTCCTGAGGAGCTGCCTTCTGTGGAGGCAGGATCCACCACTGGAGCCCCCCTGCCCTGACAGGAGGGAGCTCCCAGCGTCTGCTTTATGATCAGGAAGCAGAGACTGAGAAATCCTTATCTCCAAGAACCAGCTTTGCAGTTGTGGGACCAGCACTGGCCCCATGACCACAGAGCTAGTGCTGGGAGAGAATAATTTCTCAGCATGAGTCCTGTGGCTGTGGAGCTGGTGCTGGGAGAGAAGAATCTCCCAGCCCAGACCCTGAAACCATGAAGCTGGCACTGGGAGATAAGGATCTCCCAGCCCAAGTCTCACAATCACAGAGCAGGGGCTCAGAGTTTCCTGCTGCTGGGGCAGGGGGACATTGTCCCTACCGTGGCTTCGATGGCAGAGCCCACCCCAAAAGCAAGCAGCTTCTGGGGGCAGAGAGCAATGTCCCAGGCCCTGCCAGGAGACAGCTATTTCCTGGTCCATGCTCCCTGCCAGCCTCTGGGCTAGCATCCAGAGGGAGCTCTAGGCTGCTGCAGCACAGCAAGTAGCCTGCTACTAGGAGCAGCAAATCTTCTTCCATATCTCTGCACATGTAGATGTATGCCCAGGAGAATTACTCAAAAGTACTTTACTCTAGAGTAAACTGCTCCCAGATTATTTGTGCATGTAGACACTGACCTGGTGTGGCTGAGTACCATGTACTTCTCACCTGTGCTCCTAGACATGGTCCAGAGGCAGTATAAACAAAACACTGAGCCTCCATCAGAACATGGAAACTGTCTCATTTCATCATCAACTCCAGTATCCTCTGTCTGAGAACACCAGCATCCAGTGGCAATGCGTAGGTAGTGCAGGTTGGTGCACATGTACCCCCTGAGAATGCTGGTGTACCCCCTGACTGGCTGCGCTTGCCACTTAGGTGATGGGCAGAGAGGAGGCAGGTGGGAGCGCCAATACCCACCCTGTGAGCACTGGCACACAGTGGTGATTATAGTGATTATAGTGGGAGCGCTATAATCATGAAAGGATTATGGAGACTCACTCAGCCCTCTGATCCCTACCTCATGCTGCTGATCCATGAGAACACAATGATACTGTCAGGGGTGACTGTGAGCAGATCAAATGTGACTACAGGAATCTGGGTGCAAGGCTGAAGGGGACAGGGGCTCAGGTAGTGTTCTCATTGATCCTTTTGGTTAAGGGGAAGGACCTGGCCAGGAGCCAATATATTCTGCAGATTGGTGCATGGCTGAGCACATGATGTCACCAGCAAGGCTTTGGTGGTGTTCCAAGAAGAAGGATTGCTAGGAAGATACAGGATCCACCTAACAAAGAGAGGAAAGAGCAGCTTCGCAACCAGGCTCACTAACCTAGTGAGGAGGGCTTTAAACTAGATTTGCCAGGGGATGGACACCAAAGCCCTGAGGTAAGTGGGGAAGCAGGTGACCTGCAGGAAGCACAAACAGGAAAGGGCAACAGGGGAGGCCTTCTCATTCTTCTTGAGAAAGTAGGATAATTGGCTAGTTACTTCAAATGCCAGTACACAAATGCACAGAACCTGGGAAACAAGCAGGAAGAATTGGAAGTCTTTGCACAATCATGGAACTATAACATGATTTGAATAACAGTGACTTAGTGGGATAGCTCACATGACTGGAGCACTGTCATGGATGAGTATAAACTAGACAGGAAGGACAGGCAGGGGATAAGAGGAGAAGTTGTGCTTTATGTAAAAGAGCCATATGATTGCTCAGAGCTCCAATATGAAGATGGAGATAGGCCTGTTGAAAGTCTCTGAGTTAGAAGAGCGCAACAAGGGTGATGTCATGATGGGGGTATGCTATAGACCACCAGACCAGGAGGATGAAGTGGATGAGGATTTCTTCAAACAACTAGTGGAAGTTTCCAAATCATAGGCCCTGGTTCTCATAGGGGTCTTCATTTACCCTTTTATCTGCTGGGAGGGCAATACAGCATTTCACAGGCAATCCAGGGGGTTTCTGGAGAGTGTTGGGGACAACTTCCTGGTGCAAGTGTTAGAGATGCCAACTAGGGGCCATACTTTTCTTGACCTGCTGCTCATAAACAGGGAAGAATTGCTGAGGAATGTACAAGTGGATGGAAACTTGGGCAGCAGTGCACATGAGATGACTGAATTCAGGATCCTGAAGAAAAGAAAGAATGGAGAGCAGCAGAATAAGGACCCTGGACTTCAGAAAATCAGACTTTGATACACTCAGAAACTGATGGGCAGGATTTCCTGGGAGGCCAGTCTGAGGGGGAAAGGAGTCCAGAACAACTGGCTGTATTGTAAAGAAACCTTACTCAGGGTACAGGAATGAACCATCCCAATGCACAAGAAGTCTATGACAGAAGATCAGTGTGGCTTAGCAGGGAACTCTTCAATGAGCCAAAATACAAAAAAGAAGCTTAAAAGAGGTGGAAACTTGAACAAATGACTACGGAGAGTATAAGAGTATTGCTTGGGCAGGAAGGGATGAAATCGGGAAGGCCAATGTGCAATTGGAGTTGCAGCTAGCAAGGGACATGAAAAGTAACAAGAAGAGTTTTTATAAGTATGTCAGCAACAAGAGGAAGATCAGGGAATGTATAAGTCCCTTACTGAATATGGGAGGCAACCTAGTGACAGATGATGCAGAAAAGATTGAATTACTCAATGTCTTTTTTGGACCAAAACAAATCTTGTGAGGTTCAATGAGAAGTGCAAAGTGCTTCACTTAGGACAAAACAATCTCATGCACCAGTACAGGGTGGGGACCAACTGGCTAAACAGCAGCTCTGCAGAAAAGGACCTGGGGGTTACAGTGGACAGTAAGTTGAATATAAGACAACAGTATGGCATTGTTGCAAAGAAGTCTTATGGCATACTGGGCTGCATTAGTAGAAGCTTTGCCATCAGATTAAGGGAAATGATTATTCCACTCTATTCAGCACTGTTGAAGCCACATCTGGAGTACTACGTGCAGTTTTAGCCCCCCCACTACAGAAAGGATGTGGACAAATTGGAGAGAGTCCAGCAGAGGACAACAGGAATGGTTAGGAGTCTGGAGAACATAAGTTACCGGGAGACACTGAGAGAAGTGCACTTATTTAGTGCAGAGAAAAGAAGACTGAGGTGGGATTTAATAGCAGACTTCAGATACCTGAACAGAGGCTCCGAAGAGGTTGGAGCTACACTGTTCTGAGTGGTGGCAGATGACAAAACAAGGAACAATGGCCTCAAAATGCAGCAAGAGAAGCTTAGTTTATCCTAATATATAGCCGTTCCCACTAGGAGGATAGTAAAGCAGTGGACCTGGTTACCCGGAGAGGTTGTAGAATCTCCATCCTCGGAGGTTTTTAAGACCTGGCTAGACAAAGCCTTGGCTGAGATGATCTAGCTGGGAACAGTCCTGCTTTGATCAGGGAGTTGGATTAGATGATTTCCTGAAGTCCCACCCAACCCTAATTTTCAATGATTCTATGATTCCTTATATAGATTCAGGATATCTTTGTCTTATGTGCAGCACATGTGGAAGTGCTGTGAATTCAAAAGCTCATTTAAATGATTACCCCCTTATCTCCAAGCTAACACACACAAGTGTATCTGATGCCCCTCTCCCCACTGCTCAGGCTTCAACCCCAAGAGCAGTATCATATTTAACATGAGGGTGAAGTCTGTCATCTTGGATTTGAGTACAGGTGGGAGCAAGGGGTGGTCAATGGGCTGGTGTGAGTCTGCTATGATTCTGTCCCTGACCTAGAATCAAAGACAGAGCCATAACAGCCACCTGCAGCCCACAGCTTCTGCCCATCCTGCCACCAACTGCCTGACCCCTAGGGCTGGAGTGCCCTGTTTCACAACTACTTTTATGTAACTGGGCCAGACCTGGAATGATCACATGCTCCATGCTCTGGGCCAAAACAGGACTGGAGCCTCAGAGTGTAAGCAGTGTATAGGTGTGTGGGCTGACACAGGCAAGGGGACAGGCAATGTGGAGGAAGCCGAGGCAGTGGAGAGACAAGTATCAGGGGTGCCAGGTGGGGGTGGGGGCAGGCATGGTGAGGTGCAAGCATGAGAGAGGCAGGTGGTATGGGAAACTGGCAAGAGAGCAGGTAAGGGTTCAGGCACCATGGGAGGGGCAGGGCACACAGGCACCAGAAAGGGGCAGGCAACAAGAGGGGCAAGTGGTGGAGAAGAAAGGTGTCAAGTGGCAAGGAGCAGGGATCAGGCCACTTGACTCCCCACTGCCTGCCATCCCTTTGCCTGCCGCTCCTCCCACCACTATTAGTTCTGCTGCAGCTGTGTGGGTATAAATTTAAGATGACTGTCCAATATTTAGAGTCTATACGAGGAAAATTATAACAAATGTATAAATATTCCATGTACAGAATCTCATTCTCAGGGGGTCATCTTAACTTTGAAGTCAGCTTGGATTTGGATAAATGTGGTGGCCTTCCATAATATAAATAAGGTTTAGACTCAGTTTTATTGACAGTACTTCACAGTCCTTATTATTAAGCTATACCTCAATAAGAAGTTACACAAAATAGGAATGGTACCTGCATCGCCTGTAGCAGATATGTAGCCCCATCCACTTAGCTAAATTGTTTTAGCCACAACTTCTTCTCATAGTATCTTCATCTTCACTGCAGACTTAATCAGTTCCCAGGTTAGTCCACTCTGTAATTCCTGGTGCTCCATTCACCAGGCTTCTGTGTGTTCCTATAAATTCTCAGGGTAAAGCTCCTGTGGTTCCTTCTGCAGCAGTCAGCTGAACTGCTCCATGATTTTTCCCAATGAACTGTGAAAGAACTTTGCTGTCCTTTTGGGCATATTTGGGGAACGGAGACTAATGGAGATCTCAGTACTTGATTTAACCTGTATCCTCACTGGAAAGTAGATAGATAACCCAGAGGGAAAGCAGCACCCAACCTTTACCCAAAAGCACAAATCATCTGACTAACTACAACAACACTTCTGGGTGGGTGTTTTGTCTGTGGATGGGGTGATACCTGAGTAAAAGTCTGAGTTGGCTGTTCTGTAAAGACCTGCCCACTGTTCTCAGGAAGAACGTGTCATGTATTTGTCTTTGGTTAGCATAACTAGAATGCTATGACTCTTAAACAAGTAACCCACTCTTTCCGTGTTATGTTTTCTTCCTTACTGGCTTGCTGGCATAGGATAATAGCTGCCTTTTGCTGGTGATGACGTGATAAGCAGTTATTGAAGATACATGGTTTATTTTTTCTTTGTCTTTAAAAATGCTTAGGAGAGTATATACTAAAAGCCTTCTCCCCACAAAACTTGTGAGAATGATTAATTATCCCATCAAACTTGTCTCCTCTCTGAATGAGCTAGTTATATATTAGGACAGTGTTTTTTGGGCTGCACATACTTCAGGCCCTGAGCCTTCTTTTACATCAGTTTCTGTAGTCTGATTGTTATAGACATGGATACAGATTGAAAAAGTATCTCAGTCTCTGGTAGTGAGGAAGAAAGGAATTGAGCACTAAAGGCAATCACTCAATAGAGGAGTCACTTGAGTATCTGTAGCATACATACCTTGGCAAAGCAGCTCCCACACTGCAGATATTGTTGATGGCAGGGTCTGGTCCTTTACATTTTGGTCCCAACTATTCTCCACCATTGTCACTTCTGGTCTATGCAGGTTTTAGATAAAATGGGTATTCACAACAACTGTTCTCAAATTGTCCCATGTCAGCAAAGTAAGTACAATGGATCTGTACTTATATTCAGTATATACAGAGAGAGAACCCATGATGGAGTATTGTGCTCTGTCATTTATCTTCACTATAGTGCAAGGGATAACTCAGGAGCAATATACAGAAACCATGAAGATAAATATAAGAAACATTCACAGTATCATGTATAAAATATACTGTGCACTCTAGATTCCATTTCATTATTATATTTTTAAAGAAGAACAATTTCCTTGGTGGACTTCCAAGGGCCAGCTGCTATAAAGGCTCATTTCAAATTGCTTGAAGCCTTAGGAAATAAAGATGCATTTGTGAAAGCAGTGGTTTGGATATTAATAAAAAAAGATAGTGCCAAAGACTCATCTAGCCCCAAAGAAAATAACACACAAACAGGTTGTGTGTTTCCTAAATATAAGAACATTCAAACTTTTCAGCAATCCACCAGCAGTTAAAGATTGACTCCTACAGAGGGAGATGCTCTACAGAGAAGAAAATGAATTATATGTTTGCATGTAAGAGAGGCAATTTTGTTTGGTCAATATATGTATTTATATGGTTCAGTGGCTTAGCACTTAAGGCATTTTGCTACATATCAAAAAGGTTGAATTTAAGGCTTGCTTCAGCCTTACACCAAAAGACAAAGTCAACCAACTATGTAAATAAGTGTAACCCTTCTTTCAGATCCTGGTTGGCAGCATTTTGTGGTGCCCAATAAGTCATGCCAGTGGCTTGAGCCCCCATCCAGAAATCTGGGAACACAACATTTGCTGGGGTGTCCCACATAAACAAAAGCCACTCCTCGCAAGCAGTATAAACGCAAAAGAACAAATTTATTACAGAAAATAAAGGCAAGAAAGACAAAGGAAAATACCAAATACAGTTCAAAACACTATTAACTACAAGGCAAAGTCTATAGGTTGCACCTTCTTGGGGAGACTTCAGCCATGCCCAGGCAGTCTGGGACTTTGGGACTCCCCGAAGGGTAGTTCCAGGGACCAGAACCCCTCTACCTGCTATTCAGCAATGTGCTGGAGAAAAGGCCCACACCAGAGAGTCCTAAAAGCTGCTCCTTGGGTTTGCTGCCCCACAGGGAGCTGCTCACGAATGTCAGCCCTTCTGCATTACAAGAAGCTCTGTTGTTCCTGGAGACTTGGTAGAGTGCCAACCTCCACTTCCTCATGGTGGCTTTGAGAGGTTAACTGCAGTTTTCATCAGCGTATCACACCCCCAAATTCTAATACCAATCCTAGCTCTGCTGGGGCAGAAAACTGCAAAAGAACTCAGAGAAGGGCTCAGGCCTATCTGCATTGGGCCTGGAGGACTAAGCAGCAAAACCCAGCCAGGCCTATACTGCACTGAGGCATTCAACAATTTAAAAATGCCTGGTCTCAGTCCAGCCCAAACTGTGCCAGGCTCCACCCTGGCCCAAATATGCCAGCCAAACATACAGCTGGTGTTCCAAACAGCTAAGCTGAGGCACAACAGCTGTGAAACAGGAAAAGGGGTCCAAGCCTTACAAAACAACAGAGGGAGACTAGGCCTATAAGGCCAATAAATGCCAGGATGCCATTCCTGGTCAGTTTGCTCCCGGGATTAATACCTCTGTAGTATTATCCCACTCAAAACTTTGGGGGGAGGTGCTGGGGAAAGAAAAGGGAGGGAATGGGGTCTCAAACTCTGAGACAAACTTTTTCTCCCTGTACCTAAGGCTTTCCCTTCACATAGCTTTAGCTCATCTCACCAGTGAAGAGGTGGGGGACACTCACCCTGAGGAGCAATTTCTCTGGCTCCCTCTTCAGCTTTGCACTCTTAACAGCCACAGGAGAAAGAGAGAAAACCTTAGTTGAATTGTCCTTATATCTGAGGTATGGCATCACCCACACCTTGTCCAATCAGGGAGTGCCACACTCACCTCCCTCTTAACCAATCTGGCTGAAGAAGCTTCTGCTTCCCCTGGCTAATCAGGCCAGAGAATTTTACACATCTTAGTATCATAGTATCATAGTAGTTAGAGTCGGAAGGGACCTGGGCAGATCATCTAGTCCGACCCCCTGCCTTGGCAGGAAAGAGCACCGGGGTC
>JAGPOW010000261.1:43226547-43251615 GCA_030014935.1 Caiman crocodilus | reverse complement strand
CCCCACTTACCTTCAGGGAATCAGCTGCTGCTCCTGCTGCTTCTTCAGCTGCTTCGCCCGCCGCTCGCTGCCGCTGCTCCTCACCGTCGATGCAAACGGTGCATCGTAACTCTTACCCAGTTACAAGGGTCTATGTTTTCTCCTTAAAACAAAAGGCCAGAAGAAAAAATGAAAAAAGAAAAAAAAGGTTAACATAGGAAAAAAGCACACAATGCACAACAATCAAAGGCACACACCCTACCATTAGGGTGCCCATTGGCCCTGTTTTATACTGGACCATCCTGGTTTTAAACTTTTTATCTCCTGTCCATTTCTGAATGGGGACAGGACTACAAAAATCCTGTATTTCAGTTCATTGGTGGAAATACATGTCAGTCACTTGTCCTTGTAATTCTATTAACTGTGCTTAGAGCTAAGGTGGTGCACAGCCAGAAGGAGCAGGTTCCCAGCCAGAGAGGAAGGAAGGTAAGGAGATGGCTTTTTTGTGGTGGCTACACCCCTTTCTGTTGATTGGCCAGGAACCCTGATGTCCCCGTCCCTCACTGCTGATTGGCTGAAGAGGCAGGAGCCTCACACCTCACCACTAATTTGCCATGGGGGTCTACCCAAGTCCTGTATTCTGGGGATCATCACTGGACACCCTGCCTGCCATCCACAGCATAAGTCTGTGTGGGTGTTACAGAAGGATGCATTCATTTGGGCTGAGTCCCAAAGACAGATAGACATGGTGCTAGTGACATCACTCCCTTCTGTGCCATGGCTTCATAAACTGGTGTGCCTTGACTGCTATAGTCTAATGGGCCATCTTGGCTTGGGAAGGACTTTGAACTTTTTAAAATATATATGTCATAATTTTTTCTGACTACTCCAGAAAAAAAGTGTCAATATTCATGGTTAGGATGAAGTAGTATAGGCATGCTGTCATCTTGGGCCCTTCCAGAGAAGACACTATTGTCTTATTAACAAGATAGTTAACCTACAGAAGTGAATCTTGTGGATTATGAGTTCAGTTCCCTTTGTAACAGATTCTGTGACCATTGTTGAATACTTTCATTTCCACGTATAAAATGAAGATAAGAGTAGTAATTTCACGTAGCTGTTGTGAGAACAAATGCAATAGGATTCTGAAATGCTCATATTCTACAGGGTTGATAGATACAAGATAAACAGAAATACCAGGAGAAACTAGGAAAGGCTCAAGCATGAAATTCTTTCTGCATATTAGATCATCCATTTTCTTACTTAAATCGTAGCTTGGATGTTAGTGGTGGTGGTTCCTCTTGGTCTCAGGTTTTTTGGCAATGGGTTTGAAATCTGCACAGCAGGCACCGCCTAGACTTTCAGAACTGTTGCAATTAGTGGATCATAGCTGAGAATGTAGCTGGGACTTCATCCTGTTGAGAAGGGTTACAGAACAGCAAGTTTTTCTGCTTCAAGCACATGAAATGAATGATATCCATTAGTGTGGTAGTAAACTGTTTCTTTTAATCAGGAGTCATGAGTCATAAGTCTTGAGTGATTTGTGGATGTCATCAGAAATAAAAGGCCAGCCCTAGCATATGTATCATTTGCTTACAGTTTAATAACTCCCTGGTACTGAGACAAACCAAATGCAGAGTGTTTATTTTATAGAGAACTGTATAATAAACACTAGCCATCCTATTAATCATAAATTACATTTTAAAATTCTTTAGAGAGATGTGCATGGATAGTTATTATAAATACAGTAATATATTCAATACTACAAAATTGCAATACACAATTCCCACTAGAATCTATGGGAACTTAGAACAAAGTTAGAATGTAAAATGAAAGCCTGATCTGAATAGGTAGAATTCACAGTGAAATGAGTAAATTCTTTGCACAAGGAAAAACTTCAGATGGGCCCTTTGTTATCAGTGTCTTGCAAAGAAGCACATCAGATTTGTGCAAAGTATCTACCTGAGGAGCTAGAATCATGGGAGTTAGAGACTGTAAAGCCCTGCATGTAGGGAGTGTGCAGGAACCTGTAGCTGGCCCACTGGGGAACATGCATCTGTTTTGTCACCAATTCTCAGTCCTTTCAGGACAAATAAAATGTGAGGGATTAGGATCGTGCTGGGAGACACTGACTTTCTTCCATGTTGCCAGCAAACATGAGTCTACTGTTCCCAGAATGGTGCCCCCTGGCATGTGTCTCACACAGTGGTCTGTGGGTGCACCCAGGTAGGCCTGCCATCTTAAAGATGCCTCTTTGGATTGAGACATTTGTGGCCATGGTAGAATTTTTCTGTCTACAGTGCATGTGTAGTGAGACATAGTGGGCTTAGCTGAAACAGAGACCCAGTAGCTAGCCATCTTAGTGTAGATACTAGGGCTGTGCAATGCGGGCCATATTCAATTCCGATATGGCTAGATTCAGGGGACAGTGATTCAATTCAGTGATTTGGATCACTGTCCCGATTCAATTCAATTAAATCTGAATCTAAAGATTCAATGCTGATTTGGAGAATCAGCAATTCAGTCATAGACACAGCTTTAAATGTTTTTTCTACATACCTTGAGGTACCAGGTGTGGCTGGTGAATGCTGAGATGGTGGGGCAAATGGAGCATCTCACAAGAATGCAGGTGGCCCCCTGAGTGCTCAGTGGAAGACCCAAAAGTGAACCAGAAGTACTTTGATTGGCCACAGGGGGACCCTGTGTGCCCCCCCAAACCCAGGACTCACTAGTCGCTGAGCCAGGGGGTGGGGGGAGGGTCCTCTGCATGCTCCATGGAGGGGTTCTTGGTCTACTTCTAAGTTGAGCAAGCTGGTGACCCCACCATGCTCCCATGGGAAGCTGCATCTGCCCCACCATCTCAGCATTCACAAGTTGCCTGGTACCTTGAGGTATGTAAAAAACAACATTTAAAGCTGTGTCTATGCCCAAATCATTGACTCTCTCCAAATCGATTCGAAGGGTTCCAATTAAATTTGGGGAGATTAAAGGGTCTCCCAATTTGATTCAGATTCAGAGATTTGGCCACTGAATCAGGCCAAATCTCTGCTGAATCAAATCAGTGACCAAAGCTTTACACAACCCTAGTAGATATCCAGCATCTTTGATCTTAACCAAAAGCAGAGTAGAATGGATTGCTCTACACAGTCAAATGTTGTCTTCTTAGGTCTTTCTTTGGGCTCTGAACAAAAGTCTGTCATTCATTTTATTTTTTTTGCTGGTATTAAATTTGATATTAAATGCCATTTTTTAAATTGTAAGGCACTTATTAGAGTGGGTTTTTCCTCACTTAAAGCTGGAGAAAGTGACATGGGCATTTTTAACTAGCTATAAAATCTATAAAAAGGGACAAGGCTTAAAATTTTAGCTGAGACTCTGAAGGAAAAGTTCCTTCATAAAATCCTCACTAAGAGCTTGATCTAGTCCTTTGATAAAAGTATGAGAGTAAAGAAAAATAAGCCTGCTTGTAATCATTTCATCCTGAAGCAAAACATATGTTTAATAACTGCCTTCTAAAATCAGTATTGGTATCAGCGATTTCCTCTGAGTCAGCCGCGCCAGAAGCTTCTTCAAACTTAAGACAATAAAAGAAACAGAATTTCTGCTTGAATGCAAAATTTTTAGCTTTTTTATGTGATGGAGTCACCATTTTGTGCATTTTACATTAAGTTTTGCTTATTTCAGAATGTCACTAACAGCCTGACCTATAAAAAGGAAATATTAATTCTTCTTCACTGCACTTCACTCTCAAAATGTGCAGTGACTGCTCCCATAGCAGGAACTAGTGTATAATATAGATTATTTGCCATGGGTCATAGACCCTCACTCAGGCTTGCATGTGTACAAAATACAAGCCCCCTACAGAACTGTTTGGTCATGATTCACTTCCTGTGTTTGTATTTTCACCTGCTGAGTAGGAGTCAGAGGTGTCATTGTTTTTTAAAGTCAGTGCCATAGTCCTTTAATACAGTTCCCTCCATAGCCTTCTTGCTAAATACATTTCAAGCTAGGTGTTTTGCAAGTGGTCTATGAAGTTGACTTCATTCATGTGTCCTTGCTTTTGTATCATCTTCCAAGTTTATAAAGAAAAGATTACTTTTAAAACCGATTAAAATGTCTGCTGGTAAAGCAAGACAAGCAAGTCTGGTTCACTGCCTGTTGACATGCTACAGCACTTAAATATATAGATATTCTTCAGTCCAGAACAGTCCTTCAAATAAAAGAAAAAAATAATTTAAAAACATTATAATTTGTCAGACTTTCAATCCAGTACATTTCTACACAATGGTATTTGACAAACTGTCCAAACAATGTGCTCCTTTTAATATTAATATTTCCAGGAACATTATTTCTATAGGATTTTAAAACAGAATGGTCATATCCTGTCTCTGAGAGAATTTCAGTTTTCAGATGTTGGTCTAATATCTCCTGGCATATCAGTAATGTTAAGTAATCACATATTTTTCTGTCCATGTAATTTCAAAGTCAAAATACTTGTTCCTTCTGTAAGATTTTTAGGATATAAAGGTTATTGAAGTAAACCTACATATTCCTGTGAAATGAAACTGTTCCCATTTTAGTAACTGAAAAACAGAAGGATAGAGAAAACAAAAGCCAAATTCTGATACACCTTCTCAAATTCATAAGAAACATATTCTATGGGTCTGGCATGTGTGGCAAACTGAGACTGAATGCCTTTCAGTTGTGCTGCACATATATAATGAGATTTCTGAGTTCACTGGTTTATCAGCATGGCGGCAACAGGAGCCACTGCTTTAGTGCAACTCCAAAACCCTAGGACTGAATGCCACTACCACCTGCCTGTGCAAGGGCTTGTTTCCTGATCCCTTACAGGAAGGCATACTAGGAAGACATAATGTTTGTTCTTTCAAGCATTCAGAGGTCGTGAATTGGTTGCAATGCAATTCAACGGTGCTCCCTTATGTCTTCCCTATACAAAACAAACTTTATTTACATGGTCCCATGCTATTTGTCAAATAATATACTATTATGTTATACACTCTTATGTTAATCTTTTCCCTGGAAAATCATGGCAACAACATCACGTCAACACTACCAATATTATGTTAGGCATTTTTCTAGTACATTAATAATATATGTGTTGCACTTTGTATTGATTCCTACATATCTATACTATTTTCATTCTAGTGGTGCCCCAGTACATCTTTATTGACCTAGGATCCCTAAGAAAAAGCTATCTCCTCTGTAATATGCATATTTCTTAATAATCTTGTAGCAACCCAGCAAATAATCCTTACATTTTATTTTCAGCCTTAAGTACAGTGATTGGGAGAAGCCAGTCAGGAGATGAAGCAGTTATATATGAAGCTTCAGCAACTTAACTGCACTCAAAACTGGTCATTTAAATGTTAGCAAAAAACCCCCAATATGCATAAATACAGATAAAGTGAATCAGGAGGCAAAATTTAGTGAATACATGTTCTTTTTATTTTTCCATCTCCAGTGTGTCTCCATTTCATCCAACACATTGTTATTGTTGTGGTTATGGGCCTTCCTTACATCACTAGGATTCACAGGAAATCAGGGATCCAGTCTGTGCATACTATAGGTGGAAAAATGCATAATATTTTGGGACTCTAGGGTACTTATTGGTTTGGACCTACATATCTGAGTTCAAGGTCTAAGAATAAAAGTATTCTGCCTGTAATATCTCTGCCTCAGCACATCCAGGCATTAGGTTGCCAACTGCATTCAGGACAAGCATGCAACAATAATGACATCATGAACTTTATTATGCAAATTTGAAATTAGAACAGTTTAATATATTTGTCACAACCCGAACCAAGTAAGTGTCCCTGACACAATAGACCGCCTCTCCAAATTATTGGCATCATCTTAATTTTGGTATGTTCCGCCTCATTAAGTATTCCTACTTGGCAAATATTCATTGGCTACTCTAAAGGTATAGAAGTTTGCGTTGATTCTGCCCAAGTTGGAGAGCTCTGAACACGTGGTAAGGTACAGAGGACCTCGCCACATGGCAGAGAAAAGTTGATGGACTGATCACTCACCAACGTCCCCTCGTCTGTTCCCGACATATCACTTGTCTTGCATGCTCGTCACATCTACAAGTTCATCTTGCTAACTCGTTGCAATATCTTCATTTTGTAACTATGCAAGCAACTTTACCACCTGCGTTGCGGCCACCAGCGGCATAAGTAAAGCTTAAATAAAAGTTATTTTTGCAACCAACACGTTGTCCGACCTCTCCATCCACCAGCCCGCCTGATGTCTGCTTAATTAACCAGCGTTTTCCTCTGGTTGGCTTCAGCTGATCAAGACAATATTTTGTCAAGGAAAAAAAGCTACCAAATGTGACTAAAGTGAGGATATTAGCAAAAGCTATATGCATGCCTGTTGTACTTGGGAAAAACACAATGTGGTAGCTGTACCAGATCCAGACCTGGCATATTTAGTGCATGCACATCTGCAAGTATAGTGAATGCATTGCACTCATGTTGCAAAACATAGCTCTGATTGGCTAGGATTCAGTAGTATCCTGTGAATCTACTTGTTCTACAAATGCCCAGCAGAGTGAGATAATGGAAGAAATACGTACAGAAATTTGCTCTAGCCCAAGCTTATGGGCTTCCTGGGTAAAATCCTATGGCTACAGAATAGATTATCAAAATTGTCCCTTTTGATCTGAAAAACCTATGGAAACCTACAAACTAAAAATGGCAATTTTCTAAAATGTCATATTCCGGCAGGTTGGTTACTTTAGTGGGGAACACTTATCCTAATAGCAGCAGTTAACAATAAAAGTACAATGAGTATGTGAGTTTGCCATACTATCAGAAAAGTACTTGGTACTATAACTCTCCTCCTTCAGACATAACTGTTTGATTTTGATTTCTTAACAAAAAAGGCAACAGGGCCACAAAAATAAGACAAATGTATCTATTCTTTCCACCATGCAAGTGCTAAAATATTTCTCTCTCGATTTAACCACATTCAGTGCCTGATGTGTATGTGGTTGTTACAGGGTGATAGGCACCTAGCAACATGAAGGAGTAATTCATCAGCATTAAGGAACTGCAGTCTCAAGCCAAAGGAATGCTGCTAACAAGTGTGTTATATTCTAAAGCATTACTTGTGTTTTATTCTAAAGTTTTGCATTGCCCTTTAATTCTTATTATGTGTTTTGTGATGGCCAGCAGAGGAAAGTCTATGGCAGTATAGAAACCATAATTTAAAAATATGGGTTGCAATGTTTATTAAAGCATGACAAATATGAATAGACAGTGAGTTGTATAAGATATCAGGTGACTGTGGTTCACCTGCCACAACATGGAAAGTCAGCTTTCAGAATGTAGAACTAAAATTGAGGTTTCGTGGCCAAGGCCAATCGTGACTCACTTTAAGAAGTACAGACATAATGGTGATCACTGTGAAAGTGAGTGAAGATGAATCTACCCTTGCCACTCCCTATGTGCTAGAATATAACCTTCGTTTTCCAAGGTGAGAGGAAGGCAATGTCAAACAGCTATAAGTTTTGATAGTGTTTCACCTTTGGGAAGCAGAAATCTCTTAAAGTTTTCTGAAACTACATACAGGCTTATTTTTTACTCTCAAATATTTGTTTTCAGCAGGGTTCCTCTTTTTAAACAAAAACAACATGACAAAGCTTGCACATAAAAGTAGCAGAGAGGGCTGTAATAAGTAGAAGTAGTTTATTCCTTCGGTGTATATTGCCTATGCAGCCTAAAGTTTTTCTCAGCTGAAATTCATTCCTATGAAAACTGTCCTACTTACATGATACACAGTGTGTTATGCGAGGGGTGGGAGAGTTTGCTTCTATTCAATATTTGCAATTTTTCACATGATACATACATGGTCTGCAAATGCATAAATAGTGACTGCTAATAACCACTGGAACGACATACAAGTAGGAGGGTGTTCAAGTAGCCTGATGTGAAAAAAAATGCTGATTAAGTTTAGGGCAGAGCTTTAAGGAAACTAATGTAGTCCCCTTAGTAAATAAAATTAATTAAAAGAAATTTTAAAGAGACACAGTAGTTTTGTAGGTTCACAGTCTATCTGATTTTGGCTTGCAGTTGGATTTTAGTTTTTAATTCAAATAATTTTACAAATGGAGTCATACCACATGGGAAGTAAGGATTTTTACTGTAGAAAATATTCACACAATCACATACACTGTCTAGCAAGTGTGTACACATTTGAGCACTTTCTCTCACACAAATATTCTCATTCAGGTTAATGGTGACTATTCAAAGTGAATACAGCTACTCATGTCAGTACAGGTATGCAGGATTCTGCCATACATTAGCACAGGGGCTATCACCTGGTGGCCTAAGAGGTTAAATTCTGGACCCTGGCACTCACTTCTTCCATCACTCCAGTTGCAACAGCAGCATCGTTTCCAGAGGGGCAGGGCAGTATGGTGGTACAGCCACAAAGGGAACTGAGGGTAAGCCTGGGGCCTGCAGTACAGGAGGAGATGGGGGCAGCAGTGAGGGTCGCAGATGTATGTGCAGTGGTGGGGAGTCTATATAATATAACAGGGGAGGATTAAGGACATGCAGCAGAGGGGGTTGTGGCCACGGCACAGTGAGGAGGCTGCAAGTGTGCAGTGTAGCAGTGGTAGGAGATATATGGGTACATGATGCAAGGGGCTGTCATGGGCATGTGGTGTAGTGGAGAGGAGCATCCAAACAGTATGCAGCCTGGGCAGGCCCTGACTCATCTTGGTGCAGTCCTTACAGGTGTGGCCTGCAAGGCATCAACAGCCCTGCCTTAGCACACACATATGGGATGGTCATTGTTAAACAATCCTGTGTTTATGAACAGCCTTGGATTTTATGCCTATTATCAGGATTTTCCAATGAGGCATTACAGTGAAATTTCAAATTACAACACAAAAGAGAAGTACATGTGAAGAGGAACAGCTTTACACTGTGTGGAAAATATGAGATCCTTGGGATAAACATATATTACAACCATGTCATTTCATTCTTATGCTCTTGGGATAGCAACATTTCTCTCATGCTGTTTGTGTTGATATGGAATGCACACAGCTTAAGATAACATTAAAAATCTTAAAGTAAAGATAAAAATACATAGACTGAAGAAAAGAAATTAAATCTATTTTTTCTGATTAGCATGGCCATGGGAAGAAGGTAAAAATTTAAAATGAATCATAAGCACTCTTCTATCTCTCTCAGCATATCACTCTTTGTGTCTTTTCAGATAAACCTGGTTGAATGTAGTATCAGACTTAACTGATTTGGCTTAAACCAGTTTATGCAATGTCTGTCCCAGATGCCTTCCTGGTTTAAGTTAAATCAGAGTACTCCAGCATCCCAGAAGCTTTGCAACACTGGGTTGGGCTCTGTTCTATGCTCCAGTCCAGTGAGGCTGTCCCCTCCCCTCTGCTCCCTGGCTGTTGCTCCACCAGAGACTGCAGGTAAAGCAGCGTCATCCTGGCTTCTCTATGCTGACCCCTTCCCTCCCACACCACTTCCTGATCAGGCAGGGATTTCCCCCTCCCCTGTGACTTACACAGACACCTCTAAGCATTAGCTAGCATACCATGTGCCAGCTACAGTCCATGCTGTGGGGGACAGGACAAAGACAGACAGGACAGTGTCCGCTTAGGGCTTTTTGGAGCTAATCAACAGGTAGCTGGTAGCATTCCTCTAGCCCTCCATTCCTTCCTTGGAAAAGTTATTTAAGAAGAGCCTGAACTAATGAGAGAGTCTGTTGTTTTGTTGATGGGCTGATAAGTGTTAACAATTCCCTGTGTAACTCCCAGCTGTGTAACTCAATGCTGTTATCAACAGCAAGGGGAAGGGGGGAAACCCCTCCCTAATCAGAGCTTCCTGCCAGGGCCTGCCCCCCCCTCCCCATCAGCTCAGCACTTTGGAAGGAAAGGGAGGGCTGCTCTAGCACCCCCGGGCTTCTAACCTGAGCCACTGCAGGCTCTTGCCTGCATTTCTGGGATGTCTGTGCTGTGATAAACTGACTTAGCCTAGCCAGGTTATACTAACCTGCAAAGATTGAATCAATTCAGGCTCAGACTTTTTGCATGTCTGTCCCTAGCCATTGTGAGTAAAATCTGAGGACTAACTGACCTCCTGTGGGTATATCTTTACTGCAGAGCTAACTTCAGTTATCTACACTTGAGTTATTTTCCTCATATTAGTTTGGTCTAATGAGAGCTTATAGACTATAAAATAATACTTGAAATGCCGTGGCCACATTTGTGCTACATTCTCTCATGTGTGGTACTGAAAATGTATTCTTTCATTCTTGTTTGTCCTTTCGGGGAACAGTGGGTAGAATTGTGGAAAGGCACTGAAGAATGAATAGCACTTGATTGGAACTAACGTGTCACTAGAATGGTCGTATTAGCAGCTAATTCAAGCTTTTATCTTTATCATCAATGAAAACAAGCCCTGTTTGACCTTGGGCAGGTCACTTTAATTTTTCCACCTCAGTTTTCCCAACCCTGGAGATGATCATTATTTTCTCTCATTTTTGTCTGTCTTGTTTATTTAAATTCTCAGCTCTCCAAAGGACCTGCTGTAAGACCCAGTAGAGTCAAAGGGAAACTTTTCAACTGACTTCATTAGACTTCACATCAGACTTCAAGACAGGGACTCTGACTGTATGTATGTATAATGCCTAATAGGCTGAGATCCAGATCTTGGTTTGGAATCTGTAATGCAAATAGTAAATCATCACCACAGAGAAATAAAGAAGAAATTTTCTGTGGCCATTACTTTTTCTACCTCCAAGAAGACTGTCATTCTGCCATGTCCAGAAAACTAGAACTTCAGTTTTTATTTTTTGTAGTTTGCTGAATGGAGATGTGCTAAAAGAGATTTGATACAGTAATAAAAAACTACTGTAATAGAAAGTATATTACAAGAGAGTAAACTTGATTGTGTCAGTTCTGTATCAATGAAATCCAAATGCTTCAACAGGGAATTTCAGTGTGTAGTAACCACCACATAAGTGAAATGGATAGTACTATATATATGTAGTTGACTTCTGGTTGTTACAGGAGTCATTTTTTGACCTCCTGGATAGTAGTACATGTTCAGTTAATAAGAACACTTTGTCTACCAAGCTCATTCTGAGAGGAGCGTAAGTGCAATGGCTAGCAAGTTTATGTGCTGCATGACAACTACATTGTTAGATACTATGTAATCATTACAAATGTAGATGAAAGTATACATCTAAGTCAAGTACTCATACGTTATCCTATAGAAATGCCTAGAGGTTGCTTATTAATCTCCTGACCAAATAGCTTTTTCTTGCTAATTTAATCATGCTGATTTGCTCAAAAGTGCAATAGGCTCACTTATCAATGGTGCTTAACTAACACCTTTTGTATTTTACACACAATTCCAAGGGTGTTTTTGTGCATTATTGTGAATATATGCCATGCATTGGTTTAACAAATAAACATTTGTTTTTTTCCTAAAATGTCATCCAAAGCTTGTTGAAGCTAATGTGAGCCTTTCCACTGACTTTAATGACCATAAAGCCAGGCTTTCTACCATATTGCCATTTCTATGTAATGAGCTCCTAGATCAGGGGCAGGCAAAATATGGCCTGTGGGCTGAATCTGGCCTACCAGGTAATTCGATCTGGCTTCTGGGCACCCACCAAATAATTATACCTTGCCCAGCCCATGCACCTCACTGCCACCCTGGTCCATCAAAGGGCCCAGCCACCACTTGTGCAGCTGCAGGGGTACCTGTTGAGTTTCCCTGGTCTCAAGTGGTTTCTCCTTGTCTCCCTGAGACAGTGCTTGCAGTAGGTAGGGAAGCAGTGGAGGTAGGGGAGCTGCAGCAGAGGAGAGCTGCAGCTGGGGGGGTGGGACAGGGAGCATGGAACATGGAGCATGGAGCTGGGCCTGGCAAGAGCATAGACCCTGCACCCAGGTTGGTGATGGAAGCATGGAGCTCAGGTGGGCAGAGTGTGGGTGTGAGGGAGGTTGGGGAGATGGTGGAATTCCCCCACATGCTCCCCACCCCCATGGTGCACAGCACACACTGCAGGGGCTCGCAAGGCATTTGTGGCCCATGCAGGCACTGCCGCCCAATGGCATGCAGCTCGAGCCACAGCTGCACATGGCAACAAGGAGTGCAACCAGGCCAGCCTGCCTCTATGGTATAGGGCTCCCCGCACTGCATGTGCAGCTCCCAGAACTTGCACACCACCAGGGGAAGCCCCGCACGATGGACCCAGCTGCCTTCCTCACAACGTGCGGCTGCCAGAACTCTGCCAGAAGTAGTGGGAAGCTCCACCCCCTGCCTCTGTAGCAGCAGGGAGCATAGAAGGTAGCCCTCTCCATTGATTGGGTTTCCTCCAGTGGTGCACGAGTCCCAGGAGCTACGTGTGCACTGCAGGGAGCCCCATGTGATATAGGCAAGCCAGCCTGGCTGCGTTTCTTGTTGCCATGTGTAGCTCTGGCCAGAGCCATGCATCGCTGGACAGCAGCAGCTGTGCAGACCACAAGTGCCCCAAGGATGCCTGCCTGCTGCTACCGCCAGCAGTGGGCGCTGTGCACCATGGCAGGGAGTGCGTACGGGGTCTGCACAGCCCCCCACTCACCCTCACACTACACAAACCCCACACACGTACACCCTGCCCTCACAACTGCCCCACATTTACACACACTCCACAACATACCCTATGTCCTCCCGCACATAGCAACACCTCCTCACAAACACACACACCCCACCATACACACCCACTGCCAGCCACACACTACATACTCACCCACACACAAAATACAAGTGTAAGCCTTTATTTTTTACATATTTTGCAGCCATCTCTATATACACTACACAAACACAAATCATGACAAAAATATTTTTGTAACAAAATTAAAATATGTTATAGTAGATGTTTGACTTTTAGGGTATGGTTTGTTGAGTTTTTTTCTGGTTCACATGGCCCCCACCCCCCCAAAGATATACTCACAAGGGGCAAGGGGATAGGACTTCCAGTAGCAAAAGTCAGGGGTTAGGGGGTGGGACTTCTAGTCCCAAAATGGCAACCAGGGGGAAGGGCAATTGTCAAGGAGCAGGATTACCCTTATGGCCCTCAACAGCTCATCAAAACTCTTTAAGCAGCTCTTCAGCCAAATAACAGCCCACCCCTGTCCTAGATTATCACAGATTTTTTTCTTGTTAGTCCCCAAGTACATGGCCTTGCACTTTCATTGTAGTTCATTCCATTTCTATCACCTCTATACTCAAGATAGTCAATCCCCTCTTAATTTCCTCTTGATTCACAATGTCTCTCAATTTTATGTCATCAGTAAATTTCATTTATCACGTTACTACTTTTTATGTCAAAGATCATTAATGAAAATGTTATATAAGATGAATCCCAAGCCCAGCCATTCATAAACACCATTAGTAAACTTTCTTCAGTCTAGTAATTATAATTTCAGCCCCAACCATTGTAGTCTCCCTTATCCAATTCCTTACCTACTTTATAGCTCTTTTACTAATCTCTGAATTCTCTCAATTAAGTAATAATTTTTCATATGACACCAAATCAAATACTGAGGTCCAGATAGATGAGAGCTACTGAATTTACTTCTTGGAACAAATTGGTTATTTTGTCAAAGATGTTGGATTAGTTGGATAGATGTAACTTAAACCAATGTTGTATTTTATCCCATATTCCATTTATCTCTATGTCTGTAGTTCTCTCCTTCAAAATTTGTTTTAAAGCCTTGCATACTAATGAGGCCACTATTGTTCCATTCTTAAAAATATGTACATTTTCTGTTCTCCAGCATATAGGGACTTGATGGAATTTGTTAAAAATCCTTGCTCCTGAAATTGCAATTTCATGTTCTGGTTCTTCCAGTACGCTGGGAAGATTAGCTAGTCTACCTGATCTGAGTACATTTTGCAATTTAAGTTTTGAGCATGTGCCAGCACCGTCAAAATTCTGGGATGGAAATTATCCAGACTTGTCAACTTCAGCACACTGAGCTCTTTGAGTTATATTTCTATCCTGACTCTGGTAATTTCCATTTCCAGACCCTTGTCCCTGTTAGCCATTATGCTAATCTACTCATACCAATAATAATAGTATAGAATTGAATGAAAAAGGAGAACAAAATGAAGGTGTCATTGACAAAATTGAATTTGTGTTTAGCCTCAGGGGCCAGTTTCACCTTAAAAGGCCTTTATATATAACCACAGTGTTACACTACTTCACTATTTTAGCTCACAGTTGTAAATACCTGGGAATTCCACAGTTAAGGAAAGAATAAACTAAACTTAAGCCCTAATGAGAAAGCAGAGTACTATAAGCTATCTGCCATTGGCAACTCTACCAGACAATATTGGCTACAATGACCAACTCCCAGAATCCTTAAAAATTCTGGTTTATTAGATGGAATGTGCAAAACTGATAGAGTCGAACACCATAAATGCAAACCTTCAAATTATGAGAGGTACTAGGTCCTAAATACTGACATGCATACATACACATGTACACATGTAGCAGCTGCAATAGAGCACCGGTGTCGTGTATATCTATCCTATAAGTTGGAGTCCACTGTTGATGGCCAATCAAGGTTTCCTCCTAGCAGCACTGTTTCCAGAAGTGGGTCACTGGCTGGTCCTTCTGGCTGGATGAGTAGAGTGCTGGTTGGGTCAAGAAGGCACCTTAACCCAGCGTTCGGCTCATCCTGCAGCGCCAGTTGTGCTTACCAAAAGTAGCCCACTAGGCACTCACATTCCACTCCCAGCTGTGGACAAATAGCTGCTGATTTAGCACAAAGAAATAGTTCATAGGCATCTAAAAGTGAAGTAGTAAGAAGTTAAAGACATTCTTATTTCATAGCTATAAACACTTCATATACAAGGTTTGATACAAACTTTGTGTATAGTTCTATGATCAAGCCATTTATCCTCTGTCATTAGAAATAATAATATATACTTACCTTTTCTAGATGTGCTGTGTGGTTTACTTAGTTAATTATCTTACGGTTTCCTGAGTATGTAAAATGCTGTACAAGAATATTATACATGCAGTATGTATAAAGTAAATATAAATTACTGGTTCTTACAAGCTTTACAGAGTAGCTGCTATAAACTCCAGATTATAATAAAATACAAAAGAAAGACTGTAAATCACACCACTGTTTTATTATACATATTTAGTTCAGAAGAAGTAATGTTCCACTTGGGTTTTTTTGTTTTAACATAAAGGACAAACAAGGTTTATTATTGTGACCTTGTAGATTTTATTGAGCACTATTCAGTGACCCATGTATACCAGGATGAAGATATTTGTCCTACTAAAAAAATGCTGCAAGCAAGACCTCCAAGCAAGACCATTGTGTTCTTATTAATAGCTATAACTGTATTCTTGTTTTCTGCATTCAGCTCTGCAAAGTACAATGTGAGTCCTGCAAAACTAGCATTTAAGGACTATGGGACTCCTTAATTGCAAGGATTCTCTCAGTGTGGTTTAAAGCAAGTGTGTAGGTTTTTTGTTTGCTGCAAACAATTTTGTCACAGTGAATTTTCCTAATGTTCAGCCTCCCCTACAGGTCGTATCCAAGGTTGGACTCTAGCATCTGTGGAACTCAAGGCTATCAGCCTCCCTATTTTTGGGTGTAGAGAATTCTGGATGCTGTCAGTGCCATTCAGATTGCTGAAAGGTCACTATTGGTTGCAGATATTTAGGATGCAGTTGCACTGGTCTTTCTTCTAATTGATTATTGTAACCTCTGAACCACAAGAAGGGTCAGCTCATCAGCAAGTCTTTGTCAGCTGTGGCCTCTTGAACTAAGCATGAGACTGATGGCAAGCCTCCTGTACCCTAATCTTAACTGCTACAATAACTCTCTTTAGAAGATATAGAACAATGTCCCCCTGCACAACATAAAAGCATTGAAGGTGGGAATTAATTATTAAATTCTCCATTTGATATCTTTTGCCAATGGAGATCTGCTCCCAGCAGTTTGTTTTTTAATGTATTTTCCAGTCTGGGTTTAAAAGTCTATTCTACAAGTATCCTTAGAGGCCTATTCTGTTGCCTAATGGAGCTCACTATCAAGATTTTCCCCTGCTATTCAGATGAGAGTTTCATTGTGCTGATTCCATAATGTTAGTCTTCATTATTGCCGCATGGTTTGGCCCGTTCCTAGTATGGGGAACAACCACATGCCTTAGGTTTATCCAAGAGCTTGTATTGTGCCCCATTGAGGCCTCTTTTTCATGCTACTAGTCTCAAAAGAGGTGCATCTATGTTCTAGCCCCTTCCTAGAGTTGCTGCCACATGCAATATCTTCCCAAGTCTCACTCATATATGACCAGATTATGTGCTCTCTATGTGTAAAGTTGCTCCAGAAGGCATTCCAGCGTCCAATAGGAATTTTTTTGGAAACAGTGCTTCCTAAAGCATGTCGACAACATCAAGAGATTGTTAGGAAGTTCTGCAGCAAACCATGGCACACGTGCCCCAGGTGCACTAAGCATGCAATACAGGCACCCTAAATGTTGTATTGGGCACATGCTCATAAACATACCCTAATTAGAGTCCTTATCCTATAACATGTCCCTGGTACGTCTCAAAGAGTAGCTATATTATACTTTTTCAGGGTCCACTATGCATGGACAGATGTGCTTCAGTGCAGTGCTTCGTAAGGCAATCCTTTCATGGAACAGGCATTCCTACAGAGATTTTCTTGGGGCAATGCAGTTCTGCACCACTGCTACATGAGCCAATACCTAATAGGCAATTCTGAGCCCTGTATATCTATGTAGTAGCCTCAAAATTGTTGTCCAAACCTGAGAATTGTGCCACCAAATATTTGCAGGTTTTTGTGTCCCCCATTTTGGTGTGCCTCACCAAGGAATGTCTATTTTGCATTTTTTCTCCTTCCTTATACATGATTCCCAGAGTTCACTGATCATTTTTGACAAGTATGAATTAAAATCAGTTTTTCTCTGGTCTAGAGTAATTTTTAGGCCTCAGTGTCATGAATGATGTCCCAATGCAAAGAACTAATGGTGTAAACACTTCTAAATCATGGTAATTAAAACAGCATTTCTCCTTATTTGTGGCTTTATAAGAGGCAACATTTTATTTTTGGTAGTGTTCATGAAAAATTTTCTTCCCATGTTTGGTATCATAATTTATATTCCCTACCAAAATAACAGATGATGCAAAGATGTATTTTAGTTCCTCAGTCTTTCTAAAATATGCCTCATTGTGGTTTGTCAACTCATCGAAATAGAATAATGGTGAACTGACCTCTTGCAAAACAATATATCAGTCCTGGTTTACAGACAGCCTACTAAAACACTCAACATCATTTAAAATGTAGTGATAAAATTGTATGTAAATGCCAAATTTTCATTGTTACAGAAGATATTTTCTAGACTTTGTAATTCAAATCTGTATATGCCTGTCTGGGTTTTAGGTATGCAGTTCTGGCAGGTGTTTAACCATGACTGTATTAGCAGTTCAGTCTCAACTAGTAGTTTTTTCTGTGCCAGTGATAAGAATCAAGCTACTGGCCCTAAGGACTGAAGCCCCCTACTTAACCGCAGCACTTCAGGCTACAGACAACTGTGAGGAGGAATTGGGAGGGGGCTTGACCCCCAAACCAGACAGAGGGTTCAAGAACATTTTACCCTGTCTTCTGTTCTTTCCCGTTCCACACGAGAGACTCCGAACTGATATAGAAAAGATATATTTTACTTACAACTTAAATAGACTGTAGACAAACTGTGTGAAGTCACACCACGAGGCACCTAAATGCCCCGCTCCACTGTGAGGTACTTCAGCGCTGCGTACCTCACTCCATGCCGGCAGTTCCCTTAAACTTTGCAGCTAACACCGCAATCGAAAAGACTTTAACCATGGGAACTTGAGAGCCCTTTAACCATATCTGCTTGCAGACTATTCGATGGGAGCACCCGGGGGAAGAGGGAAAACCGTGAGCGCAGGATCTCGGTGAGGGTGATCAGTCCTCCTGATGCTGTTTGTGGTCCCACCTTTCCTTTCCTGGGCTTTGCTCTTTATACTGCCCCAACAGCCAATCAGATCCGGTCTTTCATTCACATGCTTTCTGAGCTGCATGAGCCAGGGATTTGGAACGTTCATGCGGCTGATTGGGCTGCACTTGCTGCTTCCCCTTGCAGTGAGCACAGTTCTGCTGGCATTTAGTCACTTTTTATTACCCACAACTACCTGCTCACAGGTAGAACAAAAGCACCTCAGGCTTCACTGTAATGTGTTTTCAATTCTGTGCTGGAAGGACTACCTCTAGACCTAGGTGATCAGCTTAATCCCAGAAATAATCTTGGTGCCAGCTGAATTTAGTGAGAATTTTGCCTCAGGATGATATGAAGGAGCAAGCTGTCTGGATTGCACTCCACTGATGCTGCTAACTAATGCTGCTCACTTCAGCCACTTCATTCCCAGACCAGGCTGTTCTAGTGATTCACACTAAAAGCGAAGGGCTTACTACCAATTTCCTCCAGACACACAAATACTTTACTACATCAATACTGAAAGGTCCTCTGCAATTTTCAAGCTATAGTGTTTCCTCCAAACAACACCTATACATTTCAGTAAAAAAGGTTAAGATCAAAAACTGAACAAGGGCAAAGCATAATGTTAGAGGTATTTTTAAAAAGTAAGTAGGAAAACCATTTCAGTCTGGGGGAATTTCCTTTTGGCACTATAGCAGACATGTCAGTGGCACATATATGTTCTTATTATGGAAGGTCACACAGTGAAGACATGTGAGTTTGCAGAATTTCACCTCTGGTGAGAAGATACCCACATTCCACATGTGGTTGAGCTAGCAGTCAAGAAGAGAACCAGAACAATTTAATGATTCCTTGAGCCAGAATTTAAACTTTAAAAAATCCTTGAAGTCGGTTACATTACTCTTTGACATAAAACATCTCATTGCCACGTTAAGTGAAGCAGGAAGTGCAGCATGTTCCTTCCATTGAGTGGAGGGTAATGAACTAGCTGCTGGGACTTCAGGGAGCAAGTTCATAAGCAGTGTGAACAATGGAGAATATTATGCAGCCATAACATGGTGGACCAAGTTAAATAAAACAGTGTCTTAAGAAGAAAAAGATTTTAAAGACTAGGAAGCATTCAGAGAGAATATGAAGTTCATTCCATTCTCACCCTCATGATTTTTTGTGCATGTGTCTATATTTTATTTTGCCATAACTAGGGGGTCTACTGAACTTGAGGTGGCTGCCAGCCAATTCTGCAGATAGACCTCAGGGCTAGCAGCCATTTTTGCAGGCCAAGCACAGTGCCTCCCTTCCTGCACCTCTGATTGGGTGAAGAACCCTGGAAGTCTTGCCTATTGTCACTGCTTGGCTGTGAGAGCTGTCAGTCATATAGCCCTACCTCTTGTTGCCAATTAGTGGTAAAGGGGGGCCATTTGATAGACAGCCCTCACAACCAATCAGAGAGGTGAGGTTGGCAGCCATCTTGCAGTGCCAGCATCATCCCCTTGCCCCTTCTCCCCTGCCTGTGTGGGCAGGCCTTAACAGCTATAGGACTGCTGGCTCTCCAGAGGGAGCCAGAATTTTATTTTTGGCAATTTTTTTTTCAGGGAGCCCGTGCTTTTTCATGGAGCATGCACCTTTTTTGCAGAGCCTGCCCAAAATCTGTTTCCACAAAATTCACAAAATCATGATGTTGGTAGGTCGGTAGCCATAACTGAAAGTAGTCTAGGGATGTTACCAGCTGACAGGTGGTGTGGGAGATTTTTTGCTAAACTTTTAATTCTATGCTGACAAAGGGGAGTCAGATACTGGGTAGAAATATGTTATGTTACTAGTACCAGATAGAATAGTTGGACCAGCTGAAAAGAAACTTTCTCTTACGATGTGTACAGATTTTCCTCACCTAGGGGAAGTGTTGGGGAGCACACCGAGATACTGTTAAAATAGGACTCCAGCTTTCACCATTCTTCAGCACCATTCATGATAGGCAAAGTTCATATTCAAAGAGGACAGATGTGCTAGCCACATTCTTCTGTAGGAGAAGTACTCCTGTACTTCTTCCCAGCCTCCTTCTTGGCAGTGGAAGGTATATAGATATTCTTCCCTTCTAAGTCTGCTCATAGACTGAGAAAAGCAAAGTAGGCACAAGCTAAATTGTTCTGGCCTTGACCGAAAGGAAAATGCACATGATATGGAATATGAAGGCAAGCCAGTGAAGCAATTTGAAGACTCAGAATGGAGTGAAACATATATGATTTTCCAGTGGTATTTTGGAAAAACCCATTAGGAGAATAGAGCAGGCAGTAAAGAACTGCTCTGGACAGGAAATGATCAGATCCTGACAAGAGGTTTGCCAGTAGTGATGGAAGAGAATAAACAAATTTTAGAGATGTTGTACAAAAAAAAAAGCCCCAGAAGTTAGTAAATGTATGCCCCAAGTTGAGAATCTGAAGGTCAAGTAGGAAGTCATAGTGTGGCTGAGACAGAATGAAAAGGGAAGAAGAATTCATTTCCTCTATTTACCCTTCCTCCCCGTATCCTATCCCTCTTTGTCTCTCCAGACACATGGGCACACAATTTCTGTCCTTCGGAAAGCATAAGACCAATTTTCACCAGTTTTAATTCACACCACCAATTATCTGTCTTCTAAAACCAGCCTGCACAGTTTCAAATGCAGAAGCACATCAGATGCGGAGAGTTGTGCAAGACAGACCATTATCTGACTCTTACCACAGTGCATATCTACAGTGGCATCAAGAGGGTGTAACACTGACAAAAGCATTCAGTAAGTGTGTATTAGTGTTTCTATTCTAAGCAGTCACTTTAATTTGGTTTAAAATCTTATCTTTGACATTGCATTAATTTAAGTATTTGCATTAAATTCCCTTTTTTTTTTACAAAAGTACTGTAAAAAAACAGAAAGAAAAAGAACATTAAAAAGTGGAAAAGTAGGCTTTCTAAAACATTTGACAGGATACATCTTTTTCTCCTTCTACCTATGGGGATTTTTTACCATCTTTCATTTTCCCTGAGCCTGAGGAAGGGGACATGTGCCCAAAAGCTTCCAGAAAAAGATTTTTTTTTTTTGCAATTTCTTAGTTGATCTTATAAAAGGTATCATCTCTGAAACAAGAGTTGTAGAGCTTTGCACTTTTTTCCTCCATGTAATTCAGTCTGTCACCAGCCTGAAGCATAGACTTAAGGGACTGGATAATGTTTCTGATAGCTGCTGTGCTAAGCATTTCTCAGCAATAGAGCTGGTCAAAAAATGAATGTGAGGGACATTTCCCTTCAAAAATTAAATTAAAATTAGCCATAATTAATTGAGGTCCTGAAAAATATCATACAGCCCCAGAGCTGCCTGAAAAAAATTATAGAAAAAAATCCATTTATTGGCCAAATATGAAGAAAAAATTATGTATTTCATCAGAACTCTGAATTGCAAAACTGGCAGACTGCCTTGCCTTTTCATTGTCTCCCATTTATTACAAATTACTAAAAATTACCTTCATGAACTTTCATGCCCATTAAGATAGTAGATGTGTTAAGATAATTCTGATAAAATAAAGAGAGGGTTGTTTCTTCCAAATCCAAATACAAGTAAAGATATCATTTCTGTTTCAAATGGAAAATCTGCATTAAGTCAAGTGAAACAGCCACACCTATGTAACAGCTAAAAGCAAAACAGATGTTTTCTTAGCCTGGATGGCCTTCTCTGGTGTCTGAAACAAACACTGTTTTCTAAGAAATGCAGTGACAGGTTGGTTTTTGATAAGGAATGGAGTTTTGTCATATTTTGGAACAGGGAGAGAACCTGACAAGCCCTGATAAATATCACACACCATCTATGAATGCATGATTTAAACTCAAATAGATTTCTGACACACTGAACACATCTACAGATGCATTTAAGCATGACTAAATTTAATGCACATTAAGCTAATGTGCATTAAGTGATTTTTGCTATGTGTCTACATGTGGAGGGACTTGGCACTACAGTTAGTGCACTTGGAACAGAAGTTAATGACAAGTCCCTGCAGCCCTGCCATGTGCCCCTCGTGCCTGGGGCAGCAGGCTGGGAACTAAAGTTAGTGCTAGATCGTGTCCATATATGCTTTAATGCAGGTATTAAATTTAAATGCGATTAGCCTAATTTTACCATTTTTAATGTGCATTAAATTGGGCTAATGCTTACTAACGCATCTCATGTAGACACCCACTGACAGCTTTCTCTTCCTATTCATAGCTTGAGAATGGGCAGAGATCTTTTGGCAATTTATGTATGTGGGCCCTCTATACTAGATTATGATGTCTATAAATTAGAAAATGCTTTATACAATAAAGATAAGTCTTCTCCCTTCATTAGTAATGAAAGAAACTGGTGAAAGTATCCTCAATTACTGATATACCAAGAACTTTAAGAACTAAAAGATTGTTTACAATAAGAGCAGCAAAGTGCTGATGGAAGGTTTTTTGGATAGAACATAAGAAAGCAAGAACAGAGAAGAAACATTAAAAAAATGAAAGAATCTCTTCATATAATATTTCTCCTATAAAATCTTGCATCATCCCTCCTTGCCTCTTGGACAGTCCCAAGTTAGACATTTACTTTCCCAGAAATATTTTATTCTAAGTGGCTGAAGTTTCCTAAAGTGCTTCCCGAATTGGCTTGTCATTTACACTAATAGAAACATAGCATGACACTAGCATTTACTTCTCACATCAGCATAATACTCTGCATGAAGCTGAATGCTGAATGCTGGAAGAACTTTGTCATTAAGCTGCACTGACCCTGCTGTGAATACTGGCAGTTTGCATTTTTGCTCTGGATGGCTGTCCCCTGAATATTATATACTTCAGGCCATCTCTTTCAGAGTGTCAGCATAAATCATTGTCAGCTTGATTTCGACATTTTACGCCTTAACTGGAGACTGGCTATTTTCAAAAATAATACATCTATACATGGAGGAAGTTCTTGTTTGTTTATTTGTTGTTTTGGTTTTGATTTCTTTTTAAATAATAAATGAAGGTCAATGGTCACTCAAGTATATGATGTAAATTAAGAAAAAGAAAGAATAAATGCAGAAGCAAAAACCTCCTGAGGATTGTTTAGGAAAGTGTTGACACTGCTGAGTATTTGAAAGTCTAACATAATTGTGTATGTATAATTGGTCAATATGTATAAAGGGGTGGGCTGTACTGTGTTTGTGGACACTATTACCATGTCTTTATATTACAAACAGCACTACAAACAGTTAGCATGTTCTAATTGTTCTAATGCAGGTTTTCTGGCTATCAATAAAGAATTAAAAGACACCATTAGAAAGAAGCATAAGGAATCCAAACAATGACTAGAGATAATTGAAAAGCACCAGCTTTCCTGCCTGTCAAACAAGCTTAAAAGATTTATTTTGCCATGCCTGGGGGCCCAGTATCAAAAGGCCCTAAATAGTTAATAGAATCTGTGTGGGAGTGACATTACATAAGTATTATACAAATTATCGTCAAATAATTGTGCTGGGACTTCGTTATAGCCCACCCCCTACCCCCACACACACTGTAGGTGGGGCTGGCTGGGGCACAGGGTACCTCAGCAAGGGCTAGCCATCCCCTGCAATGAGGCACCCTGTGCCGCAGACAGCTGGGGAGCAACTTGTGAAGATGGAGCAACAGCTTCTCCAACTCTGCTGTTTGTGGAACCCCCGTACTGAGGCATCCTGCACCCCAGCCAAACACTCTTCACCTGGCTGGGGTGCAGTGTGCCTTGAGATGGGGAAGCAGGCATCCGTGGGCTGGCTCCACTGTGGAGCCCCCATCCTGAGGCACCTGGAACCTCCACACTGACACACATGGAGATAGGGGACCAGCCAGCCCAGGGCTTCCTGCTCCCCCGTCTTGAGGCACTCTGTACTGCAGCCAACCAGGGAGTGACTCTCTGGGTCACAGGGTGCTGCAGCATGGGGCTTCACAGCATGCAGAGATGAGATAGTGCCTGCCCCACCATCTCTGCATTTGTCCTGGCTCTCACCACTTTGGTGTAGTTTATCCTGCATTTTTTCCAGTTTTTTATTTTTTGCTACTGGGAAAGCCCAGTAGCAAATTTTGCCCTGGTGCTGCAAATTACCAGCACAGAATGCTAATTAATATGCAACTTGTGCAGCAAAGAGGTTTGCAATGCCACACACATGCCTATACATCTGGATCCAGCCCTTATGTTTTAACACTTCTATGAGCAAGCTTGGGAATAGAGTTAGAAGTGTCCTCATGACCTTTCTGGGCAACACCAAGGGGACCTGCCAACAAGCAGAAATGCCAACGCCAAGATCATTATACAGGAAGTTGTAGATAATCTTGTGAAGTGGACCATAATAAAAAGACTAAAGTTGAATGGTATGAGTCATACAGAGTGCAGCTATACATGCATTTAAGTGTGACTAAACTTAATGTACATTAAGCAATTTTTGACAGGCATCTACATATTTCATAGATTTCATAGACATTAGGGCTGGAAGGGACCTCGGAATATCATCAAGTCCAGCCCCCTGCCCAAAGGGCAGGAAGTCAGCTAGGGTCATAGGATCCCAGCAAGATAAGCATCCAGTTTGCTCTTGAAGGTGTTCAATGTAGGCGCTTGAACCACCTCCGGTGGCAGGATGTTCCAGACCTTGGGGGTTCGGACAGTAAAGAAGTTCTTCCTTATGTCCAGCCTGAAAAGGTCTTGTAGTAGTTTATGACCATTCAACCTAGTCGTCATCCCTTGGGGCGCTCTGGTGAACAAACGTTCCCCCAGATACGGGTGGTCGCTCCTGATAAACTTATAGGTGGCCATCAGATCACCCCTGAGCCTGCACTTTTCCAGGCTAAAGAGCCCCAGGACTCTCAGCCTGTCATCGCAGGGTCTGCTTCCCTGACTTCTGATCATGCGCGTAGCTCTTCTCTGGACCCTCTGAAGCTTCTCCACATCCTTTTTGAATTGTGGAGCCCAAAACTGGATGCAGTACTCCAGCTGCGGCCTCACCAAGGCCGAGTACAAGGGGAGAATGACATC
>JAGPOW010000261.1:43215657-43226447 GCA_030014935.1 Caiman crocodilus | reverse complement strand
GCCTCGAGT
Organism: Caiman crocodilus; assembly: GCA_030014935.1. Taxonomy (NCBI): domain Eukaryota; kingdom Metazoa; phylum Chordata; order Crocodylia; family Alligatoridae; genus Caiman; species Caiman crocodilus. The sequence continues at coordinate 43,226,438 of JAGPOW010000261.1, read as the reverse complement.
CCCCTGGCCAGCTCCCGATCAGACACGTGTGGTGGGACGTTGGAGATCACCACCCTCACTGCCTGAGTCTCCAGGGGCGTGACAGGGTAGCGAATGCCTGCAATGTCCAGGCCTTCCGCACACACCCGGTCAACCAAAGTGGGTGTGCTCAAATAAATCATCGGGACCGTGTTCACATGACCCGCATAGCGGATGGTACGCCATCCCAGGAGTGCGGCCAGAGCCTCCACGCAAACCTTGAGCCCCACATGGAGAGGGGTATGAACCCTCAGGCCATGCATCAGCGGGAGGTCCCGAGAGACGTCCTCATGCCAGCTGCCAGATGCAGAAGCAGCCATCTCACACTAAAGAAAGAAAGAAAGAAAGAAAGAAAGAAAGAAAGATTAATTTTCTTCTTCCTCCATCATCATGCTCTTCTGCCAGGTTTAACTCCTGCCAAAAAAAACCCTGAAATTTGTATTGTGCAATATGTAAAGTCTCTGATTGCTAAATATGGCAATCCAAGTACTAGGACTTTCCTGTCACAGGACATAACTGTATTTACCAGTTTTTTCCATTACATATATACCTCAATAATGAATCTGTATACCCATTGATACCAGTTCTCCTCTGTCTGTGTTGCTGCATCTCTGCTGTCAGGCCTTCGAAGAGCTGTCAGGGCATATGACATTGTGCAGTTATCCGATTCCAAAAATTCAACTCCAAATCTCAGTTCTTTTGCAAGCTACCCCACCATCCACCAACTTACCACTGTTCTGGACTCTCCTTTGTCCCTGAAGCACAGGTGTCTGCAGCATTCCCATTGGTCTCATGCTGGGAAGGTGGTTGTACTGCAACGTGTACACAGTAGTGTGCACTACAATTTGGGGATGCAAGGGAGGAATTAACCATATTACCCATGGAGTGGGTAGGGAAGTACCCAAAGTGGCTGCCAGTGTCTGATGAGAAGGTTGGCACATTGGAGAGCACAAAGGCATCTTGCAGCTGTCTGTCTTTGTTCTGTGCCCCATGCCTAATTTATGCTACATTATGTAGGGTGTTTCCCCTAATGCCTTTGTAAAGGCCTAATGGCTGGTGATCTACCTGATGAATGCCCTCAGCCACAAGATACCAGCCTCCATCTCGCTGGCCCCAAGCTGACCATCTCCAGCTTTGGGATTCCTATAATTGGGTGCTTCCCTGTACCACCCCACTCAGCATCACAAAAGATTTTCACCCAGCCTCTTGTATGCAAAATAAAAATACACAACACTTTTCAAAGTCCTTTTGCGATACTTTACTTCTATCAGAGATTTAAAAAAAAAATCCTAAAGTAAGTAGAGAGAAAAGAGAGATATAGATTGTGAACCTAACCTGTGTCACACAGACTGCATGCAACCCCCAGTACATTGAAGTGCAATGTGCTTTGAGAATACTGGGCTGGCAGTACACGAGGGAGGGAGAAGCACACCAATCCTAAGGGGTCATAGAAAACTCTAGTCACGAGAATCTGCTTCCCCACAAGATACCCCACTCCTGCACCCTAGTTCCCCCTCATCATCATCAACCCTGAAGCACCTTGGGGCTCTCCCCTTGTGGCTACATGAAACACAGCTCTCCTTTATAAGAGATTGCAGAGTTTTTTGGGGTGGGCTACCCTCAGTGTTGCTCCCGGTACATTGACATTTGTGAAACTCTGTTACAAACTCTTGCCTGAACCTTTGATCCCCCCTCAAAATGAGATCAACCTTCTGCTTTAATTCCTTAAAGCATTGTACCTTGTCATTACTAATGCATTTTATAACCTCCAAATTGGTTAGCTCACTACCCTTTAACACATCAAACACATCTTTCAATTCGGATGTTATTTCTGCACCGGACATAGCCATGCTTTCAAATGTCTGTCAGTAGATGAAGAGTACTTTCCTTAGCTTCTCGTTGATTTTTTCAATAATTTTGTTGACACTGAGCTTTAGCAGCTGCTCTTGAAGATGAAGATGAAGGAGTGCCTGTCCACAGACAAAAAGAAAGCTCTCATCTGTTCTTGAACATTTGTAAAGAACAGTGAGTCATTCTTAAATTATTTTAACATGACTGCCAGTTCAAGAATTACCACTGACAGCCTACTATCTCTCACCCAACCATCTTCTTAAGTCTGTACACCAAAAATATTTGTCCCAGCATCACAACATTCACCCCGCTTCCCGAGGTGCAGGTTGAAGCAAGATCCGTTCCCCCCAGCCAAGTGCCCGCCCTGCACCAAAAATCAGCTTCCCCCGCAGTTGGTTTCAGCAGCCCACCCCTGCTGCAGTGGCCACACCAGGGCTGAGAGCCTGGAGCTCCACTCCTCATGGAAATGGCTACAGTTCCACAGACATGAGGAGTGCCTAGGTGCACTAGGAGCAGCACAGTATTCTCCCTCCACCCCCCCACCCTGAATTTATATGAGTGTAAATCTGTAAAACCAAAAATCCAGAATATGACTAATACCAGGACTGTTACTTATAAGTCACCCTTCGTGAGGATAGCAGAGTCTCCATCTCGGGACTCTGCCATTGCTTCCCTGACAGTACTCCCTTTGGAACCTGACAAGTCCTGTGACACAATGATGGTTGAGTCAGAGTCCTCTTCCTCATCATGTACAGCAAAGTTATTTCTTTCAAACATCTGTTGAACCTACTGGGTGTCTGGTACCAAAACATGTGGGGTCACTAGAGTAGAAGGGGAGCTCATTTTCAGCTGCGTACCGAAGAGGTCCCTTGAGCAGTTCCAAGCAAGGTCATTGGTCTGTGACTGATTCTATTCCCAAGGACCAGGCTGATTGTACAGAAGTTGCAAAGAAGCTGTGGCTTGACAAGTACTTTGGTGCCAGGCAGTTTGTGATTCTTTATTTGCATACCTCTTGTCCCAAACTCAGTCATACAAGCCTCTGAAGCATCTCTTTTAAGGAATGATAGACAGCTTGTCGTAACATGGAATCGTTCTATGTGAGGCACTGGACCAAAAATTATTGTCCTTTATGCGATGGAAGGCACACTTTAAGGCCTTCATCTTACTGCAACACTGTTCCCAGTTGCATTCAATGGCAAGTTGCTCTAATTGTTCTGAAATAGAGACCTAAACAGGTTTATTCCTGAGGCTTCCCAGTTGTGTCATGACTCTCTCTTCACTCCAAATATCAATCAGTGCCTCAACTTCTGCATAAGTCCAGTTTGGTCCTTGTCCTTGCAAAGGATCCATCACATCTTCCAAAATTTGACTGTTCTTGCTCCCCTCCATGTCCAACAAAATGTAAAGCAGAGCAGATGATACACACTGTAGCCTACACCTGTGTGCATTTGGGTGCTTGAAAGCCTGTTGGAGATCATGTAACTACAGGCTAGAACAGGGGTCAGCAACCCCCAGCACATGGCATGCAAGGCCATTTTGCTCAGCACACCACCACCAGCCTGGGCTCTAGGCAGCTGCTGCCAGCCACGGAACCCAGGCTGCTCCCAGCAGGTGGCTGGGAGGCTGCAAGCCCTGCTGCAAGCAGCCTGGGCACCATGGCTGGCAGCAGCTACCCCAAAGCTTGGGATGGCTGCAGCCAGAAGGCTGGAAACAGCTACTGCCTCCCTGCCCTGGCCCCAGCTGCCTCCCAGCCCCAGTCCTGGGCTCCAGGGAGACAGCAGGTGCTGATGATGCTCCCCACTGTGCTTCCCCCCCCACCCCTCCACCTCTGCAGAGCAGTTTGTGGGATCCAGCATGGCAGGGCACAGCAGGGAGCACACAAAAACTGCCTGCTGCTCTGAGCTCCCTGCTGCCCTGGCCACACTTCCTCTGCAGGCAGGGGCAGCAGCAAGGGGCACATCCCTGTGCTTCTGCCTGCACTGGCCCCGTGCACATGGGGGAAGTATGACCAGGGCAGTGCAGAGCTTACAGCAGCAGGCAGCTTCCCTCTGTGGCCCCTCTATGCACTGCCACTCGGGATCACACACACTGTACTCCAGAGGGTCCTGGGAAGGGCAGCAGGGCTGGGAGCATAGCATGTGCAACCCAGAGTGGCAGCACTCAAAGGGGAAGCAGTTATTGGTATTCAAGTGGTGAAGCTGCCTGAAAAATCTTTTTGTTTGTGAAGAGAATAATATTATATCACAAAGTTGTTATATATATATCTCACAAAGTTGTTATATTATATCACAAAAGTGAAACATACACAAGAAAGAGGGAGGAAGGCTATTAAGCATTAGGCATATTCTATTCTCTCGCACCACACTGGCAGGCAGCAGACAGCTTTTCAACCTGGACATTGAAACTGACTCCAGGACTTTATTTCAGTTCAGCACTATTGCTATTGTAAATAGAATGTGTGTGTGTGTGTGTGTGTGTGTGTGTGTGTGTGTGTGTGTGTGTGTGTGTGTGTGTGTGTGTGTGTGTGTGTGTGTGTGTGTGTATATCAAAAAGTTTACTTTCAACCAAGACTGTTAGCCTAATTTCACCATTTTAATGTGCATTAAGGTTTGCAGGTGTAGATGCACACTCGTAATATGCATTAAATTAGGCTAATGTGAATTAATGCATCTAGTATAAAAATGCCCACAGTCATGCACTTAGGAAGTGATAACAAAGACTCCATCTATAAAATGGGGGTTCATAGATGGAGACATCTGAGGAAGAGAGAAAGTTGAGCACATTAGATGATTGTAGGATGACCAGTGTGATGCAGCTGTAGAAAAGGCTAAAGCAATCTTGGGATGCATTAGCCTGGGTATATGTAATAGCAGGAAGAAAATGCTAATAGAATTGGACAAGCCATTGGTGAGGCCGTGTTGTGAATCCTGTGTGCAGTTCTGGTCACCAAAGTTCAAACAGATTAACTTAAATTGGAACAAATTGAAAGAAAGGTCACTATGATGGCTAATCGAATGGAGACCTGTCTTTAGGACAGAAGATCAAAGGAGATTGTTTAGCATAGCACAGTAGAGATTGAGAGGGATTTGATTATCCTTTACTAATGCATAGGTTAGACGCAAATAAGGGCTTTTTAGGCGAATAAGGGCAAATAAGGGCCTAAATAAGGGCTTTTTAGGCCAAAAACCATGAGCACTACTCCTGCAACCTAGCTACAGATAAATTCTCTTCCAAACAAGGTGGTGAGGGCAAAAAACCTGCATCTCTTTATGTCTGGTAGGTTTATGGAAGAGATGGTGTGATAGGATAGCAATTTCTAGTATATAAATCAGTGTGCATGACTGCAAGTGATTGCAATCTGGGCTTTTGTCTTAGCACTTCTGGTGATCATTAGTTCGGGACAAGAAGGATTTTTTTCCCTTCATGAATGCTAGTGACTTACGCAGAGTTTTTTTCCCCACTTTCCTCAGAGACTTTGGGACATTGGCCACACCAGTATACCTTAGTCAAAAACTAATTTTGATTAGGACTCTTTTTTGACTAAGGTGTGCCAACAGGAGCATTAGCACTAGAAAACTCAGATGTTCTTTAGAGGTTTTTAAGACCCAGCTAGTCAAAGCCCTGGTTGGGATGATACAATTGGGGATGGTTCTGCTAGGAGCAGGGGCTTAGACTAGATGACCTCCTGAGATCCCTTCCAACCCCAATTTTCTATGCTTCTAGGATTCCTGGCCAGAGGTTCTTGTTCTTCTAGGTCATGCCCATCAGCAAATATGGAGGCAGGAAGGATTTTTCTCCCTAAATCTGAATGGCACAGAGTATGGGGTTTTGTCTTCCTCCTTATAATGGGGAATGCTCCTTTTCCTAGAATCTTCTGAAAAATATATTGACTATTCCCCTGTCCTTGCACTATCCCTGTCACCCTTGCTTTCACATACTATATGATGTTTTTTGGAGAGGGTTGGAATTAGTTCCTTGTGGTTATAGGTGAGAGTTTGAAATGGCAACCCCATTCATTTCATTGGGGGATTCCTTCTGTGAATGAGTTTTTTGCAAAGGCAGGGAACTGAACTCAGTGGCCCAGGAATGTCCTTTCAATCCTAGCTTCTATGTTAAACAGTCTCTCATGAAAAAGAAAAGTATTAAAGGGGGTCAGGAAGGAGGCAGTTGTCTCTGTTTTAACATAACTGAGATCAGAGGAGATAATCCTGTCTATGACACAAGGCTCTGTAATTAGATTGAATGGCATGCTTTTCCCTCAGGAGAAGTGACCCCATGAGTCTCATAACTCACATATGGGACAACAGTGTAGGTCACCCTCCGACACTCACAATTTTTTTAATCTCAAATTTATCTATTAACACTATCCTAGAAAAAAATGGAACAACACATAGTGGGTGGGTCTACACATGCCCCCAACTGCACAGTTGTTACTGTGCAGTCATTTAGTACTTGCTAAAGCAAGAGCAAGTACTAAAGCAAGTACTAAATGAATGTGCAGTAACTGCTGTTACTGTGCAGGCCTGGTGGCACATGGATTGTCTCCAACCCTATTGCACAGTAGCATTGGCATCATGGTTCATGCCCACTGACACTACATTGTCATAGCTTGTCACTACAGTGATATAGTGTCTCACATAGACACACCCAATAATTAAAACAAAGTCCAGCTGTTAGGGTTCTAATGCTGATGTATAACCTTTGGGTGCATCTCACAAAAACTCTTATCGCCTTACCCAGTTATTTTTTCAATTCCACTTTGATGGATTTTAAAATGAGAAAGTTAAAGAGAAAATGAGCCTCTCCTTAAACAAAGTTTCCAAGTCTATTTGACTTTGGTGTCAATGGAAAGCATGTTTTTCCCAGTGGACCAGGAAATACTGTCATACTTTGTTTTGATGAACAGAGCTATGGTGGAAATACAAGATCAAACTGGAAACATCATTGTAATATAAAAAATTTGGGTCTTAAACATAGAGTGAGTAAATGAATATGCCACTCTTCCCAAAATGGTTCAGGGTGGCTTACAGTAGAACAGAAAGACTTACAGAAACAAAGTAAAATATTATAATAAGAAAAAACGCTCCCCTGTCTGCCTAGAAAGAAAACCAGTTCTGAAGCCAACACTACCCTCTCCCACTCTCCTGACTCTGACCAAGAAGAGCTGTACCCCAACCTCACATGCCAACTCACAATCAATAAAAAAGTTTCCCTGACCTGTATTCTATATCACCCCTACCAATTCCCACTTCCCTGCCTCACATATAGTGGAGTTCTCCTCTCTCTGAAGTGGGGAGCCCTATCTGCCTCCAAAACCCAATTGTAGTCCCTTTCCCATCAAGAAAAGCACATTGTTCAATTAAAGCAAAAAACAGAAACAAAAAACACCCCTCAGCCAAAGGGCCACGCTGGGTGTTTTTGTGTAGATGCTTTTCCATATCCCATTGCTATTTCAATTTCACCATCATTTTACAAATGATGAAGCAATTTTTTGTTAATATTTTAATTTGGTTTTGAAAAATATTGGCCATGGTTCATTAAAAAATATAGGCTAGAAAGCCAGTTAGAAAGGAATCATCAGGCAACAACTCTAACTCATTCTGTGGCTGAAGCTGTCCATATCCTCTTCCTGACTTTGAGCTGACTGGGTTGCTTAATCTGTGCCTCTGGCATTAACATTTTGTCTGTTGGCAGTTCCATGAGTCAGTACATAGATAAAGGCTGAGTCAGATTTAGAGAGCACAATTAATAATGAACCCCTAAATAAACAGATGTTAGTAATTATAAATGACCTTAGTGGGTGATTCTGCTATTGGCAAGTGCAGTTCTCATTCTGTGGAAATAGGAATTCAATTTTTTGAAAGAGAAATTGGTACAGATAGAAGCAGAGAACTGTTCTATATTTGTGCTTCCAAACATACCACAGAGAAATTGCAGCCACAAAAAAAAAAAAATGCAAAAAGAAGGCAGCAGATTTTAAATACTTACCAAGGCATCCTCAGACTTGTGAATGAAGTGTGACATGGTTTCACTTTTCCGAGAGCTTCTCAGTTTAGCCTGACTGTTCCTTTTATGTTTGCATAGCGTTTTTATTTGATCCTGTAAAATGAATGTTCAATCACGTTTTCTGTTTTTGTTGAGGGATAGATCCAAAGCCATCTGAAACCAACATGAACCTTTTGATTGATTATGATGAGCTTTGAATTAGGCCCTGGGTTGAACTGGCTATTTTAATCTGAATTTATGAGCAATTTCTATGCTTATTATTACTTACTTCTATCATTTCATACTGTTTGGCTTTATACTATTCATTAGAGTTCTTTTTTATATACTGCACTTGAACCCCTCTCCATGTAGCTGTTTCCATTACAAAAAGGAAACTGATCATATAGTAAGATGCAGAAATTCTCTAAAAATACATGTAATTTACTGCTTTGCACTCAGCAGTGTCTCTGCTGTGATGTGCAAGTTCTGAGTCCTCTAACAGAAAGGAGTGAAAAATGCCTGTTACTTATAATGATAATTATTGACAATATGCTGTCAACAAGCATTTTTAAATCACCGAAACACTTTACATCAGGGGTGAGCAAGCTATGGCCTGTGGCCAGATACAAACCCAGACCTGGCCTTAGGTAAAATGGTGTCCCGGGTAAACTTATTTTGGAACCACTGCCCACACCTCCCCAGTATCACTGTCCCCATGGCACTGGGATGGAAGGATGGAGCCCCAGGATGGAAGAACCAGGACCCAGGTGTAGGGTTGGGACGTGTGGGCCCAGACTGGGATGTGGGCACCTGCAGCCCAAACAGATTTACAGGGCAGGGAGGTGGGGGCCAGGACCTGCACCCAGGGCAGATGTGGGGCCAGGGCAAAGCCAGGTCCAGACCTAGCTGGTGGCCACAGAGAAGGAGCAGCATGCTCATCTGTTGAGTCCACAGTGCCCTGTTCTGCTCTGAATGGGGCTGAGCTACACCAAGGGCAGCCAGTGCTGTGCTCCTACCTACCAGCCACTGCCAGAAGTGTTTGTGGCTCTATTCTCTGGCCTTGACCCTTCTGATAAACACTTGTGGTTAAAAGCCTGCTTGAGTTCAATAGAAGATGTGGTGCCTGTTCAGTTTAACTAGGAGTCAGGAGGAAGAAAACTAGAACCTGTGAACTCTAGACTCTGATGATATCATGACCAGAATTCTTTGATTTAAAAAATCCTAAATTTTCAGATTAAAACAAGTAACCCCAGATGCACATTTTTCTGTCATTAAAATGGAATGCCACTAATATATAGATAGATACATATATAATGGGGTTTCATTTTAAATCACAGAAAAATGTGGATTTGGGGTTACTTTTTTAAATAAAAAAAATGGAGATTTTTTTTAATCAGAGAAAACCAGGATCCATGGTCATGACCTACTTGTTGGAATCAGAGCATGTACAGAGCAGGACTGAGCAGCAGCAGGAATTCTTGCAAAAGCATCTCACAATCTCTGACGTAACGTAACATTCAATTGGTCTGATCGATGTTTGATTGACAGTGCTTCTGCCTGGATGATTGGAAAATGAATGATTGGCAGAAGTGGAGTGACCAGTGAAAATAAAAGGAGCACACACACTTATGAGACAGCAGGTGCCACCTGGCGCAGCAGGAAACGGATGAGCCGCACAGAGATTTCATAGATTTTTAGGGTTAGAAGGGACTTCAGCAGATCATCAAGTCCATCCCCCTGCCCTGGACAGGAAAGAGTGCTGGGGTCAAGTGATGCCAGCCAGGTGTTTGTTGAGTCTCCTCTTAAAGACCTCCAAAATAGGAAGGTAGGGGAGAGCACCACCTCCCTTGGAAGTTCATTCCAGACCCTGGTCACCCTTACCATAAAGAATTTTTTCTTGATGTCTAGTCTAAACCTGCTCTGTCAGTTTATGGCTTTTGTTTCTAGTTACTCCAAGGGGCACCTAGTTCCTCCAAGCAGAAGCTGCTTGCTGCTGCAAGTCTCACACTACCCTGGCGACATGCCCCTGCACACAGGGCTGCAATGAGGGCAGCAGCACAGGGCTGCACACCTCAAAGCAGTGGCACATGCAGGGGGTACACTGCCAGGGCAGTGAAGTGGGAGCTTGCAGTAGCAAGGACATCCCTGCATGACCCTGCTGTCCCCAGCTGCACTGGGTCATGCCTTCAGAGCTGTGAAGGCCCCAGGGGATAGAAGCAAGGTGGGAGCTCAAGCCCAAAGCCTGCTCCTACCCTGAATACAGATCTAAATCACAGATTTGGGGGTGGTGTTAGAGAATTTGTGATTTTTTTCGTGGAGAATTTGGTATTTTTTTTTTAATCAGGGAAAACCAGGATCCCTGGTAAAACCATGCAATCCCACACCCTCCTTTGTCTGCAGAGCTGTACCGTGCCATCAGCACTCCGCTAACCAGTTCACCATGGGTGGTCGTCCATGCTGCCCACCTCTATGGCAAACTGTAACAAATCAAAAAAAAATATATTGAATCTGGTCTACTGTGACGGTGGCGTGCCGTCACCAGGGACACAAGAGGGACCCCTGGGGTCGGGGGGAGAAGGAAAAAAACTCACCAGAGAGGGTGGAGCAGGGAGAAGAGGAACAGCATCAGCCGCAGCAGACGCCGACACGGCTGTGCAAGCCGCGCCTCTGCCGCTCGTTTAAGCGGCTGACGCTAACAAGCCGGCGAGAGGAACCAATCGCGGGTGCCGGCATGGCCGCCACGGGAAACTTGAAAAACCCTGGCAAGCCTTGCAGCAGGGCGGCGGAGAGCAGAGGAGGGAGCTGCAGCCGGCCGATGCTGCGGCTCCGGAGAGATCCGGCTTGCCCGCGGCAAGAAGGATCTCAGCAGTGTGGCTGAGAAAACCCCGAGTAGACTCGGGAACCCTGACGGGCTTAGCTGCTGCCAG
>JAGPOW010000261.1:43205446-43215557 GCA_030014935.1 Caiman crocodilus | reverse complement strand
GGGGGGGGGGGAAAAAAAAATCAGTAACAATGGAAGTGTCAGTGGCCAGGTTTCAAGCCATGGCTCACTTTAGAGCCAAATTGTTTACTCAGCCTACTGTTCTGAAAATGCTGCTGACTTCTGCTTTACATGAGTCATCCCTTGCATACGAAGGTAGAATACAAAGTACCCTCTTTCCACACATATCCACATAACTGTAACAAAAACTCAGACACGTCTACAGTGCCACATACTGCACGTTCAACTATTCTCCATGCTGCAAGTGAGCAGTTTGGAGGGGTTTTTGACCCCTGGATATCCAGGAGTCAAAAAAGCTTGCACAGAAGAAAAAAGTGAAGCAGTGGACATGGGAATAGAGTGTGCAACTCAAAACTGGAGCCTGGATGGCCACAGCCATGCTCCAGCTGGCAGGTTTGCCACTGCTCTAGCCCTTGGAGCCCCCAGGACTCCAGGTAAAGTTGTTGGGGCCGGCACAATTGCTGGCCCCAGCCTCCCCTACTCCACACAGAGTAACCTGCTGAGCATCAGAGGGTGTGTGGTACAAGTGTTCCACAGGAACAATTAGTGGTGTCACAAGGTGCACTGCCACTAGTTGTCCCAGGGGAACCATGCTCGTGTGGAACACAGCCTTTATGTTTCTTTCTGAAAGCCAAATTCTTGTAATGCCCATGTCAGTTTTTGCTGTTAAGACGTGGCCTGATGCATATGACTAATGATTAATCATTTTAAGGTGTTAGAATTTACCTAGACATGTAGCTAATCCCTTGGTCCAATCATGGTCTAGGCCCTAAGGGATGGTGATAGTAGAGAGGGATCAGTTAGATAAACTCTATGAATTTTCCATACATGGTGTTACCATATACTAGGTTTGTCTTAAGAAGAGCTGATCAAAAATTCTCTGATGATTCTTTTTGTCAGAAAATTCTGATTTCTCAAAACTTTTTGCTGAAATGTACATACTAGTTTTGACAGGAAAGGTTTCTCTGATCCAGGTTAAAAATCAGAGAAAGGGAGAGATTCACCCACTCCTAATAAAAAAGAACTCAGTGATTCAGGCATTCACATGGGATGTGGCCTGATTTAAGCCAGGGGTTGAACATCTTTCTCCCACATCTTGACTGGATGACATAAACAGTGGGTAATAGGTTCAGTCTTTTGCACTTTCTGGTCCAATAAATATTTAATTATACAAAATGGAATAGCTGCAACAGTAGACATTGAAAATGACACAGAGACTGATTCTATAGCCTGGTGACTACAGTATTCATTTAGGCTGCAACAAACCAAGGTTCTAGTCCCTTCTCCAATGAATAATAAATTGTTCACAGAAAATAGAACAATTCAAACAGGAGAAATGTAGAGAAATCCATTCTTCAATACTCAACAGCTTGAAGAGTAAGGCATTTACCTGAGATGTGGATGACTGAGGTTTAAATCCCTAGTTTAAATTGGCCAGAACAGTCACATGAAATTGTCTCCTAAGTCGCAGGTGAGTACCCTGACTACTGAGTTAGAGGCTATTCTACAGTGGCTGTGTATATCTTTCCATTGTATATATCTTTCCATTTTCTTTTGGGGTGGAAGGACATCTTTGAAAGGTTTCTCTTTCATCCTTGCACTGTGCAGGAAAAAATATTTATAAATCATGAAAAAATATTTTATGAGTATGGGAATGAAAGAACCCCAGGTCTAGTATGAAATGAACTTGGCTGTTTCTGGAGTACAGAATTAGCATCATCAACAATTCATGTGACCCTTCAAGATCTAACAGTATTTTACAAAAATCTAACAAGTTAATCCTTGGGACATTAATTTGGGGGAGGAATGTATCATTATCCTCATTTTACAGATGAGAAAACTGCAATATAGAGATTGTAAGTGAACTTCCCAATGTCAAATAAAAAAGTCAATGACAGAGCTGAGAAAAGTTCCCAGGCACAGAGTCCTGGGCATTTACTTCAGAAGTGTCATCCCTCCCCATAGATTGCTCCTTTACAAAGGATACTATATAGTCAGAGCCAAAAGGGGAAAAGTTTTCCATCTTATGAATATTTTTAAGATGTTGTGGTTTTTTTCTTGTGCTCTATTGGGAGGAACGGACAGAAGGCCTTCCTTTGAAAAACAGAGAGCAGGATAATCATCTGTTCTCAATAGCCCCGTGGTTAGGATGTGCGAGACCTGTATTGTAATCATCTTTACTCCGGCTGATTTGGACCCATGTTCTCCACATTTCATGGGATATCAAAGATACAGCCTGCAGGCTGGATCTGACTCACAGAGCCCTATCATCTGGTTTGTACTGCTTGTGGATCTTAGACTAGACCCACAAGCCACAGGCAGCATGCATGGCCCTACCCTGTACACAACACACAATACTCAGGGCCAGTTTGGCACATACTGCACGTGGCACATAGGCTAGAGCTGGTGCCTGCACTGCACACAACACGCAGGGCCAATCTTGTGCACAAGCTGCTTATAGCACAAAGAGCCAGTCCCGGTGTCTGATGAACATGGTGCCCATCTCAGATCATCCCTGCACAGTGGATTGAGTGCACAGGGCCAGTCTGTGGACTTCTTCTGGCTAGTGGACCACCCCCATGCCCTTTAAACCCTGCAGATCTGGATGAGTTGGATACCCTTGTTTTACCACCAAGCTATAGTGTCCAATTTATTTACACAAATTAGGAAAGTTTCAACGAGCAAGAGACAGCAGTTGATTCTGTAACAAATGTTAATATCAGTTCTTTGAGATGTGGGAGAGCTAGGGTTTAAATTCCTTCTCCAAACCTAAGACAACAGGAGTGGATATTTTAAACCCAGAACTCACATAAGTTCTGTTATCACTAAGGTTTGGGGTCTTCTGAGTGTCAATCACTTTCCTGTGCTTGACAAAAGTTCCCTTGCGTATTTGAGAAACCTTCCTTAACAAATATACATCAAACCCATAACGTTAAACAAGAATGGCTTCAACACATTAGTGTTCATCAAATGGGACACTTGTTTGCCAAAAAAACTGACTACCTCTTTTCACGGATGACTGGTACCTTAAAAGCATGATGCCGAATCCTGAATTCCTTACAGAGGCAAACCTTTTTCCTTGGATGGAAGTTAATCTGACTATGGGACAAAATTTTGTGAAAACAATTTTTTTCTATTGTGAGGCTCTAGCATACTTCCTTTTGGCTGCAGTGACATCTCCTGGAATTGGGAAAATTTTCTGAAGACAATAAAAATAAAACATGCCAGAATTAAATGAAAATGTGGAATACTATTCCACACATAACATTTTTGTTTTAGGTGGTAAATGTCTCTCATAAATTGACAGTAAGCCAATATCCAGTGAATTACTCTCCAAAATAATGAAGGCCACTCTGTTCAGAAAAATTTTTGCTAATTATCCATCATAAAGGAACAAATGCCACAAGTGAAGAAGAAACTCAGTGAAATGAAGGATGAGAGAAAGGACTAAATTTGAGGTTTTTAGAGTTCTTTGTTGTACAAAGTATAAAAAATAGATTAATAGCTGAGTTGCTCATGTGGAGAGGAGGGCACTTGGGACTCTGCTCATTGGAGTGGATGAAACATTTATAATGTAATCACCATGGGACTAAATTTCTAACCTAAAAAACTGAACCCCAGGATAACCCAAACATATGCAGAACTCACATTTGGTGCCTTCATCATGCCTTCCATGTGACCTTAAAAATCTCAATATGTTTAAAATATAATCCTTGAATCATCCTGTCTTCAGATGAATGTATAACGTACCTACTATCCTCCCCTCACAAATGTGATATAACCTTCTGTGGAGTACAAATTAACTATTTATTTCCTTCATCCCAGTAGAGTTAGATGCCTATGCATGTCTCCTTTGATTTGGGAATGTCATTGCATATCAATAACCACACAGTATTTTGTGGGGAGGAAACCTTAATCCAATGGCAAGAAAAACCTTCATTGTCATCCCCATAATGGATTGCTAATATATGGTTGGAGTGGTACTGTAGTTGTGATGGTCCAGAGGATACATGTTGAATCAATAAAAAATATTAATCGAACAAGCATTGTTGCAACACACTGGCACTATCACATTAGGAGAGAATTCCAGTCCTGCCCCATCCTTCTGTGTAGTGAGGTGAAGCCTGAAATGTGCCAAAGACCCATGCACGCTGCTGCTGGGAAATTCCTGTATATTTTATCTGAATATGTATAAAGGGTATGAAAACTAAGGATGGGAAAGAATTATTTATGGTGTCTCAAGGGTGTAACTAGAATACTGCTACTACTAAATATTTATTATGTGTATAAGATATATGACATATATAATTTTAAAAACATGGTAGTACCAAAATGAATTGCCCCCAGTCACACAGCAAGTCACTGGCAGAGCTGGCATAAGAAATCACTCTGCTCATAACACTGGTTCATGATAACTCCAAAGCTACATTATGAATTGAATAAAAGTTTGGCTATTAGAAAAACATCCCTGATAGAGTTATTGGGTTAGATGCACTGGTCACATTGTGATGGACACATGATTTTTTGGATCGCTTAAAATTAGATTGGACAAAACACGATAAAACACTGTGGAAGCAATAAGGGCTTGTCTACATGACCTCTATGCCAGGGCTGAGTCTCACTGTTGAAGAACACCCTGCTATTGGCTAACCCTGGATTTTGAAAAGGGGGTGCAGAATGTATGTCACATCATCACATATAACAATGCATTTTTCTCCAGTAAAAAGAAAATAGAAGCTTTACCAATATGGTAGGGGTCTATCACTATATTAGACAGCTTAAGATCAAAGCAAAAACAACTATAACTATTGGAATGTGCATTAATTTGCTACAGTATATCTAACATTAAAAAAAACCACAACAAACTAGGCAAAAATAGTAAAAAAATATTGTATCATTAGTCCAGGAGTTCTTACAGTTAAATGTACAGCTCCTATTCACATTCTTAGAACAAAATCTGGCCTCCTTGAGAGTCTTGTCATTTCTACACCTGAGTTACTATTAACACACCTAAGTTAAGATGTTTAGCTAGAGCTAAAAACAGTCTGTAGGGCTGTAAAATAGAAGAGACATTACCAGGAATGACTGACAAAAAGAAACAGTGTATAAGAAAAGATAGTTTGAAAAGCAAAACATCAAGACCATTAAAAAGGATAGAGGGTTGTCAAGACCTGCAGAGTGAAGAGATGTTAAACAGGAATCGGGGAGACAATAATAAGCCATGAAGTAAATTGAATCTCTTAATACTACCTGAATAGAAATGCCACTGCCCCTCCCAGACAGATCCTTTTCAAGCTTAGGTACAGCAGGAATCAAAGGATGATGCAACTGTACCACTGCACCTCCCTAGATCTTCCCCAGCACCCTGCCCACTCAATCCCACTCTTGATGCCCCTTATAGTAGCCCTGAACACACAAATGCAGAGTTGCTTGTAGTACATCTCTGTACCACAATGGTAGTTTTATGGCAGGGATGCTCCTGAGCCTTACCCATCTATTAACTTTAACTGAGATGCTCCATACCTGGAAGTATCCTGGAAAGATTGCTAAGTGCTATCCCTCTGTGGTCACTGTCAAGACCTCAGCCTATGGACAATCTCAGATCAACTTCATTCACTTATTTTGGATTTAGAGTGTGTATGAAAACAGGTGTATGTGGCATGTTTATGAACATCTTGCTTAGAACAAACTTTCTGCCATGATGTAAATATATCCTTAGGATCCACTCTTAGGTGTGCTTATTGACAAAAAAGGTGGATGAGATTTATTTCTTGGCACCAGTCTTAAACATCACATGGAGGTCACAGAGACAATACCTCAAGAATTCTGCACTGGGAAATCACTACAGGGATCTAATGAACAAGCACCAAACTAAGAAGAGTGAGGAAACTGTTTCTATTCTCAGCTCTTTGAGTGACCAACCCTCAGTGCTTCTGTAAAATGGGTATAAAGATGGTTACAGTCTCTACTGAAAGTATTTAAAATCTACAACTGAAAAGTAGCATATTAAAGCTAAGTATTGCCTCTTCGATCCTAGATCTTCTTTGCTCCTTTCTTTTTTAAAATGATGTCATACCCAAATTTCAAATTATACCTAAAACCTACTGCTATGGGTGCATTAAACAAAATAAGTAAGGTACAACACACAGTAGTAGTGCTGTAAAGGATGTATGCAAAGTTATTTAATAAAGATTTTAGACTCAGAAATGTGATGGCAGCCTGGCATTTCTTAAGCAAATAGTGAATTTTTGCAATTCTATTAAGTTTATCTCATCTATTTAGTAAAATGCATAATTAGAAAAGTTTATTAAAAAGACGTCCTTGCAGAGGTCACTGCACAGAAAGTGTAGGGTACCGAATGGTGTACAAGCATTCTCAGCATCAGTACTGAATATGATTAAGTCCCAGAGGCTTGCCAGGTCCTTCTGTAAGAAATTAATCAAGAGATATTGTCGGACAAAAACAATCTAATGCTAGTCTTGGTCAGAAGAATGCATTGTATAATACGGTAAATTATTTTGCTCCCACGTGCCTTTCAGTTAAAATCAAGAAGATATACCCTAACAAGAGCACTAGGCCCTCTCCCTGGACTTTTCAACCTTCCACATTACTCAAGAACATATCCTGCAGCCATGTGCAAATACACTGGGAGCAAATGAGTTAGGAGTCACGGGAAGACTTTTCTTTGCGTGTCACAAATATTGAAATTAAATGCAAGGGGAAATGACAAAAACTGGGAATACAAGCTGCCATGTGAGCAATAGGTAGTAAAATGAGTAAAATCCTAGAAATGGCAAATTATATAAGATGACAAATATTAGGAGAGAAACATGTTAAAGTAAGAGAGGCATTCAGAATAAAAACAAAAATAGAAACAATAGTACTATTGGGTGTTTATAAATGTACTCTGGGAGTGAGAGAGGTACTTTAATTAGAGTGGCTTTTGGCTTATAGTGTCACTGTATCAGCATCCCCATGCTGAAAAATGGTGGTAAGGGTGCTTAAACTATAGCTTCTCAAACAAGCTTCAGCTAAAGCACACCCGCTGCCATTTTTCAGCACAGGGACACTGATAGATATGACGTTGGAGTCTGCTGGAGTGATTAATTGAGTCTGCGCCAATGCACTGTAATTACAGTGCATTGGAGCAGCCTCCTTGCATGTGTATAAGTACCTATTGATACAAAGAGTCACTAAAGGAATAAGACAAAAATACTGTAAGTGAAGTTTCAGGGAAGAAAATAGTCAGCTAAGGGGCAGTGGGTGCATTTAATTATGCACTTTACTGTGGAGTTGACTAATTAGCCCTGCAATAAAAAGTGTCACTGGCTACACATGTGCCCCTATTTGGGTGCAGTTAATTCCGCTGTAGAAGAGTACTGTCTGGGACAAGTGCTATCCTATGCCAGAGTTATTTAGTGAATTGCAATGCACATCTAGACAGTGATATGGGCTGACTGGGGTGCAATGGTGCTACAGTGCAGGAGCTGCCTGTCACCTAGCCCCATGCTGTAGCACCCTTGTACTCCAGCCTGCCCCTCTATAGCACACTGAGCTGGAATGGAACAGCTATAGGCTGGGAGGCTGACTACACCCCCCTGACCCTCCTGCCAGCTGAGGCTGCTCCACCCCAGCTCTATATGTTGTGATCTTGGGTGCACATTAGGGGTGAGCAAAATGGGCTGTATTTGATTCGGATTCA
Organism: Caiman crocodilus; assembly: GCA_030014935.1. Classification (NCBI taxonomy): domain Eukaryota; kingdom Metazoa; phylum Chordata; order Crocodylia; family Alligatoridae; genus Caiman; species Caiman crocodilus. The sequence goes on along the minus strand of JAGPOW010000261.1, from coordinate 43,207,837 downwards.
GCCTGAATTGGGGACAGTGATTTGGTTCATTGATTCAAATCACTGTCCCCGATTCAATTTGGCCAAATTCAAATCTGAAGTTTCAATGGAAATTTGGACCAATTTGGCAGCCAAACCTCCAAATCTGAATCAAATCAGAAGACTGTTTAATCTCTCCGAATCAAATTGGAACCCTCAGAAATGATTCGGAGAGATTCACTGATTTGGACATAGACACAGCTTTAAAAGTTTTTTCTACATATTCAAGGTACCAAGCGGCTTGTAAATGCTGAGATGGTGGGGTGGATGGAGCATCCCATGGGAGCATAAGGCAGGGTTGTCCCCAGCACACTCAGCAACAGACCTGGAAGTGGACCAGAAGCACTTCTGGTCCACTTCTGAGTCCGCCGCAGAGCACATGGGGGACCCTTCCCCCACCACCCAGCTTGGCAACTGGTGCCTTCTGGGTCTGAGGGGACACCCAGGATCCACCCATGGCCAATCACTGACCTGGAGGGTTGTGGAGAAGAGGGTTCCCTCTCTCTCAGCGGTACACCCAGAAGTGCTTCTGTTCTATTTCCAGGTCCACCACCAAGCACATGGGGAGCTTCCCCACATTTCTGTGGGATGTTCCATTTGCCCCACCATCTCAGCATTCACAAGCTGTGCCTGGTACCTTGAGGTATGTAGAAAAAAAAAACATTTAAAGCTGTGTCTATGGCTGAATTGCTGATTTTCTGAATCAGCATTGAATCTTCAGATTCAGATGCAACTGAATCAACTTGGGACATTGATCTGAATCAACTAAATAATCACTGTCTCCTGAACTGGACCAAATCGGAATCGAATATGGCCCACTTTGAACACATAAATGGCCATATAACCAAGGGCTTATTGTATGAAGAACTCTATAAAGGAAGAAAGCAACATGGGTATCCTTATCTCAGTTCAAAGATGCTTGCAAGAAAAATATGAAGGCAAGAAACATTGATCCAAAGGACTAGGAGAGCCATAGACACGGCTTTAAATGTTTTTTTCTACATACCTTCAGGTACCAGGCATAGCTTGTGAATGCTGAGATGGTGGAGCTGAGGACTGAAACATTTAGGAACAGTCTGTTAAGCATGAAATGGAGGCTTTTGCGGAAAGAAGGGCAACTTTTACATATATTCCAGGGGCAAGGGGAGCATGATTCATAGATGTTATGGCCAGAAAGGACCTCAATAGATCATCGAGTCCGACCCCCTGCATAGGCAGGAAAGAGTGCTGGGTTCAGATGACCCCAGCCAGATGCCTATCCAACCTCCTCTTGAAGACCCCCAGGGTAGGGGAGAGCACAACCGCCCTTGGGAGCCCGTTCCAAACTTTGGCCACTCTAACGGTGAAGAAGTTCTTTCTAATGTCTAGTCTAAGTCTGCTCTCTGCTACTTTATAGTCATTATTTCTTGTGATCCCCCAGGGACACCTTGGTGAGTAGAGCCTCACCAATTCCTTTCTGAGCCCCTATGATGAATTTATAGGCAGCCACAAGGTGGCCTCTCAGCCTCTGCAAGAGAAGATTGAAGAGGTTCAGGTGCCCTAGTCTCTTCTTGTAGGGCTTGGCCTGTAAGCCCTTAACCATATGAGTGGCCCTTTCCTGGACCCTCTCCAGGTTACTCACGTCCCTCTTGAAGTATGGCGCCCAAAACTGCATGCAGTACTCCAACTGTGGTCTGACTTGTGCCCAATAGAAGGGAAGTATCACCTCCTTGGTTCTATTTGTCATGCATCCGCTGATGCATGATAAAGTGCAGTTAGCTTTGCTGATAACTTTGTCACACTGATGACCCATGTTCATCTTGGAGTCCACTAGGGCTCCGAGATCCCTTTCTGCTTCCCTGCTGCCGAGCAGATCATTTCCTAGGCAGTAGGTGTGCTGGACATTTTTCTTCCCTAGGTGCAGCACTTTGCATTTCTCCTTCTTAAGTTGCATTCTGTTGTTTTCTGCCCATTTGTCCAACCTGTCCAGGTCTACCTGTAGTTGTTCCCTGCCCTCCGGTGTGTCCACTTCTCCCCACACTTTTGTGTCATCTGCAAACTTGGACAGAGTACACTTCACTCCCTCGTCCAAGTCACTGATGAAGACATTGAAGAGTATTGGGCCTAGGACCGAGCCCTGCGGGACTCCACAGCCCACACCCTTCCAGTTCGATACCGACCCATCCACTACAACTCTCTGGGTGCAGCCCTCTAGCCAATTCACCACCCACTGGATTGTGTAGTCATCAAAGTCACAGCCTCTTAACTTGCTCACCAGTATGGTGTGGGATACCGTATCAAAGGCCTTCCTGAAGTCTAAGTATATGATGTCAACCCCTACTCCTGCATCCAGGCGTTTTGTAACCTGGTCATAAAAAGAGACTAGATTAGTCA
>JAGPOW010000261.1:43187000-43205346 GCA_030014935.1 Caiman crocodilus | reverse complement strand
AAGTATATGATGTCAACCCCTACTCCTGCATCCAGGCGTTTTGTAACCTGGTCATAAAAAGAGACTAGATTAGTCAGGCATGATCTACCTGCTATGAACCCACGTTGGTTTCCCCTCAGCATAATTTTTCCTGCTGGGCTCTCGCAAATGTGATCCTTGATAATTTTTTCAAAGACTTTGCCTAGGATGGAGGTGAGACTGACTGGCCTATAATTGCCTGGATCCTCCTTCCTCCCCTTCTTGAAAATAGGAACCACACTGGCCCTTTTCCAGTCCTCCAGAACCTGGCCCATGTGCCACAAGTGCTCAAATATTCTTGCCAGTGACTGTGCAGTGACATCAGCCAGTGCCTTCAGTACCCTCGGATGGAGCTCATCCAGGCCTGCCGACTTAAACGCATCCAGTCCTTCCAAGTGACTCTGCAACATCTCAGGGCCAACACTTGGTAGTCTAGTGTCCTGCTGTTGCTTCTCTACAATCCCATTGTGAGACTTGTCTCACCCCTTCTTTAGGAACACTGAGGCAAAGAACTCATTGAGGAGTTCAGCCTTATCCCCCCCCCCCCCAATCTAGCACAGCAGGTGCTTTAATTAGAGCAGCTCTCAGGACCTGCTCTAACTGAAGTGCTTGCAGCATCATGTATTTTCAGTGTCCGTTGCTTCAAAATGGTAATGGTGGCACCATGGGCAGGCTAATTGGGCTTAGCCCCTCCAAATGCAGGGCAGCAGTAGGGCCATAAGGCAGCTTCTGGTAGCTGCAGCAGGGGTGTGGAGGGGTGCGCACACAGCAGTGAAAAAGGGAGTGGGGAGTTGGGTCTGGAGCAGGTGCTCTATAGCAGGGCAGGGTGTGGGACTAAGCTACAAGCAGCTTGTCTGGGGAGGTGCAGCTTCTGCTGCTACATGCACCCTGGGAGGCATGTGGGGCAAGTGGCCCTGGATCTATAAGGGGTGAGGGTGGACTGTGGGCTGGAGCTTCATCAGGCTCTTCCTAGTGGGTGGGGGACTGAGCCAGATTGCACTCAGGGTGGGTAGCTGTGGTGCTGGGAGGGGCAGTTATGGGTAGGCTGCAGCCACTCCAAAATTCACTATAGCCCCCCACCCCCTATCCTAGTGCCACCACCACCTGCCCCCAGCACAGCCCAGATCAACCCCACATCAAGAAGAGCCTGGCCCCAGCCTGCATCCTGCCTTCACTCCACATGCAGATCCCAGGCACACAGGTCCCATACCCACTGGGTGCATACAGCAATGGGAGCCACCACCTGCTCCCCACACTGGGCACCCCTTGGACAAACTGCTCATGACTCCTTCCTGCATCCTGTCACTGCCCCAACCCCAGCCCCAGCCCCAGCCCCACTCCCTCCCTCACTGCCACAGATGAAGGTCCCAGCAGTGAGGGAGGGAGCGGGGCATCCCTGTGCCCTACTCTTTCCCTCACTGCTGGGGCCTTGATCTGCCCCCCACAGACCTCCCCTCCACCCCCTGCAACCTTTCCCCCACAGACTTACCTGCTGGCATGCACACACATGCTCAGCCCTCCCAAATAATTTTTTCTCCCTCTGCCTATGGGTGGGAACTTTAAAGCTTGTTTGATGAGCTTTAATTAAAATGTGCCCATTGCAATTTTGAAATGCAGAGACACTGAATACTGATTACCATGCTCCATCAGACTCAATTAATTGAGTCTTCACCACACACTGTAATTACAGTGCAGAGCAGACATTCCACACTGCACATCTACAGGCACCCAAAGAGCCCAACATGCAGACAAAAGAAGATACATGCAGATGAAGGAAGAACCCTGCACCACATTCAGGATTGTTTGATACAAACTTCACATGTGATAAGTACAGAAGAGACTGTCACCCAAGAATTGGGCTCTACAGCCACATTCACAGATGATTGGTTAGCTGAGGCCTCACTTGGCACAATTCTGTTGTCTCACAAAACTGGCCTATCTGCAGTTAGGGCCCATGAGTGATTTTGTTCTGGTCCTTAAAGCTGATTCTTACAATAAGGGATTTTTACACCCTTCTGGCCAGTGTAAAGGGAAAGCAAAGTAAGATATAATTTGTTCTTATTGTAGTGTCTCTGCACTGCCTGAGTCATAAAAAGAGGCACTAGTGCAAATGAGAAGTCAGGTTTAGTAATTTAAGTAGTTCTTCATTTTTAAAAGAGAAAATATACTAAAAATCTTTTTTTCTTTGACTTGAAGAAAAATGTTGTTTCTTATCACAATTACTTTTCAGTTGGAAATGTACTTCTTACTAGAGTCTTGTGCTTACTTGTTTCCATTTTAATGTGCATTTAAGGAGGAAAAATGGCTGTTTACCACAGTCCCACCTATTTAAAAGGCAAAATGTTTCAAGTCAACATTGACTCTTAATTTGAAAATTAACAGCTTGTTTTCTTCTAACCATGGAATTATTTTTTTGAAGGAAAGATTGTAGTTAGCCACCATAGTATCAACAATAACTTCTTGACCAGAACATTAAATAGCACAAAAGTCATAGTAATTACCTTCAATAAATATTGTTTATGGTCCTCTAAAAACAAAATAGAGCTAATAAAAGGGGCATTCATTGTGCATTAATACTGTTAGGATATTATGATGTGAAAGTAAATTCAGAGAACTCTGAAGATATTTAAATTAATTCCACCAAATGTTTTATGGTTTAATAGGTAAAGGGATTGCTTTTAGGGAATTACTGTAAACAATAGAGTGAAAAATAACAGAAAACATAAAAAGTTGCAATGTCATCTAATAGACTATCTAATATGTTTTTTTTTTTTATTTTTTTATTTTTTTTTTAAATAAAAAGCATTTGGAGAAAGGGAAATGGTACCAATTAAAACATGGCTATCCATCTTATTTGACCCAATGAGCCAGATCCTTGCTTCTCCCAGGCCAGACAACCAACTCCAGTGGTTGGTAGGGTGGTAGCTTGGTGATGCAGTTAATGGAGTTATCATGCTGACAGAGCTCCAGAACATAGGTGAATACCACAGATGCTCAGTCCCCTTTTTCCCCTGCTACCAATTAAGAGTCACCAGTAGTGAATGTAGACCATGTATTTAGCAGCAGGTAAGAGCTGCTGAGGGCCAGCAGCAGCAGCATTCACTCCCTGGGTTCCAGTTGGACAGGCCTGAATTAAAATATAAACTTGTACAGGATAACAAAAACTAGAACACAGAAACTAGAAGACTGTTTCTTCCCCATATTTTACTAAATTAACAAGTGACCCACTTAAAGCATTTATGGCTGCACCCAGACAAGTGTGTGTCCCGACAAGTAGTCATCATGCTACAAGTAGGATGTGTGTCGGCAGCAGGTGGTGAACCAACCTGGATGACGGCAGGTCACGGTAGCAGGTAGGTATGGACTCAGACAAGTAGTGAGTAAACAAAGTTGCAACTTTACTCACAAAGATGAATTCAACGTAATGCTGACAGAAATATGGGTAGTCGTCATCCGAACGAAGATACAACCGCAACACGTTGAGTACACTAGGTCACAGTTATAAAACAGAATGAGCTCTATGCACGTAGCTAGCAGTGTCTTGGTTTTACGGCGTCCTAGGGGTTCACTCAGCTAGGTAGGTGATCAGTCTATCTATGAGTGTGCACGAGGAACGCTGCGCTGAGGGAAGCTTGCTTTTTTATCACTCTCAGCCAATCAGGGCTCTTTGTGACAAGAAGGTTCCAGAGAACATGGCTGCTGGCCAGGCAATCATGTCTCCGGAGTAGCCACTGATTGGTTCAATCCACCTGATCACGCTGTGATCATGTTCCCTCTACGTGGTGTTCACATACAGAGATCATCCTCTGCTACCGAATACTCAGTCAAAATGGTTGTGTCTCTTAACCCTCACACTGACTTGTTTGTGGGCCTTAGCTTTGTCACTTAGCCTTGACTAATAATCTGAAGGGTGGTCATGCTTTTTTACTAGGCAGGGGTGACCCTGGGAGAACCTAGGTAAAAAAAAAAAAAAAAAAGCAAAAAGCAGGGCAGAGCACATAGTAACAATATGCACCACCCAAAACCAGAGCCTGGCTAGCCAGAGCCACATTCCCATGGCTCCCAGTTACAGAAGTGCCCTAACTGCAGCTCCCTGAGGCCTCCAGAACCACACCCAGAAACACAGGTAAGCCTCCCCTATCACACCCAGGGTAATCTGCCATGCACCATAGTGCACGTGGCAAGGGCACTAACTGGGGCAAGTAACAGCAGCACAAAATGTGTTGCTGCTACTTGTGTCCAGATGAATACAGATGTTTGTTTCCCTGGGGACAATTCAGGAAAGCACATAAGCTTATAAATAGAGATATCTTCTTGACCCAGGGCAATAGCGTGTAAGAAAAAATGTTGTCTAATGGAGCTGTGCAAAGCTTCAGGTACTGATTTGATTCGGATAAGATTCAGTGGCCATATCTCCATTTCTGTATCAAATCAGGAGAGATCAATAAAAAGGTCCGAATTGATTTAAGCTCTCAGAATTGATTTGGAAGATCTGGAGAGCTCCAGAGATTCAGTCAGTCCCTGCTCACTGCCACAGGGAGCTGGACCCAGACTCCATGCCAGTAAGTAAGGGGCAGGGGAGAGGAGGCTGGAGCAGGGGAATGGAACCATGGGGAGACCCCAACCAGGCCTCATCCCCTGCCTGCTCCCCCAGCCTCCATGAGCTCCCCCTGACCCCTGCCCACTCTCTCTGCCCCCTCCCCCATGACTGTCCTGACCTGCCCCAGCTCTTTTAAAAAAAAAAAAAAAGAGCCAAAAGCCCCTACTCACAGGCTCCTACTAGGCAGGGGAACAATCCCTGCTGCCCCCCACTGCCCCTTGCTTCATGGGGGGGGGTTCTTCCACAAGTCCCCCAACCCCCCCCCTTGGCTGCCCTGCTTGGCCCCAGCTCCCAGTTTTTTTTTAAAAAAAGGAAAAAAGAGCCCCCCACTTACCAGCTGCTGCAGCAGCTTCAGGGCTTCTGAGGGTATCAGAGCCCCCTCACCTAGTGAAGGCCAGTGGGGATTGCTCCCCACCCACCTTGCAGGAGCTGGTGAGTGCAGGGTTTTTTTTGTTTGTTTGTTTGTTTTTAAAGAACTGAGAGCTGGCGCTGGGCAAAACAGTCATGGGGGGGGCAGGAGTCGTCGTCAGGGGTTGCAGGGCTTGTAGCAGAGTTCCCCTCCCCCACTGCTTGGCAGGATCCAGTGACTGCAGGGGTGGTGCTAACTTTCGTGTTTTAGGGCCTGTCTTATTCAAATATACACCCAATAAAACAGTGCCAAAAAAAAAAAACACATTTTTCAAAAAAAAAAAAAAAAAAAAAAAAAAAAAAAAAAAAAAAAGATTCAGAACAGTGGTTTAAATCACTGAATTGAATCACTGTCCCCTGAATTGGCCAAATCCAAATCCAAAGCGAATACTAGCTGCTTTGCACAGGCTTATTGTCTATGTTAGGTAGGTTACTGGATGTTGCTCATTGTTTTAATGATATTGTAATTAGTTTGCATCAAAATTCTGGAGGACAGATCTCCCATGCCTTTGCTTTAAAAGCAAGAATAAGGCGATGAGGTTGAGAATACAAAAGGGAAAGTAAGTTAGGAAGAGATACAGATACACAAATCAACTGATAATATAAAACAAAACTAATATTTTAACTAAAGCTTTATATTGTTAAAACAAATTATTGGGATTAGAGATGTAAGCCACAAAAAGAAAGTCATTTCATTTAAAATGGTCCCCAATTCTAAGGATGAATCCAGAATATATGTAGAATTATGCAACAAATTATTTTAAAAAGTATATATAAAAACAAAGTATACAAAGCAAAACTAAGGAAATTATACTTCCACTGTACTCTGCACTGGTGAGACTGCAGCTGGAATACAGCATGCAGTTCTGGGCACTGCACTTCAACAAGGACATGGAAAAACTTGAGAGAGTCCAGAGAAGAGCCACCCATATGATTAGGGACTTGCAAGACAAACCATACAAGAAGAGGCTGAGGGACGTGGGCCTCATCAGCCTACAGAAAAGAAGGTTGAGAGGGGACTTGGTAGTGGCCTATCACTTCATCTATAGAGTACAGGAAGAACTCAGTTAACAGCTGTTCACCAGGGCACCCCCAGGGAAGACCAGAAGCAATGGATACAAACTCCTGGAAGGCCACTTCAGGCTCAATTCCAGGAAAAACTCCTTCACTGTCAGGGTGTCTAGACTACGGAATAAACTTCCTCCAATGGGTGGTGCAGTCACCTATGCTGGAAATCTTCAAAAGGAGATTTGACAGTCACCTCGCTGGGGTCACTTGAACCCAATTGTCTTTTCCTGTCTAGTGCAGGGGGACTGGACCTGATGAGCTACAAGGTCTCTTCCAGCCCTTAACAATCTAGGAACTTGAAAACTACAAGTATCCATTTCAGATTTGTGTTTTACAAGAATGACTTACTACATTTTAAAAATGAAACTTAATGAAATAATGAAGTCCCCCTCAAGGCAGACATAAAAACAGAATTGTAGATGATTAGAAAAAGAGAGCAATGTAAAAGTAACCACATTGCTATGATGGCTATTTTAAATTTACCTAATATTTTCAGATTCTTTGAAATAATATGAATTTATGTAACATAATTGCTTCCCAAGTCAATAGTCCACCAAAAAACATTTATTGGTACATCAGTCAACTCAATCAATATGATTAGTGGAGTGAAGGATTACTGGATTCAACTTTAATTTATTGAGGGATATAAATTCCCTTCTGTCACATTAGTAAAGGGTGACCTCTCTGAATATACAAGGTCTCAAAAAAAAAAAAAAAAAAAAAAAAAAAAAAAAAAAAGCAAAAAGATGTGGAGACAGCCTGCTAATCAGGTAGAAATTACCTTTGCTTATCTGTAAAAGGGATCTAAAGAATGACTGAGGGGCAGATATATTTGGTCCTTTTGGAGTCATTTCAAAAGGGAAATGGGAAATGTTTCAGAAGGGCAGCAGATGCTATGTTCTAATTGTTCTGTATGAACAAATATGGAATAATACAAATGTAGGAAAATGACTTCAGTTTTAAACCTGGATGAAAGTGTTAAATCTAGAGCAGTTTTGTTTCATGCAGATCACTCCCAGCTTCTTCAAATGTTCATGTGCCCATGCCAATGCCCATGCCCCTACAAGTTTTTACACTTGAGACATGATTAAATGGTTAATCATATCTTAAATAGTGACCTGGCCAAACGTTCAAGCAATTAATAGCATTATAAAACAGAATAAGCCAAAGTTATTACATAAAAAATATGTAATAGCTTTGTGTATGGGGTCTATCACACCTTTAATTGAATGTGTGGCTACTATCCAGCCTCTGGAGCAAGGAAGAAAGACTCGCACATGCTTCAGAGGTTGGGATCCCCAATCAGCTGAGGGACACCCCATGTGGTATGCTCCCCTGGCTGGAAGCCCAATGAGCTGATGGGGCTTTCACCCAGAGGTGCACATAGTGTGTTTTCCTTTTTAGGAGCTCCAGTCATCTGGCCACTGCTTTCAGCCACAGGAGCACATGGTGTGCTCCCCCAGTTGGGAACTCCAACCAGCTGATCAGGAGTCCCAGCCAGGCGAGCAAAGGGAGAGAAACCTGCTGCTTATCCGCATAGGGAGAACCCAGGATTGGACTCGCCCTGCACTGGCAAGATGGGAGACTGTTTTTTTTTTTTTATTTCAATGACTTATTAAATATATTCTAGAATAAACTACTTTTTAAATTTCTCAAAGTGTAGTTGACTCCATGATCAATGCCACTGTTGGCTCTACAGCTTCCACTCTTCCTCCCAGATAGACAAGTCATGAAAAATAACTGGTGACTCAATACCACCCAATCATTATAGAATTAAAAAAAAATAAATAAATTTATGGAGCTTAACCAACCTACTGCTTCCTCTGCTTTGACATTATGGGAAAGTATTAAAGTCTTTTTAGAAGGGCATATAATATCATATGCTTCTGAAAAAAGAAAAAAAAAAAAAAATGAACAGGATACAGAAATAGATACTTTTATAAGAACAGTTTGTTAGATGAAGATTATATCAGGTTTCCTTTGCCTGATAATTTCTCATATTAGTATGATTGTGTAGTTTAATTGAATAAATTACTGTGCCAGAGGTCAGAATATGCTTTATATAGATTATACCAAGATACTGGGAGCATGTGCAAGAAGATTCCTGGCAGACCAGTGGTTCTCAACCTTGTTGGGTTCAAGGCACTCCATATTGCACTCAAAGTGCCCCTCAGAAAAAACTTTTAGTTTTCGGGGGGGGGGGGGTGCGTTTAAAAACAACAACAAAAAAAAACCACACACACACTACAGAAAAATAATGGATGAGTTCTTCCATATTGCAAAAAGTTCCTGAAGACCACAAAAACATCAGAATGTTTTTGACACTATGGGTTCCTAATTGAAATCTCTGGGTTTATCTTGTGAATCAAGTTTGCAGAGTTAACAATATTAACACTGCATTGCACCTCACAGAACACCTGAAAGATCTCAAGGCACCCCAAGATGCCCTGGCACCCTAGTTGAGAACCACTGATATACACTGGTGACACATAGCAGGTGCACATGGGTGCATGTGCACCCTGAGATCAGCCATGCACCCACTGGAAGCACCAGCCACGAAACCGGAAGTGGCAGTGGCAGTTGGTGATCAGCAGCTGAGGCTCCCATGCCCCCACAAAAATCAGGAGGCTTTAGTTGCCCATGCTGATATAGACTAAATCCAACCATGAAATATCCATTATAAGAGAATATCTGGGGGATAGGCATATGACACAGAGACAAATGAACCAACAGTTCAGTCAAGTCTATCCCAGTTTGTATACCAGTTTGATAGTCTGAATGTTACTGGCAAGGAAATAGATCTGTTCCTGTACTTTATATCCATACAACACATTTCAGAGCTGGAGAAAGAAATTTTAGAGACTCCTTTATCATTACATGAAATAACTTTGACCTTAAAGAACAAGAACAATAATAAATAGCCATGCAGTGATGGACTTCCTGAGGAAAGGAATTTTTTTTGTAAATTAAAGTACTATTGTTACCTCAATAATTGAATGCATCTAATAACATTAAAACCACTGTATAGTACCAAGCACTTTATGTCAAGTTATTATTTCCATAATTCCTAAACCAGGAAAGGATTTTATGACTTGTTCTAACTATAGACTGTTTATTTAAATTAATGTAGACACCAAAATCCAAGCCAAAATGTTATCAAAAAAAAAAAAAAAGCATGGTTCAGATAATGTATGTCAGGTTAGTGGTATAGTAGCAGAAGTACACAATTCCAAAGTCCATGTGGCTCTTTTAGCACTTGATGCAGAAAAGGTCTTTGGTTGTGTTTCTTGGAGTTATCTTTTTGTGCATTTCAAAAGATGGGCCTTGGTAAAAATTAATATCGTGGATACAGTTCCTATGTACAAATCCCACTTCATGGGCTGCAACCAATAATATGTTATCTGATCCATTTTTTTTTTTTTTTTTTTTGCAAAGGGTGAATCAAGAAGGTCGAGTTACTTGAATTAGGTAAGTATACCACAAAGAATAAGTTTAGCAAAGGGCAATTTCAATAGCAATCAGAACACATTTGGGTATTTAGGTATTAAAATATCTAAAAATATTGATATTATTTTCCACCAAAACTCAGAAGATTCTTGTTGTTATATTATAGGATCTGAACAAATGGAGCAGTTTGGCAATATCCCTTGTAGGGTTGTGTTAATATTTTTAAAATGCCTCGTCTACTTTACCTGTTGCATAACCTATCAGTTGTAACACCCCCCCACAATCCTATTTTGTTAAAATAAACCAAATGTTCAAAAGGTTTGTCTGGAGAAAGGACAAAACATTGATAATTGATCTTAGATTTCATTTTATATATGGAACAAAAGGTCATTTTTTTTCCCTGCACTGGACTCCCTTTAAACTAAAAAAAGTAAATAAATAAAGATACTACCAGGAGGCACAAGTTAGAGATGTGATACATTGCAGGCAATACTTAGACATATGCTTTGGTCATGCCCTATTATCAATTCTTTCCAAAAAGAATTGATAACTAGAGTTAACATGCTTTTGAACATATCACTGATCCTTTGGCAGATGTGTGTTCTTGGATATAACCTTAAAGATTTCAAAATGAATCTTTGCCAGATTGCACTTGTACAATAGTTCTTATTAGTGACATGCAGGAACTTATTACTATACTGAAGGTTGAAATCTGGTACTCTGAGATGGCACAGGTGGCATCTATGGAGACAGCCATATTTAGCAGACTTAAATGCTTTGAAGTGTTTCATGTAATTTAGGAGGAGTTCTTAGAATATTTTGGTAATTTAAATATTAGTCCTTGCACTCTTCTCATTTTCTTTTTCCTTTATTATTTGATATGAATATGCAAGTAGTTTATAGTTCATATCCATATATTTTTTAAAAACAACATATCAATAAAAACAGCAATTTTCGTGCTATGAGCCCCACATCTTTCCCATTTATAAGAGAGGCACCAGAAATACCCTCCAGCTTTGTGCATCTGTGATTGCAATGCAGAAAAAGCAGACTCTACAAAGATTTGACAGTCACTCAAAATAATGGATCATTCTACAAGAGTGATAGAGGATGCTATAATGACAGCCTCAGAGAATGTGAGCAGCATGGTCTACTGGACTGGGATTTGCGTGCTTTGCCAAGGATCTGCTATATGAACTTGAAAGAATCACAATTTCTTCATGTTTGTTTTCCCCTCTCACTCCTTGGCTCAGTCCTGACAGGGAAGAATAAAGGGAAATAAGAGTTTTTCAACATGTTAGTTTGTCTAATTTACTTTGGCATGCCTGGAAAGACCTCTTCAAATGAAATCTAACATTTACAAAACCATATTATTTGGCCATGCTGCAGCCTAGGCTTCCCATGAGGCTACAATGCAGCCAGTTAACTGCTTCAGAGCTAGGTTAACTTGCATTTTAGCAGTTTTCAATCATGTTGAGCTAACACAGTTGCAAACATACTTGTTTGCCCTATATCTAGCTTATTTGATTGAAAACTCTTTAGGGCAGGGACCATCTCATAATGACTGTTTGCAAAGAGCCAGACACAATGGGGCCTTAATCTTGAATGAAGCAGCTAAACTGTACACAGTCATAGAATAAATTAATAACAATTTTCTCTTCTTTAAAAGAGTTCCTTATTTCATACATTTATTTGAAGGTAGTGTCATAAAGAGAGTCACCATTCCTTAGAAAGGATGAAGAGACATATTAATGAGTATTTCAGTGGCTGCAGTTGTATACCAAAGCAAACTGTAATCCACCACATTAACCTACCACAAATCTGTTTCAGTGTACTTGTGATACATCATGTGAGCAAGTGGTATATACAGCTGCAAAAAGGCTTTGTAAGGCTGCCATTTGAGCTGACCTTCGGCAAATGAAACATTATGCCCCTCAATGAAAAATACACATTTGACAAAATAACTAAGAACAAACTAATGGATTTAAATTCAAGTGCAAAGACTTTGAAAGGGACACCAAAATAATGAGAGTAAGTGTGACCTGCTCTCAAAGTGTGTCTACATTTCAGAGAAATAATTAAAAGACCTGCCTGAAAAACATAGAATACACAGCTAAACCCACAGAATACAAATCAGATGGATGTGCTGTACAATAATAAAATTGTAATAAAACTGTTGCATTTGAAAAGGCAAGGAGGACACCAACAGGGTTAATATTAAAATGATTCAGAATGAAATATTATGCTAACCTAAAACTGCTTGAAACCTATAAAGCCTAAGGAAAAGACACTCATGATGGGGTCAAAGTATTTTATATACCATCTGAAAGAATATACAAGATCAACCTCTTTCAATACAGATTATGTTACCTTTTAAATCAATGTGGCAGGCAATAAAAAAAAAAAAAAAAGCAATCTAGAATTAAACAAACTCAGAAAAGGCACTGTGAGGCACATTTCCATTTTACTAAATCACATCTGTCTCAAGTCAACATTATAATGTTAGTCCTGCAGCTGGAACATCTAGCATGGACACATCATCTTAGGAGTCCCTCTGAAGCCTCTGGGGCTCTATACGTGTGCAGAAACCATCACTGCCCCATCCAATTTCAAATCTGTGGCCTATAAAACAGGTCTGATATTTTTCCTGGTACCTTTTACCAAGGGGTATGTGACAGGTCTGCCCTCCATCCAGCCTATGCACCTGTCCTTGGGCAACCACCCACCTTGTCTCACCTGCCACACCTTTGATGGCAATTAATTGATTGATGTTAATTAGCAGGAGGCTGCCCACTCACACCCCCCGCCCAGTGCCTCGGGCACTATCTGCAGCTTCTTCCTCCCCAATACTGCAGCCCAAACCTCTCAGATGTTAACTCAGTCCTTGTGCCGCCATCTGGGGTCTCTCTACCCTCTCTCTAGATGGCCCCCTTTCTGAGGCCTACCATGCTTGACTTAAGCCTTCCCTGTGCGGCCCCTTCTCGGGCCCCTCATTGCCCCTCTGGGACTCCTTAGAACATTGCCCTCTGCCTAGGGCTTCTCAAATACTGCCCCCTGCTAGGGCTTCTCCATAGCCGCCCCTGCCAAGCCGGGGGTCTCCTCACCCCGCATTGCTGCGCCCTCTCTGGCACTGAATCACACCCTCCCAGGCACCAGGATCCCCACACTGCTGGGGTCCCCACTGAGGATATCACACCCCTTCCTGGGCGCTAGGGCACCACACCCTGTGGGCCCTTATGAGGCCTCCTCCTTCCCCTACAGCCTCACCCAAACCACCGGTTATTCATAACAACAATAAAGCAAATTCAAACCTCCTGGCTATAACTGAGGACATAAGCCATCTGGCTGCAATAAAAAAAAAACACAAGCCTCTTGGCTATAATGAAACAAAAGCATATCAGCCCTCCGCCTCATGGCCACAGCACCAGCCTCCAGCTTTCTCTCTCTCTCTTACTGCAGAGGAAGCTCCTCTCCCTCTGGCAGCCAGCAGAAAACTGGCAGCCTGGCCTTGGCTGTGGGCTTTATAAGGGCCAGACCCTGCCCCCTAGGGTCAGCTGACTTCAGTGGTTGCCTTGGTAACCTGCAGCTGTGTTACCTAAACACTGTTAGGGCTCCCCCTCTGGCAATTCTTTGCCTCTGCAGTCACAGGGCACCCGGGTGCTCTGTGACAGGGTATAACATGATGCCTGAGCACCCCCAGTGGCAACAATCCATGGGCAGGATAGTGTCACTAGTAGCTGCCTTGTGGGTGGCATGAAAGCAGCCAGTCCAGCAGCACAGCTGCCTCTACTCCCAACCCCACTCCTCCCCATCACATTCACCTCCAAGGTCAGCACACAGGACTGATGCCCCTGTCACCACTTTTATTATACAACTGCTTTTAACGCTGATGCTGAGGCCTTCCATGAGTTCCACAAGCCTTTTTGCTCTTGTGTATATGCATGTATTGAAATACAAGCAAACTAAACAGGATTTTTGAGTTTCTTTGTCAGCATGTACTTATTTTTAAGAGTTTATACAGCAGTAGTGTAATGATTGGTGAGTGAATGCGGCATGAGCCCCAGATGCAACCTAATAGGGGGGCACCAGAATGGACTTAGGGGGAGCCTTACCCTCCCATCACCCCCACCTTCCCATCCTGCACCTTCCCTGCAACATCTCCAGCTTCAGCAGCAGGGAGGTCAGAGCAGCAGCAGCTGCAACTTATCCTCTCTATTTTTGCCTAGATATCACTGACTGTATATGTATATTGAATCTGATTGGGACCATCATTTCTTGATTACTTTAGTTTACTGCAGACAACTTAGCTGAGTGATTTCTTCATTTCACAAGGGGAAAAGAAGCAAATAATAGAAGGAATCATTTCATAATAGAAGGTTTTGTCAGACAATTCTACTCATGCCATTGCTATTAAATCTGCCACTAATATAAACCTTTATAAACATTTAAGGATGCAGAAAATCCTTAGTCTGCCTGATTTGCATCACTTAGCTTATGTGATCATCAAGCCATACTTGGGAGGGGGGAAAGGTTTTTCTATTGACTGTGTTAATCCTATTTGCAAACATCTTTGTGTGTTTTTTGAGATATTAATAGAAGCAAAACAATAAAAATCACGGTAAATATACATGCTGACTTTAAGAGAGAAGTTGCTTTATAAATAGACAATAACTGAGGATGTAAAGTAAGTTCCTCCAAGACTATGTATCAAAAATATGTCTGAGAATGTTTTTGGTACATTATCAACACTAGGTGAACCTTATGTGCTATACTATAGTATCTGCTATGAAACAGCAAGCCACAGGTTTGTCACAAACACATTGACTGCCTTCTGAGATACTTTTTTAATGCATAGACATAAAATTGAAGACTGACAGCATTACTGTCCAAAGCAATTACATAGCAGCATCTTTCTCAGGACCAGAGGGCACATCTACACTTGCTCATTTACTGCGCAGTAATTACTGCGCAGTACAAGCATGCATCTACACATGCGCACCTGTACTGCACCGTAAAGATGGTGACTTACACTGACTTGAGCATAAATATGCTACCTGCATAAGCAGGTATCAAATTTACACCCAATTAGTAACTGTGAATAACACACATGCAAATGCCTTACTGTACAATAACATTGTGTGTGTATTGATTTGGGAATAACTTTAGTTCCAAGTCAGTGCACACGTAGGATTAATGTACTTTAATGCCTACACATGTAGACACCAGCCTATTCCTGCTTACCGTGCAGTTTCTGTGCAGTAAATTTAAGATGGCATAAATGAACGTGTAGACACACTCAGAGTGATACTATCAGCAGAGGTGGCTGTGCCAGCTGTTATTAATGTTGCCCAATAATTTCTGTTATTTTCACTTGCTTATAATTATGATGAACTTTAAGCATTTGGACTGATTTTTCCATGCTGGGAGACTGCCTTAGTCTGCAATATTGTTCATAGATTTAGGCCAAAATGATCAACTGGTATAAGAATAGAGAAAATATGTAGGGTTTTTTGCCATGATGAACAATTAGTTTGACAAGACACTAAAAACATACCCCTATCCTATGCTTTGAAACAGAGACTCAGGAGCAGGGATTAGGCTATGAAAATAAGGAAGGAATACTTATTTGATTTGGATTTGGATTCAGCTGATTCAGAGGATGGTGATTTGATTCGATATTCAAATCACTGTCCTAAATCAATTTGACCAAATTCGCTTTGGAAGATTCAGCACTGATTCAGAGACATTCAGTAATTCAGATCAGCTGGGGAGAGGCAGGCACAGCTGGGCAGCTGCAAGTTCTTCCACGGGTCCTCCGGCTGTGCCTGCCTTTCCCCAGCTGGTGGGAGACACTGGAGAAGCCCCCATTACTGCCCTGCCTGGCCCCATCCACCGACCAGCCCCAGCCTAGTGCTGGCACTTAAAAAGGGGAAAAAAAAGCTCTGCACTCACCAGATGCAGCAGCACTGATTGGGGCCTCTGGGCTCTTGTACCAGAGCCCCCACACACAGCACAAGGCAGTGGAGGGCACTGGGGATCACCCTCAACCACCTGATGCCCATGCAGCAGCTGCCCCAGGGTGCAGGTGCAACATGGTCAGGAGAGCACTGCACGCTGTCTGAGAGCTGGAGCCACTGGGGCTGAGTTGGTGCTGGGCTCCAGCTGACACATGGAGCTTTCCCAGATCCCAGATAGTGAACAGTGCCCTGCTGAGCCACACTGCACCCATGCCATGGGGCAGCTGCCACACAGGTGCCAAGTGGGGGGGAGCGATCTCCACTGTCCCTTCACTGCTCCATGCTGTGTGGGGGTGCTCTGCCATGAGCCCTCAGAGGTCCCAATCACTGCTGCCAGAGCCAGTGAGTATGAGGCTTTTTTTTTTCTTTTCATAAAGTGCCAGGACTAGGCTGGGGATGGGCAGGGGATGAGGCCAGGCAGGGTGGCCATGGGGGCTTCTCCCATGCCTCCTCCAGCTGTGCCTATCTCTGCCCCAACTCTGCCCTCCTGCCACTTGCCCAGCTGGTGTGGGTGGGGGGAGCTTGATGCAGGTGTGGTTCAATCCAGACAGCAGCAGAATATAGCCCCTGCTTCCAGCACTGCTGTGCCTGTATCAGCACTGGGAGCGGGGCTCTGTTCTGCCGCTGCTTAGTATCCAGTATGGAGGGGCATGGTATGCAGGCACAACAGCACTGGGAGCGGGGGCTATGCCTTACTGCCACTTGCCCCCTTCCACCTGGAGCGAGCCCCACCCATATCCCACCCACCCCCAAGCTGGGCACGAAGCAGCAGGGCAGACCCCCACTCCCAGTGTTACTGTGCCCTCATCCTGCACCCCTCCTTACCCCCTTCCCCAAATAATGTGCCCCTCTGCCCCAGCTGGAAAGCTTGTCCCAGCCCCAGCCCCAATCCTTTCCTCCTCCCCCAACCCCAACAGACTTACCAACTGAAGTCAGCTGTGTTAGCTGCCTGTTTAACCTATGGCTGAATTTCTGAAGCAGGCAAAGCCTTTCCAAATCAATTCAGATGCTTTGAATCAATCTAGAGCTTTTAATTGATTTCCTGTTTCAATTCAGATTCAGAGATTTGGTCCCCAAATCAGGCTGAATCTCCTCCAAATTGAATCAGCTACCAAAGCTTTGCACAGCCCTAGTAGGAATTAGGTAGACACATAAATTGGCAGTATGTCTTATTTTTTGAGTTCTCCAATCTTCCCTCCACTACCTACCCTATATCTATTCATAGCATACCCTTCTGATTTCCTGTGTCTCAACAGAAACATTTTCAATTGTCCTGTGTGGATACTACCTGTACAGTCCAGTAATATGTAGGAGCTGGAGCATGTTCAGTGCAAAAGAATCCTCAGAGATATTTTAGCAAAGCTGTATCAAATCTGTACCAAGCCTGTGCACCCTGAAATTTGTGTTTTTCAAGGCATATAATTTATCCAAATTTGTGTAGCTTTTCACCAGAGTAGCAAAAGACAGATTGCCAACATAAAGCAACCTCTTGTCAATTTGCACATCTCACGCTGAAGACTGGCAGAATATACCTTGCAGTAGGTGAGAGAAGCAAGAGCTTAAGGTGGAGGAGAATGAGAAAGACAACCATGTTGTCACAGAGGGAGAAAGGCTGAGGAAACTCCCAAGCTCATGGAAGGAGCCACAGAGACAGAAACAGGGGGCAGAACAGAAGAACACAAAAAGGAAAAAATTAAATTACTCACCGCAGGAGCCAAAGAGGGACAGGGACCACCGGAGAAGCCCACACGCAGCCAGGATGAAGCCTTTAATCACCTGTGGACGGCAAGTGATGTCAGCACAGATCACCGGCTGGCAAGGATAAAAGAGCCGACCATGGCAAAGAGCGGGGCAGCGTGCACGTGGCTGCCGGGAGGAGACCAGACCGGCAGAGGCTGCGGGAGGTGTGGAAAGCTGGAGCTGGATGCCGGCATGCACCACAGAGGAGCAGGAGAGCCCAGGGTAGAACGGACACGGGAGGACTGTGCGGCGACAGTGGCTGAGCCGGGGAAGTGTGGGGAGAGAGCCACGGCAGCATGGAGGGAGCAGCTGCCTGAGGAAAACCCAGAGAGAGGACTGCGGTTGGGGGAAGACCCAGAAGGAAGGCTGCGGTACAGGGAAGATACGGAAAGAGAATAGCGAAATGGCATAGACCCAGAGAGAGGGGTCCATGACAGGGAGAACCCAGAGAGAAGGTTGCTCCAGGAGACTCAGGGAAAGAAGTGGTGGGTAGCTGGCCCAGGGAGAGAGTATACTGGGTCACGGGCAGTGACCCAATAGGGAAGCAGAGGGGCAGAGGCCCTGGCATCATGTTAGGCAGTGAGCCGTAGTTAGGTTCCTGAGAATTTTGTGTTAGTTGCATTACCCCGGGTCTGAAGGGGCTGAGGCGTGGCAATAGGGGGAGCGAACGAAAGGTGAGCTCATTAGTGGCGTGCCTAAGGGAGCACCGACAGAAACACACAAGATCCGCCAGGCAGGGTAAGGGCGAGGTGGAGGGGAGGAAGAGCCTCGCAGAAGACCTACACAGCAGATAGCTGAAGAGGAAATCGTGCTACAGGAAGCCCCACCCTTTGGAAGATCAAAGTCGTGGCAGGACATATGAAGACGCCCTCATATCAGTGAGGGACCAGCAAGAGACTTTATGCTGAAGGGAAACCAGCACAGGTTTTTCAAGGGCAGGTCCTGTCAAACCAACTTGGTCGCCTTCTATGACCAGGTGACCAACTCCATGGATGCGGGCATCCCTGTCGATGTAGTCTTTTTAGACTTCAGGAAGGCATTTGACACG
>JAGPOW010000261.1:43115883-43175114 GCA_030014935.1 Caiman crocodilus | reverse complement strand
GG
The DNA here is from genome assembly GCA_030014935.1 of Caiman crocodilus. Taxonomy (NCBI): domain Eukaryota; kingdom Metazoa; phylum Chordata; order Crocodylia; family Alligatoridae; genus Caiman; species Caiman crocodilus. The sequence goes on along the minus strand of JAGPOW010000261.1, from coordinate 43,175,112 downwards.
GGGGGCTCCCTCTTTCCCCCTGGTTCCTGCTGCCCTCCCTGGGACTCTGCCTAACTTCGTTGGGGGGTGGGGTCCCTTGAGTTCATGGGGGGCTCATAGTTGTGGCTAGGGTGCAAAGGGGGCCCGAGGGGGAAGAGGCATCAGTGGTAGGGGCACCCCTCTTGCAAGTGGGACCCATGAATGCCCTTCCCACTTGGTCCATGGGGCACTCATGATGCAAGTGCCCCAGGGCATGGCACCAGAAGCACCGCAGGTCCCCCAGTGTATAGAAAATCCTCACCAGGGCCCCCTGATAAGGAACTGCCAGGCACCCATCAGCCATCAGCCTCCAGCTGTGCTCCCACCTCCAGATGGATCATGACCTGGTGACAGAAAGAGTGCACATGGCAGAGGCCGGGGTTTCGGCACCCCAGTAAGAGGGCCACCACCAGGGAGATAACTCTTCCTCAAGTTTGGAGCTGGGGGAGCAGGGCCCAATTGGGGATATAGGGAGGGACACAGGGTCCCCAGCTCTTCTACAGGCTCGACGGGGACATTTGCCCTCCACCACAAACTGCTTTGTATGGTGGCCTCCAAGGCAAAGAAAAAGACCACCTTGCCATGAAAGTAGGAGACCACTATGATCCTGGGGGCCCTCACTACCCAAGTCAGGGCCTGCACTCAGCTCTCAAAATGCAGGTACTCCTGCCTAGGCAGTTGGCACTTCACTCCATGCCTACAAGTGAGTGCCAGAAAGGGGACCCACTACCCAAGCTAGAAGGGCCAGTGGTGGAGGGTCCAGGTTCCCCGGCTTCAGATCTATCCACAGCTGTGGTTCCCTCCCACACACACTGAGCTACAGCCCCACAGGAAAAAAACACAAGAGGCCTATGCTTTGAGATTTTGGGGGAGGGGGAACACACACACATGGGCTGAGGAAACTCAAGCTGATTTACTCAGCCACACAACAAACACCAGAGCAAGGGGACTGGACTACAGGACTTAGCACACAAGGGCAAGAACACACAGAGAAGGCTGCTGAGGCAGATGTAAAAGACGGCTGGAGCAGTGAAGGGGCTTTATTTGTTGAAGATCTGTCCAGAAGCCCCTCAGGTATCCAGCCAGGTGCTCAGCAACAGAGCAGTAGACAGGAAAACAAAGCAGGATCAGATGCAATGGGGGAGGGCAGGAGCAGTCAGTCAATTAAGAAGTAATCCAGCGTAGGTGTGTTGTCAGGTGGTGCAGCAGGGAATCTCCCCTTTTCCTGAGAGGGGGCAGCAGCTGAAACAACTGCAGCAGCAACAGCAGCAGGGATGGTGGGAGCCATTCAGTTCAGCCACTCTGGTGAAAGTGGAGTTGAAGGTCTGGGTGGCCTGACAAGGCAGCTGACAGGCAAGGTATCTTTAGGCTCCGGAAGTGATGGTGGTGGAGGAGAGGCCTACAGGCAGTGTAGGTTATCTCCCTAGGCTGTCCCCCAACCGCGGCTTGGTGGCAGGCTGGGTAGCAGGCCAGAACAGGGTGCAGCAGTTGGGGTGTGGTGCTGAAGTGCGCTACAGTGCACTGGAGCCCTCCCCGAGGAGGGGAAACAACGTATAGCAGAGGCCCCCCCTTGGCAGCCCTGGGCTCTAGCTCTCCCTGGCTGCAGATCCAGGAGGAGACAGGCAAGGTTATTTTGTCCCAAGTGGCACAATTTGCCCCACATCAAAGTGCATGTCTGGGCATGTGTGCTGAGGCAAAAAGCCTCAGCTCAAATTTGCACCATTTCTATTTGAGCTGCTGCAAGCGCACATGCTTGCATGTGTGGATGTGCCCTACAGGGATGTGTAGGAAATGGTGGAAAACTTGTGAAATCATACCATCTTGCAAGATCTCTCATATGACACAAAGGGTGCCTGTAGATGTGTGGGGAGGCTGCTCTGTTACACTGTAATTATGATTAAGCCAGTCTGCTGGAGCTTGCTAATTAGCAAATTCTAGCAGGCTCTGCATCTCACGTATCAGCATATCTGCACTTCAAAATGGTAGCAGGGGTGCTTTAACCAATGAGCTTTAGTTAAAGCACTCCTGCTACCATTTTGAAGCATGGGAACATAGATACATGAGACAGTGTGGGCTCTCTAATTAATGTAACCCTACCCCCAGAGCTTGTGTAAAAATGCCCTAAACTCTCAGAAAAACTCACAAGATTTCAGTGCCATTGAACTTAAGCCTTTGGTTTGAATAAGCCTTAGAAGTGATCAATGGACTTAGTACTGATCCAGCCCAAAAATGGTCTTGGCACACTCTTCAGGGCATTTTTGTTGACGTTTGTATTTAGGGATGGAAGAAGGATTTATATCTTGGATTTTATTGTGTCTTGCCTTTTTACTGCTACAGTGGAAAAAAGGAAAACAGATTGCAGGTCTACATGTAGATCTGATTTGATATGTGTAAAGTTTAAAGTAAATGTTAAGCCTGGGATCTGATCAAGCTTACATGGTTAATGTTTCAGATGCCCCTGAAGATATTTTAAATTGAGTATTTCTGGTTTACCAAATTGATCAGCAAAATACTCATCATTTTACATAATGACCACACGGTGGCATTTGACACATACAAAATAAATACCAGAAGGCTATAACAGACATCATTATGAACTTCAACTAAAAGGTAGCCAGTAACTGGAAACTAAAGACAAGCTAACATTATGTACAGATGAAAAATTAATTACATATAGGAAGGGCATATCAATATGGCAAATATACCATGCTAAACAGTAGATCCCTGAAACATGCTATGCCACTTTTTGCGAGCTGCCTCCCAGACTGGAAGCAGTGTAGCAGTGTCCAGATGGAACAATGAATGGATAAATTAGGTAACTGGAACTGGCATCAAGCAGCTTCCCCTTATGGTATGTGAACATGGCCACTGCTTATAATTCAGAAGAGGGCCTGAGTGGAGAAATGCAGAATGTTTGTGATCATTGCTGCCAAGCATGGCAAGTTTGTGGTGTAACCACAGCTGAAGAAAAAAATCCTGTTTACCTTTCAGCCCCAAATCAGCTTGTGATGCATCAAACCCTGGTATGTTGCCAGCAATTGAAGTAAATTGATGAGTGGCTTGGGGAAAAGTGCTTGTTAAAGGCACAAATATTTGGGCAGCCCCAGAACACCCATCACCCTGGGAACCCAGAATCAAGGGTCTAGGCAGCCCCCCTCAAACACACACATTCTTGGGCACACTCAGTCAAAGAGGGTACCATCATACCAGTTTGGGTAAAATGTAGGAATGATCTGTATTGAACTCAATTGCTTTTTATTGAACTCAATGTTAGTGAGAAGGGAAATCAGAAAATTGCAATTATGGACAATTGATGTCATCTTCTTCCTTTTCCTTCACATCCAGCCCATCAGGGTGTTCCTTCCCTTCCTGGGGAAGAGTGGGGAAACTAGGCACTTACCACTGAGAGGCATGCTGGGCTGGATATTAGATACCACCCACTGGTGGCAGTCTGACAGCACTGCAAGGCCTCAAAGGTGACCATTCTCCTTAGAACCCTTGGCAGTGTGCATATGGACACCCCTTAACTGGGGCAATTATGAACCAGTTCCAAATCAGTGAGATTATAACAACAGTTTAAGTGTTATGTCTGGCTGTGCACTCCTACTGAAGCCTTACCCTGTCATCATAGTTCATACTACATTTAGATATAATCCATATTTGACTTTAATTTTACAACATATAGGCCTAAGTGTTTTGTTAATTAAACTCTAGACACTGGTGACAAAATAAATTATAAGAATGAAGAAGAAATAATTTCTGTTTGTCTTCAGCTCCCAAAGATAATAGTGGTCTACACGAGATGTTGACTGCACAGTAGCCCAATACTCCTGCTCAGTAGCATCACGTGACAAAAACTGTGTTGCAATGGTACTGTGCAGTAGTGTCACAAAAAGGGCATTTGTCAGTGCTACAGCATAGTTACTCAGGTTACTGTGCATATATTTAATATTTGTATTTAGTACTTAGTGAATCTACTACTGCTGTGTGGTGGTTACTGTATGCATATTTAGTACTTGTATAAACAAGTGCAGTAACCACCACACAGTAGTGTCTCACGTAGATGCACCCAGTATAATGTAGACAGGTATATGCCTTAATTCTAAATTATTAAATACACATATAAAGTGCAGAAAGTAAATGTAAATGCTTAACATTTGCATCCTATAGAATAATAGGATCATATGGCTGGAAGGGACCTCTACATTCATTTAGTTCAGGGCTGTTGAACTTGTAAGCAACAGAAGCTGCATGCCACATGGCCTTATTAGTGCAAGACATGAATCCAGTCCATGTGCCCAATCAGGCTTACCTGGCCAGAGTCCAATTTGGCTACATGAGGCAGCCCAACCAGGGCCCTGTTTGGTCATGGGGAGTTTGGAAATTAGGCAGCAGGGAAGTGGTAGCATTGTTCTCCAATCACCATATTTCTAGATCCATGTGGAGCCCCATGAGCCTTAGGACATGGTTCTGTGAGACAGATCTAATACTGATAGATAGGGACCTACTTCATTTGTAGTTGCAAATTCCACAGATTTTGTGGAAACTACAAAATTCAGGATTATCTGCAATATCTGCAAAATATGCTAAGTCAACCAAAAAAAAAAACTTAATGAAAACCAGTGGGAGCCAGTGGTCCTCACTGCCAGTAGAGGAAAGTCTCAGCTGGCAGGGTGGCACAAAGGGCAGCAGACAAGATGATGGCTGCCCCCACATCCCTCCTCCCCTCACTGGGGCCTCTCCACACATCAGTGCCAAGGTATGGGGAAGCATGAACGGCAGCCAGCAATCAAGATGGTGACCATCCCCTCATCTCTCCTCCCCCTTGGGCCTCTCCACCAATCAGTGCTGAGGGGCAAGGCCACTGCAAAATGCATACAAAATCAACTCTGTGCATTCTGAGCATGCTGCAAAAAACCCTTTGTCTTGCCATGATTTAAGTAAGTTCCTGCTGATAGAGTATTATTTTTTATGGCACACTTTGACCACTTTTGAGGCACACCTGTGCACCACAGCACACCCTTTGGGAATCACTGCTATACAGCCTCTTGAAAACCTCCAGTGAAGGAAATTCCCTACTTAGCTTTTTCTTTCTGCTCTAATGTGTTGCTGTGTTTATGGAAGTTTTCCCTTAGTCTTGCAATGAAATGGCAATTTTTATCCCTTTTTGCTCTACAATGACTGCCAGTATGACAGTCATTTTCAGTCATTTGACATCTAAGCCATAGTAGAGAACTCAGATAAGTAACATAACTGAAATATTTTAAGGGCTGTAATATCTCATTATGGATCTAGTAGATTTTTTCTGATGCTCTAAATAATGCTCTGTCACAACTGCTTACTAATTGTGGTCCAATGACCTCATAAATTAACAGACAGTTCAATAAAATTATGATATACCTTTAAAAAGAATGATTTAATATTAATAACTGTTAATAAATATTAATTAATGGTGATAATTATTATTTAATAGTCTCTAAAATAAGATTAAGATAAAAGTTTCCTCTGATATAGAGCTTTAAGAGTGATGGCATTCTAGAGATTGCCAATTATCCTGTTTTAAATATGTGAGGAATATGTGAGGTCAGTAGCTGTTAGCACATTTCACAGGCCACTTGTCTGGAGGAGAATATAAATGTTATTTAAGTGTCTATTTAGAAGAGAAGAGGTTCCAAAATGTACTTCATAGAGTATTGGATAGGGGTATAATCTTGAGCTAATGTGCTTACATTAAGCAGCCCCATTTCAGAATGCACGAGTGTCCCAATCGTAGAGTTTACCAGAGATAAAAGCTGCCTACCGATCTTAGTGTAAAATGATAAGTGCACCCAAGGCTTATTTTGCTTTACTGCTTACATTTTCAATGTGTTTATTCCAGCTCAGATTTTTATTGAAATAAATTCCAAGCTATTTAAATAAGGACACCACCTCTAATTTCTTTTTCTGTAAAAATCATATGTGTCTCTCCCTTTTGTTCCCAAAGACCAATACCTTGGATTTAGCTACATTGATTTCCATGGTATTTGAGACACAATGTTATTTAAATGTATCTAATAACCTTTGAAGGCTTAAATGGGACTGAGCCATTAATAGCAATAATAGTAATTGCTATTAATAGTAATCATCTGATTACAAATTAAAATTATAGCATAGGTTCAACATTATCTGTCCCCAGATTGAAAGCTGGAGGTTCAGGGAGCATTTGAGGCACTTGAGGGATCTCTCTCTAATTCTTTACATGGACTCAGGCTGAAAAGATGATAGCCTTGATCTCACACCTCGTATACTGTTGGGTATCCTCTGGAAACCAGGGCAGTGTGTATGGAAACAATGTATTATCAGATTCCCTGGCAGCATACCTCAGGAAGGTCTGTACAAAAGACGTAACACAGTGTATATGTTTATTATCCATTCTAGGAAATTCATTTGGGTGGAGGGGATTAATTTTCATTCCCTTTCTTGCCTAATCATCCATTCCTTACCTCATGGCCAGTCCTTGCCTTTCATCAGTTTAATGGAAATCAGGTGTTTGTGCTAGGAGGGAAAGTAGTGGACTGGCATGATGCAGATGCTTGAATGTCTTCCTGGGCAAAAGGAGGAAAGATCCATGAGGACAATCTGAACAATAGATAACAATGAGATAAAAACACAGGGAGGATTTTTTAACCTGTCAAAGATAAAAATATGTTATTAACTATGTTATATCATCCAATATCATCCTGATACGGCTTTGTGCATTGTCCCACTTTAACATCATTATATGCAAAACAATATAAAGATGCGAAACTGAGAACATTATGTGACTCATGCTGTTAAATATGTTATCTCCTCCCTTTTCCTACCCTCCTTCTCTTCTCACTTAGTCACTGCTGGGAAGGATCCTAGCAAGTCAAGTCTGTTTATTCAGTGCTCTCTGTAGTGTATGGCATGTTGCAATAGCTGGATACATGAATTTTAGCACACAACTTCCAACATAAAATTCCTAATGTAAACACCAGCATTTCAAACCATGTAGAAGCTTAAGATAAGTCCTGAGTGACGTTAGATCTTGAATCATTTATCTGTTCAGTCAGTTCAGTACCAAAATAGTCTTATTTCTGCTATTTAAAGAGCTAACAAGAAGGGCAACTTCAGATCTACAGGCTAACTAGGCAGCCACCTAGCAAACCTGTTTCCACATAGCTCTATTGCTATAGATGGCAGCAGATCTGTGTGCATGCCTTTATACTACTGAAGCACATCTAACCAGGAGCTAAGCCACAGAGAAGTCAAACTTTCTGGCATTTTCTCTGTGAAAGAAACAGAACAGGAAGCCCTTTCCCTTTGTCACTAATCAGATGATATAAGGCACAACACAAATTTTACAGTGACTATGACAGGAGTTTTATGTTCTTTGGCACTTACATAATGTTGCAGAAAAATACTATCTGGGATAATCCATCATAAACTGTTTTAGAAAAATAAGTTCAGACTAGAGAGTTCTACCACAAACAAAAAAAATCTAAGTGATATTAGTCCAATTATTTTTTCTATTTATTTATATTTTTATAAAAGTAAAAAGCAGCACCTATCTTAGATTATATGCATTCCCATCACATGACAACAGTTAAAATGAAACCAAATAGAAGAGCCAGCAAAACAAACAATTTATTTCCTTGCAACTTTCTAACTTTCATCAGAAGTCTGTGTATAAACACATGCTCCTTGCTGTGTTCTGCAGGTATTCTGAAATGGTATAGGGTAGAGTCAGCATCTTGTTCCAGAGCTGATTGATGGTGTATATACATTTAGGTGGTGCATAATCATTTTACAAAGTTTCTTTTTCCCATTTAACATAGAAATGAATCATATCCCATGATCTCTACTCAGATTTTATAAATAAACCTAGGTAGTTTCTTGGTAAGATTATAAACTTGTCTGTCATTGAGAACATGAGAACATCCAAGGGAGTATTCCACTATTTACAATTCACTAAATCAGTTTGGCTATTATATCTCATCTGAAGTTTCCATGAATCTAAAACATACTGAAGGATGTCATCCAAGAACTCCAGTCCCCACCACTACCAATATGCAAACTAGAGGGAGTACAAGAATATACAAAGCTCCCTCTAGTCTCTCACTTGCTCTATTCCTCTAACTCTCATCTAACTCTAATCATAGGTAGCTAAATAGCAAAGAGGATCCACATGGTCCCATTTTCAGTTAAAAAACCCCCAACCAAACAAGTTCATACCATCACCAAATTATGATACAGAAAACCTGCTTGGGTTTCATATGCATCAAGTGATCCAGCCATAAGAACAAAAAGGTTGTACTAACAAGCAGCTGATGTGGCTAAAACATCCAAGCACACACTCAAGTGATTTAAACAGAGCTTCCTAGATTTCTTGGGAAGATGTAAGGGGTTGCAATAGAATGGAACAGTTCATAGCATAACAAACAACTAGTTGAGTTTCATACCTTCTTCTTTTCACTACAAGTTTAAAGGCATGTTGTAAAAATCATTCTCCAGTTTTGTTAGCATTGTCCCCAGTTGAATCATATTTGAAAAAGTTGTTGTAAATTCTCAAACCTTTAAAAAAAACAAACCATGTTGTGCTGGTTAGCAAAATAAACTGTATTCTGTGATGGGATTCATATTCAATAAAGCATACCTTTTTATTACAACTTAGTATAAAATGTGTTTACCAAAAATATTGGAATATTTACTTTAAAATTCTCTTGTCATTAATATTTATGGCAGTAAAGCACAAAAACTCAGAGAAGGCAAATACAAAAAGTTTGCAGTCACTCAAAAAAAAAAAAATCAAAGAAACCATTCTTGATAGACTAGCTGAAAGCAACATTCTAAGGAACAGCCAGCACAGGTAGATCTTGCTTGCCCAATCTCATTTCCTTCTATCACCAGGTGACATATCACCTAAACGAAGGGGAAGAGATTGATATCATATATCTGGACTTTAAAAAAGCCTTTGATCTAGTCTTCCACGCTGTCCTCATGGAAAAATTGGCTAACTGTGGCATTGGCTACACTACAGTCAGATGGCTGGGAAACTGACTCCAAAGTCAGACCCAGAGATTGGTAGTTGACGAAACTGAAACATCATGGCACTCAGTGACCAGTGGTGTTCCCCAAAGCGCCCTTCTTGGACCTGTATTTTTTAACATCTTTATAAACAATCTGGATTCTGGTGTCTGAAGTGGACTGACTACATTTGCTGACAACACCAAACTTTGGGGAACAATGTCTACATTTGAGGATAGGTTGGTTATCCAGGATGACTTCAATAGGATTGCAAGGTGGGTAGATGGAAACCTGATGGCATTCAATACAGAGAAATGCAAGGTGCTCCACCTCAGGGGAAAAAAAACCTGCATCATGCTTACAGGCTCAGCAGGTCAACACTCAGTAGCACCATGGCTGAACGAGACTGGGGTTCATGACTGACCACAAGATGAACATGAGCCTCCAGTGTGATACCGCAGCCAGTAAAGCAAAGAAAACTCTGGCTTGCATCCGCTGATGCTTCTTAAGAAAGTCCTAGTGTTGGCTACAAATGTCCAACTCGGGATCCTTAAAATTCTTGTTTATTAGGCAGATTGAAACACTGTAATGAAATCAAATCATAAACCTTGGGGCTGGTCCCCCCCCCCCCCCACACACACACACACACAGAGTAAGGAGCTACAAGAGTTGGGTATACCTATCCCACAGGTACTAGAGTCTGACGTTGATGGCCATCAAGGCTTCTTCCAGCATAGTGTTATCCTCCAGAAGTGGGTTGCTGGTTGGTCCTTCTGGCTGGACAGGTCAGGTGCTGGTCAAGTTGGAGATCAAGAGGGCATCCCTAAAGGTCACTTTTCACTGCCTTTTATCTGTCCCCTGCAGACTTTGGTGACTCCCCAGTTTTCAGATTTGCCCAATCCAGGGATCTTTGACCCTTGTGGGACTTCCCCCTTGGTGGCTACTGGACAGCATCTGTCAGCCCCAAGGGTCGTCCACATGGACATGCAGGTTTGGGAGTCCATTGATAACTTTTGATTAATTGACCGCTCTTGTTCATCTTGGAGTCAACTATGACTCCAAGATCCCCCTCCGCCACTGAGCTGCTGAGGAGGTCATCCCCCAGCCTATAGATGCACTGGAGATTCCTCCTTCCTAGGTGGAGTTTTTGTTGAATTGCATCCTGTTTTGTTCTGCCCATTGGCCCAAACTGTCCAAATCAGCCTTTATCTACTCCCTGCCCTCCAGTGTGCTAACTTTGCCCCGTAACTTGGTGTCATCTGCGAACTTGGACAGTGTGCTCTCCACACCCTTGTCCAAATCAATGATGAAAATATTAAATAACACTAGTCCAAGGACTGACCCCTGCAGGACACCACTGCCCACCTCTTTCCAGGAGGAAAGACCCATCCACCCCCACTCTGGGTGGGTCCCTAAGCCAGTTTGCCACTCACCTGACTGTGTAAGCATCCATTCCACAGCCTGCTAGCTTCCTTATGAGAATAGGATGTGAAACAGTGCCGAAGGCATTCTTAAAGTCCAGGTAGATGACATCTGCCTCGGCTCCAGTGTCAAGGCAGTGTGTTACCTGGTTGTAAAATGCTATAAGGTTTATCAGGCAGGATTTACCTGTGATGAACCTGTGCTGGTTTCCTTTCAGTATCATTTCCCCTGCTGGGCCTTCACAAGTGTGCTTTAATGATTTTTTTTTCCCAGTGTTTTCCCAAGGATAGAGGGACTGACTGGCTTGAAGTTACCCTGCTCATCTCTTCACCTCTTCTTAAAAATGGGCACCACATTAGCCCTTTCCAGTCCTTAGGGACCTAGCCAGAGCACCAAGAGTGCTCAAACAGCTGTGCCAGCAGCTCAGCTATGACACTGGCCAAGTCCTTCAGCACCCATGGATGGAGGTCATCCAGGCCTGCTGACTTGTACCCATCCAAGTGCTCCTTAACTAAGTCAGCACTAACTGTTGGTGGTCTAGTGCCTTCTGAACTCTGTTCAAATTGGGAGAATTGTTTTGGCCAGTACTTGGAAATACTGAAGTGAAGAACTTATTGAAGAGCTCCGCCTTTTTCCCCCGTGTTGGCCACCAACTGTCTTGATTTGTCCTGCAGGGGCCCTATGTTACTCTGCACCTTCCTTTTGCTTGCTATGCATCTGTAGGACTTTTTATTGTCCTTGACTGTTGTAGCCAGCCTAAGTTCCAGTCCTTCCTTGGCCTGCCTAACCAATTCCTTGCAATAGCATGCCAGAGAGGTGTATTCCTCCTTGGTGGCTGCCTGCCCACCTCCCCCTTCCACTGTCTATACATCTTTCTTTGCCCCCAGTCTTTTGTGGAGTTCCCTGTTCAAACAAGGGGGCTTTTAGTCCCCCTGCCCCCTTTTCAGTGTAATGGAATAGTCTCCTTTTGTGCCCTAAGGATCACTTCCTTGAGAAACTGCTATCCCTCCTGTACCCCCATATGCTCAATGCTTTTGAGTTCAGCCACCTCACTAACTAGCCTTCTACATTTACTAAAATTGGCCCTCCTGAAGTCTAACACTTTAGCATTGCTGGTTATTTTTCCCACCCTTCATTGGATTGTAAGTGACCATTATTTGGTTGAATTGTCTCCCAGGTTACCTTGCACTTGCAGGTTACCCACAAGAACATCCCCTGTTGCTAAGACCCAGGTCTAGCAAGGCACTACCCCTGGTGGGACTAGACACCTCCTGGGTTAGGTTCTTAAACTGCATGCAAGACCTCCACCTAAGTGAGGAGTTTGTTTTGGCCATCTGTTCCTCCCAGCAGACATCCGGGTAATTTAGGTCCTGTATCCTGACCCATAATGCCTTGGTTTTCCCCTCCTCTACCCCCATGTTGATGATTATAGATGTGTACTGCTCCCTAACACAGAGCTACACTCTCGCCATTTTTCCCTACTCTCTCGCCTATACAACCTGTGCACCTCAATGCCTATTACCCAGTTGTGAGTAGAGTCCCACCATGTTTCTTGTAAGAGAAGCAGGTCATACTGGGTGCTAGCAAGTAAGAGTGTGAGCTCCTCCCGCTTATTCCCCATACTCCTGGCATTTGTGTAAAGACACTGTCCCAGAGCACTGAGGTGCCCTGCTCCTAAAGAGGGAAAATTGCTAGGGAAAAAGTCCTACCAGTGAATAAGGAGCCCAGCTGTTAGTTGCCAGGGCAACTGGAGCTAGCAAGTGACCCACACCTGCCAGTGGTCAGCTGACTGAGAGGGACAGGGCCTGGCTCCCTTATAAGCCCTAGGGGGTGAAGCAAGGCTGGCATTTCTTATTACAGCAGCCAAGGGGGAAGGAGCTTCCCCACAGCAAAGCTGAGAGGAGAGGCCTGATTGCAGATATAACCTGAGCTGGGTAAAGGATGGAGCATCCATGGGGTGTTTTGAGTAATGTTGTTATAGCCAGGCAGCTTCAGTTTGTTATAGCAGAGGGGCTAGTGTTTTCTTTATTGTTTGGCACCGGTGGTTTGGGTGAGGCTACTAGAGGTTGGAGGAGGCCTCATAGGGGACCCACAACAGTGTGGGGACCCTAGTGCCAGCAAGGGCGCAGTATTCAGGGGCACTAATCCCAGCCCAGGAGAGGGGACGTTGATAAGAAGTCCCAGTGTGGGTATGGTCACTGCCCCTTTCTTTGGGCCTCAAGTGCCAGAGAGAGGGTGTAGAGCCAGACAAGGCAATGTAGGGCCCAGAGAGGACAAGGGGGCCACATCATAATAAGGCCATGACCAAACAACATCAATTCCATCTGCAAGGCTTGGGGCATGGTAAAGGGATGGTTGGAGCCACGCATAGCCCATAAGGCTAGGGTGCCCCAGAAGCACCCATTATGAAGTGGGACCCACAAGGGGTCGGGTATTACAACAACCCATGTCCAAGAAGACATAAGGCAGCCTCCTATACCTTTATTCTTCATTAAAGACGTGGTGGGTGAGAAGTGAGGGTGCCCTTTGGGCCAGCTTGGCACAGGAAAGGAGCCTTGGGGAGATCATGGCCATCCCACAGGATGCTGTGCCATGACAGACACATTAGCCCCTCAATGGGTGATCTTGGTGCCCCTTTGCCTTGAAGTCTAGTGTGCCCCTTAGTGCCTACCTGGAATGGTCTGGTGCCTTGTTTGTGGCTCGCCAACCCTGGGTTCTCCTCGGCCACTAGTTCCCTGTCCCTTGTCAAACCTGGGAGACTAATTTCATGCCCCTGCATGGCCTTAAGATAATTACTTAGTCTCCAAAAAACCCTAGGCCCTGCTGTAAGTGTACAAATGTGGGCCCCATAGAAGAACTGTGCATGCTATACTCGGAGGTGGCAGGGGGCTGCAGGTTGCAAGTGCAGAGCACTCCCCCTGCCTCCCCCTCAACCCTGCTGACGGATGTTGTCATTTTTTTTGAACTGGAAATATGGTAACCTTAGTCAGGGTGCCAAATTTGGTCAGTAAATAGCAAAGTAAGGGTCAGCAAATCTATAGTGACTTACAAAGACCCTTTTTCTATAGTATCTGCAGAACCTTTCTTTGGCACAACTGACAAAATATAAAATACAAACATGTCAGAAGATGCCTAGGTACACAGCATTGTAGATAACAGGAACATGTATAATGTTGCCAACCTTGGCCATTTTCAAGGAGGCTAGGCCAAGTTGCATAAGTATAGTTATGCAGAAGGCCCCAAAGCCTTCTTCCAAGTGATTAGAATAAACCTTATCATATATGACAACCAGCTTGTTCAGCAAAGTAAGGTAAGTAAACACATGTCCAGCTATACCAGTAATAAGATCCAATTAAACGGAGCACAAGGCTTTAAATTCAATGATCCAAATACATTATAATGTAGCTTTAGCTTATGATAATGGTAAGTGTAACCTGGGTGGTACTCCAAGAAGTACCCCCTTTCCAACTGAAGGGATCAGAGCAGGTATACAAGTGCTGTGGGAGGTGTAGAGACTCTCCTCACCCTATAGCATAGAGCCAGACCACCAATGGGGCCTTGGCCATATACCGTTTAATAAGAGAACAGTCCTGGGAACATAACAGGCATAAACCAGGGGGTATAGGGGACACTACAGCATCCTGAGGGGGCAGGACTCAACAAAGGTTAGACACCTACAATCATTAACAAAAGACAGAGTTAACAAAATATAAAACACAAACAGCAGAAGAAACAATACTGGTTGGTGAAATATAAAAGGCACAAAATACAAAATGTAAAATAACAAGGAATATAGGGCCTAGGTATCGGGAGGAGGAGGAAAGAAGGAAAACACAATGACCTTTTTCTACTGCAGCAAGGATTTTTCCCTGTTACTTCACTTACTCCAAGTCAACCCAGCTAGAACTTGAACTCATTTCCCACATGGTAGGCAGGAACTCTACCAAACAGCCACCAGTGCCAGTACTGAATCAAGCTACTAGGGATCTTGACCTTCCTGCAGCCCTGGCCTCATGCTGAGCTGCCTGGCCTCTTATTGGAGGAGCTGAAAGCAGGACTGGGAACTTCTCAGGTTGCTACTCAGATTTTTGCTGGAGCTAGGGAGCCTCTCCTACTGGCCACACACTGCAGTGCTGAGGGTCCAACTGCTGCCTGCAGATCCCACTTCAGGTGCTTCTAGGGCAACTGCTCCCACTCCTGCCCCACTGGCTCAGCTCTTTGAAGTTCCTTCCTTGTAGTTCCTCACTGTTCTCACCTAAGCCAGCTGAGTTGCCCCTTGTATCCCTCTCCAGGTGACCCAAGGGACCAATCAGGGGACATGGAGGGTGAGTCTCTGGGGCCTGATTGGTGAGTAAGGGGAATCCCAAGTCCTCCAATCATCTTTTGACCTTTCAAAACCCCTGGGCTAAGTCACTACCAGCTAGCCCATCACAGTAATTCTAACCAAATATACAGGAAACCCTTGCTATTCACAGGTTTGGGATTTGTGGCTTCAAATATTCACAAATGCTGAACCTGCATTGTAATACACTTAAAAGAGTTCCTCAAGAGCTCTGAGATTGTTGCCGCCGAGCTCCTGCCACCGCATTCCTGCTGCTGCACTCCCCCCATCATCAGAGTAGTCGTGTCCCCCACCAACCACCAGGGGCGCTGAGTTCATGAATGCAGTGCCTTATTCACAGATTTTGTCATTTGTGGGGGGATCCAAGAACGTATCCCCTATGAATGGTAGGGGTCTCCTATATTGGTTTTGGTAGTTCCACAGCAATCATACAGTAGAACAGAGCCCTGCCAAAGCAACAGAGGCAGTTAGGGTAGCAGCAACAAGCTGCCATTACAATAAGAGAAAAGCAGCTATGCCAGGGCTAGCAAGGCACCTGACTGTGAGTGGGAAGGGCTTGAGCAACAAATAAGTTTGGGCCTGGGCCTGAGCCAAGCCAGGCAGTCTGGCTCTGGAACCTGTAGAAGGAAGAGCTCTTCAGGGAGAGGGCTGTAGCTGCAGCACAAACAGATCCTGATACTTTCTAGTTCCTAGTTGCAAGGCACTGAGGTCTGGCAAAGAACTGGGACTCGGGGTAAAAAATGATTTTTTGTTATGCAGCAGAGCCAATTTAATTATAGCCAGGGTGTTTAAGGTTTTTGTGCAGCTACACTGGTGGTTTGGAAACGGACTGAAGGGGACGTTTGGACGCCAGCAGTATAGTGGCTGCTGTTTTTGCATACCTGCCTAAAGTACCACCTGGGGCCGGTTCTTCAGTCACACTCCACTCCCCTACCGTTATGCTACTGTTTTCTATCTGACACCTCCTACTGTAATTATGGTAATTTTAGACGGATTCAAGGACCTATGTTGCACATTTGTAAGGATGTTAAGGATAACATTGAATTAAAATAAACATCAAATCACTCTTGAAAAATTAATCTGCTGTTAGAATTGTTATTGAATTTTTATATAGAGATATGCACTGCATTTTACATGTTAACATCGTGATATACGAAGATCATAACAGGTACAGGCAGAATTTCACAAGCTCAAAGCCCCACAGGAGGCTTCTGTCAGGGTGTTGCAGCTCATGGCACCCAACTTCCCCCTCCCAGGCCATGTGCTATCCCAGCTGGGCCCTGGCCCCTGTCTGTTTGTGCCTCTCTCAGGCACTGGGACCCTGGCCCCTGCTCTGACCTGCTCCAGGTTCAGTGCTTGCTTGGGCCTTAAGCCTACCCCTGGCAGGGCTCAAGGCGATTGCATACCCCTAGGGCACTAATAGGATATCTAAATACCACCCCTCACAGTCCCAACCCAAACCACAAAGTGCAACCAAACGCTAAGCTCCCAGGGTATAACATTTAACTCTCCCTTTCAGGCCCACAAACATTAATACAAAAGGGAAAGCAGCCCTCTGCCACCTTTTTAAAAGGGAAAACTTTTCCTCATCTCTAGTGCCAGGATAACTTCCCAGCTCTGGGTTGTATCCCTGTGATCCCTCAGAGCCTCACTGGCATAGGCAGAGGGAGACAAAATTATTTGGAGGGGGCTGAATGTACGTGTGCATAGGTGCATGCCCTCAGCAGGCAAGTCTGTGGGGGTTGGGGAGGGAAGGGGAAAGAGGGGAGGGAGTGGGGCTGGGGCAGGCCCTGCACAGCTAGGGCAGGGTGTGAGACAGCCATGAGAGGCTGTCCAGTGTGGGGATGGGGTGGTGTCTCCCTTAGTTGCAAGCACAACAGGAAGCATGAGTGGCATGGGCCTGGGATCTGTGTGGGGCAAGGGCAGGCTGCCGCTGGGACTGGGCTACATTGGGCTCTTCCCAGTGGGGGTCTGGGTCACACTGTGCTCAAGACAGGTGGCAGCAGCACTGGGAGGGGAGTTGAGGGAGCTATAGTGAATTTTGGAGTGGCTGAAGCCTCCCCTCCCAGTACCACCACCACCCACCCTGAGTGCAGTCCAGCCCAGCCCTCCCACCAGAAAAAAACCCAGCACAGCCCTGGCTCCAGTTTACAGCAGCAGCCTGCCCTGCCCTGCACAAATCTGGAGCACCCTCCTATCCCAGGGTGCGCATAGCAGCAGAAGCCTCACCATGCAGATGAGTCGCCCTTGACTTAGTCCTGCACTCCACCACAGCTATGTAGGGCCAGGGCCAGCCCCACTCCCACTCCCACTCCGCCCCTCCCCACCCCTGCTGGGGCTGCCAAAAGCTTATTGCTGGGCTGCCTTACGGCCGTACCACTGCCCTGCATTTTCAGGGATCTAAGCCCTGTTATCCTCTCCCTTTTCTTTGCTCACTGGGGATCCAAGGCAGCAAAGCAGCCCATCTAGTATTCCTTGGTAGCTCTCCTGGCCAAGAGCTTGTACCCCTGTGGCTTCCAGGCCTTGACTGCCTTGGTAGCTTAGTCCTTGGGCTTATATATCTCTCTGGCCTCTGCCTGCTTCAGTCAGGAGACTACCCTGGGCTGCCTGCAGGTGATTGCTAATTGGGCTTATTGCCCAGCTACTGTGGAAACCTGTAGTAGCTACATCCTGCCTGGCCTGCAGTGCTCTCTCCCTCTCAGTGCTGCTTCTCTCTTAAAACAGCAGATAGGCCCAGGCTGCCTGTTATGCACGTCGGGGGGGGGGGGCAGAATTTGCAGATCATCAAAAAGTATTTCTTGGGTTGATAACCTGCTACAGACTCTAAAGCTTCTTGGAAGCTGTTTAAAACAAAGTGTAAATGTTACTGGAAGGCTGAATTTTTCCATTGCATCCCATATAACAATTGAAGGCAGAGGGAGAGGGCTCTGAGCTTTACAAGTCTAAGATAGGTTCTAACTTTGCTTTTTTTTCCCCTCAGACAATCACATTATATTACATTGTAGCAGTGCCAAAAGCTGTTCTCATATCATATTGCAAAATCAAACAGATGGCAAACTAGGAATTATGTTGTTTCCATTCAAATAGCAAGTGTCAGGAAGAGAGTTTACACTCAATCCTGTATTATTACTTAAGACAGTAACACTTGAGATATTTATCAAATCTTCTAGCTTATTAACTCTTAGACTAATAAAGACATTTTCTGTATGGTATTCATCTCCTGTATTGGAAACTGAAGAGTTTCAAATTAGTTTAATATACTATGTTCTTTCAGAGGTCATTGTAAGAAACTTTATAGCTAGGCAGCTAAGCTGCTCCAACTTGATCTGGCAGCCAGTTCCAGGATCAGGGAGGGACTATGTAGTTACTTCCTCCAATTCAGTTCCTGTGTTCAGTGCAATTTGGCCAGACTAAAGTATTAGGAACCTTGCTTGTTAAATTCAGAGCCTGTGTGTGTTCCTTCATGTCAGCATTATTAAATGGAGCAATAATCATGATAACCTTGTATTGCACTGAAATGACAAACAAGCTCAAACTCCCTTTGGTATTCAAATGTGCAATATGTAGTGACTTTTAAAATCTTTTAATCAATATACCAGAAAGTTGCTTAAATGAAGCTTCCTGTTTTTTCAGATACCAAATTAAAAAGAGTATTTTTCAGGGACTTTTTAACTGAAAAAAAATCCAGTTCCTCAATCTTATTAGCAAGATTGCAAAGGCACACACAAGTTACCACAAATATGGGAAATTTACCTACCAGCCCCCTCCAATACACACTAGCTTTAGCAATCTAATTTATTATGCTATGCTTCTCATTAGTCATCCACCTGGGAAGCCACCACCAACACAGTCTGAGCACTGATATAAGGCATTTATATTACAAGAGTGGGAGCCAAGTTTGAAAACAAAGAATGCTCTCCTGCAGTTGTACAAACAGAAACATGAAGTCTGAACTGTTGAACTAGAGCACAATTGTGCAGGTGTTTTTCAGGCTTTAACATACAGAAAAAATAGGAAAGGGAGATGGGGAAATGGCAAGTTGTTGTTGCTTACCACTGAATCTAGTACTGACTTTTTGCAGCAGGTAGATTTGGACCTATATCTAATGGATCCTGTTTTCAGTAAAAGCTAAAGCATCCCAGAGAATGTAAATAGAGTAAGAGACCTTTAATACTTGCATGTTTTCAAGTGTGGTATCTTTTGTATTGTATGGTGTTAAAGATAAAAATAATACGGGAGATCTCAAATGACTGATAAAGCAGGGAAATTTTATTAAAATACATTATGTACTAGTTTGTTGTCTTCCAAACATTACAGCAATAAGCAGAACTGAAACTGGAACAGACGGACAACACACACCTTCATAGATAAAATGTGGCTTGGATAACTGAGGCTTGTTTGACAGACAGTCAGTATAAAGTACTATAATATCCTGTTTTTGCTATATTCAGTTCGGTTCTTGGGCCAGGTACAGACATTACACTTTTACTGTTTGTAAGTGCTCAGAAACTGGTCTATATCCATACCAGTATAAAAAGTTGGTGCACATAGACTGATGTAAAAATGGTGAAATCCAGTCTAAGATAGGATCAATGTACATTCAAAGTTAATCAATTTAAGTAGGCTGGGTAATTGAATGTCTATACCAGATCCCCCCTATTAATTCACATACAGCAGTCCATTGGCATCCCAGGCACCATTGAGGACCCCCATTAGTCCCCTTTTGCAGAGAGGTACACTACCACTCACCCCATGGTTGCTCTGGCTGAGTGCCCAGCCAACCCTGCCCCCAGACTTGCGCAGAGCCGAGTCAGTACAGCAGCTGACAATGATGAGGAGGGATGGGGGCAACGGGTGCTTGGCCATGCCTTGCAGCCCCATCAGGCTCCCTAGCACTGTGCCCACTCATGCGGTTGCAGTCCCTGGGTGTGTGTTTAGGAGCCCACCCAGGCATACCTATGCCCTCTGTGAGTGGGTACAGGTCCAGGAAGCACAACCAGACTGCAGGAGATGGGCGACCTGCCTTTAGCTGAGGGGTGGGCAAAATCTACCCTGTGGGCCAGATGCAGCCTGCCAGGCCATTCTATCCAGCCCGTGGGGCCCCTAACAAATTTAGAAAGTTAATATTTATCTGCCCCTGGGTGTCATGTGGCCCTCAATGCCTTGCCAAAACTCAGTAAGCGGCCCTCCACCTGAAATAATTACCTGCCCCTGCTGTAGCTGATAGATGCCTGTGGCTGAAAATGATGGGAGGGAAGGAGGCAAGTATGCTCACCCATGCCCTACAGCCAATCAAGGATGGCCCAGGAGAGCTGCACTCAACTATGCTTGACAGTCTTCAGAACCCCAGGGAGCCTGCTGGGAGGCATGCGGGAGCACACCCACCCTGTTGGCTGAGACCAGTGCAGGCAGCCTGAGCACCCAGCAAAACCAAAGCGTAAACGTGTGTTCTAGTCACTCCCAGACTAACTTCCACCACTTACAGAAACCTCTTTAAGTGTGATCAATTCCACCTTGTGCTTTTCAAACATCTGCACTTAACCTTGGTATATAGAGGGAGGCATGGATGTGTGTATAATTCAGGGACTTGATGTGGCCTTTTTTTACTATTTGTTAGATAAATAATCTCAGAAAACATAATGTCAAATAAAACATATTTGGTGTACTGAATTGCAACACTTACGAACTTGACCTTTCAATTATCCTTTGTACTATCAGATTCCTCCCAGAGAAATATTGTGCATCTGCTGATGAATTGTCAAGAAGTAGATTTCAGCATTAATAATGTCTTAGAATGAAAGCTTTTAAAGTTCCAGCTTGTAATTTTCTGCCACTGTGACGATACAAAACCAACTCTTTCTTTGCTAACCTCAATGTATGCCCCACAAATTTAAATGTAATATAGTACAAAACCCTAAGCAACCTATGCTGTCTGAGTTAGTTGGCAGAATGCTATATAAAAGACCAAAGGAAACATGGGATTTTCCAGAAGCCATTTCAAATTTTTTCTTAATTCTCCCTGTGCTGCCAGATACTATACTGTCATGTTCTAGGAATTCCCCTTGGGTTACCAGACTCTCTTTTTTGTTTTTCCTGAATGCTGGAGTATGAATTCAACTGTGGCCTTCAGTATATTAAATCCAAAATATGCAGCTTAATAAATCAATGTATCTGCTACCAGGGAATTTGCATCAAACTTATCAAAAAACTCTTTCCTTTGTCATCTTACATATTTTAAAAAGGGGAAGTCCTACCCAATCAAAAACTCACTTATTCCAAAAAAAAAAAAAAAAAAAAGCTGTTCACAGCAGGAAAGACTGCAGCAGCAGGTCGCATTCATTTTCTATTTATTGCAGAGAAAGTAGGACAGATCCTATCCACCAGATAGAAATTAACTCAATGTCATAAAACTACTTTGTTGTAGTGTCCAACCTAAAGCACAAGTCAATAGTCAGGCTTTCACTGAACTAATCAACTTTGCATGCAAGTCTGGGAGTAATTTAACATAGTCCTGAGGTGAAATCATGGCCCAGTCATTGAGAGATTTATGGCTCACTTCAGTCACTAATGATTAATAGAATAGATTGCCAAAGGTGTGCTACCTATAATCATGTATTATTGTGAACATAATCTATAATGTTAATGGACTTTTAAATTAAAGTGAAATTATTCAGTAAGGGATAAAGTACTGAGAAGAAACTATATTGTTAAATACTGCTATTCTTCTGTACTATTTTTCGTAAAAAATGAAATGAACTTTGGCAATTTAGTTAGTGCTTTGTTAGTGCTTTCCTACATTTTTAATCACTATTGTTTTCTTGCTCTTCTATTAAGTGTTCTTAAATGTTGTATAACATATTAAATATAAAACAAATGGATACCAAGATTCATAATTTACGTGTTATGTAATACCTGTACATCTTCATTATAGTGATGAATGTCCATAGACTGTCCCTATCAAAACTGTATCTTTTACCACTCTCTGTTAAATGTATTTATTAGATTTATAAGCTGCCCTTGCCAAAAGAAGACTCAGGGAAGCTGTGGCAGGGCAGTGCAGGTACCTGCCACTTCAAGGGCCTGGAGCCGGCAGCTGCCAGGTGCCATTTTGGATCTGGGGCTGCCCATACAAACAGGGCAGTTCTGCTGCTGAAGGCCAAGCAACATCACCGCCTGGCTGCAAGGCTGCTGATCTCATCCAGAGGTAAGGGAGGAGCTGCAGGGGATGGTCAGGAGACTCCTGGTCCTGGGCACGACCTAAAACTGCACCCTGCTGGGAGTGGGTGGCCTGGGGGGGCTCCCAGTGGCATGGGAGCCCCCAGGAAATGCCAGGCCAGTTACCACCCTGGTGAAAGGCAGGTCAGGGTGCCTTAACCCCTAGCCCCCATGAATGGGTGGGTTACCCCTTGTTCAGTCTGGAAGGTGGACCCCAGAGGAAGAGTGTGAGCCCGTGGACTCACGAACCTGTCTGACATTTCCCCTGACTGGCCCTGACCGGAAGGGTTGAAGGGCTGGGGCCCCACCGTGAGGAATGCCCAAGAGCAGAGGGCTGGAGGTGGGCCAGGGCGAGTAGCCCAAGGTCTCGGGGTGGAACCACACCGGTGAGAAGGAAGCAGCTCAGGGAGCCATGTTTGCTGAGGATGAAGGCGGAATCGGCCTCCTGAAGAGAGGAATATGGGAGGGGTTCAGTTAGTAGGATGCTGGGGCCCAGCGTGAGGGCCTGTGACTGTGAGAACTATAGATGCCATTAGCGAGGCTTGGGGCAGGAAATGGGCAGCTTCCCACTTAATTACATCATTGAACTAATTAATTCCAACAAGGTGTGGTAGGCCAGAAAGCAGGCAGTTAGCCCAGAAACAAGTGGGTGGGCCACACTGAAATCGGCCCTGAGAAGGCCCCCTGTTAGAGAAGCTGACAATAAAAGACAAATAACTTAAACACAGAATAAAATATTTAAAAATAAAGTGTAAAAAAACAAGCTGCCCACAAAATGCCCTCAACTTCTTAATTATGGTAACCAAACCTCCCACCCACTGACTGCAGTTCCCCCAAGAAGGCAGCCTCCCCTTCATGTGCCCTCTCCTGCCCCACCCAACCTTGCATCCTATCTCTGTAAATGAAAACAAAAATACTTTCCTCCTAGGTTCCCTCGCATTTCTACCCACTCCCTGCCTCACACCCACAACGTCCCTTTCCCTCTTTCCTAACAACCCACCAACCTATCCCTCTCTCTCTCTCAGGTTGTTCCCAAAATCCCACTCCTCCAACCCTTCCCTCAAAAGAAACACGTTATTTAACTTAAACAGTTAAAATGAGAAATACAATTAAACCCCCTGTTCCCACTGAAGGGAGTACCAAAGCATCACAACATTTGAAGTGGTTCCCATTCCAAATTTAATGAATACAAAAATTAAGATAAATACCCTGGTGTATTATATACATATTTTTATGAGAATGGTTTACACATCAAAGCACAAGCAATAAGACATAATACAATATTACTTGTATATAAGTAGAAATCTATACATGCACATTCAGGAATATATTAAAAATGAAAGATGAAAAATGGTTGTCTCCATAGCTATGATATTCTTTTCTTCACATCTCTTCTGGGAGCTACCTTAAAGGAGTATGTCTATATTAATTCTTCTCTACCCTAGAGTATTCATATATAGAGAGAGGGCTAGGCATGTCTGTTATTCACTCTGCCCTGCACTCTATTCCATTAATTTTTCATGGTGAGTCCATCATTTCTGTTAAAGTACTATCTATCTTTTTAACTTTAATAAAAAGATGAATTAGGAGAAATATAGTATATTTGCTAAATATATACAAATACAGGCCCTGATACCTGTACCAGTAAAGAGAAGCATATGAATAAAGTGAATAAGGAAAATAATCTTTGCAGTAGTAGGGCAACTGCAGATAAATTCAATTCTTAATTAATCTTTTAAAATTGCAGTATACAGAACATTTCTATAGAAAATAAATCCATATTAAAAAATGAAGTCTCATTGCACATTCCTTAGGACTGTCCCTGTGATGTGCTGGTATTTGCAAGTGGATATTCCTGCAGCAAAACTGAAAGTAGCTGGAAGTGAAAAGAAGGGAGAGTTCACACTCATGACTGCTGGGCCCAGTTTCCAAACCACATCCGGTCTAACTCAAATGAGTTCCTTGGCAGTCACCACTTACCCAATTTCTACTGTTTTGTCTAGTGGGGGTAGGGGAAAGAAGAGGGAATCTTTCAAGCAAAAGTGGCAAATTGCAAAGGATTCCATATGGGCAAAGGCCTTGCCATCTGTCTTTCCCAGGGTGATGAAGACTGAGCTGTGGCACCCTATTTTGGTTCATAGATGTAGGGTCAGAAGGGACCTGAGCAGATCATCAAGTCTGACCCCCTGCCATGGGCAGGAATGAATAGTGGGCTTACATGACCCCTGGTAAATTTAAGCACGTATGACCCCAGCTAGGTAATAATCTAGCCTCCTTTTAAAGACCCCTAAGGTAGGAGCCAGCACCACTTCCTTAGGAAGCTAGTTCCAGATTCTAGCCGCCCAGACTGTGAAGTAGTGCCTCCTGACGTCTAGCCTGAACCTGCACCCAATCAACTTGTGGCCGTTATTCCTTGTTACTCCAGGAGCTGCTCGGGGGAACAGGGTCTCATGCATTTCCCTCTGGTCCTCCCTGGTAAGTTTATAAACAACCACTAGATCACCTCTCAGCCTTCTTTTGTGAAGGCTGAACAGGTTCAGGTCTCATAGCCTCTTCTCGTAGGGTTTGCCCTGCTGCCCCCTGATAATGCAAGTGGCCCTCCTCTGGACTCTCTCAATGCTGTCCACATCCCTCCTGAAATGCGGCTTCCAGAACTGGGCGCAGTACTCCAACTGCGGCCTGACCAATGTCGCATAGAGGGGGAGGATCACCTCTTTGGACCTGCTCGTGCTGCATCTGTGGATACATGACAAGGTGCGGTTAGCCTTACTGACTGCATCCTCACATTGGTGGCCCACGTTCATTTTAGAATCGACAATGACTCCAAGATCCCTTTCTGTCACTGTGCTTTTGAGAAGAGAGTTCCCCAGCCTATAGGTATGCCGCTGGTTATTTCTGCCCAAGTGCAGTGCCCTGCACTTGTCATTATTGAATCCCATCCTATTCACATTTTCCCACCCCTGTAACCTGTCCAGGTCCAGATGTATCCTGTCCTTCCCTTTTAGCGTGCCCACTTTGCCCCCAAATCTTGGTATCATCAGCAAATTTGAACAAGGTGCTTTTCACCCCTTTGTCCAAGTCACTAATAAGTAGATTGAACAGTGTGGGCCCGAGGACCAAGCCCTGGGGGACTCCACTGCCCACATCCCTCCAGGTCGATTGTGACCCAGCCACCACCACTCTGGGTGTGGCCCCTCAGCCAATTTGTGACCCATCTGACTGTAGGCATCAATGTCACACTCGCCTAGCTTTTTAATGAGAGTGGGGTAGGAGACAGTGTCAAAGGCCTTCCTGAAGTCCAGAAAGACTACATCTACCACGACACCTGTGTCCAATGATTTTGTGACCTGATCACAGAAAGCAATCAGGTTGGTCTGATGGGACCTGCCGCTAATGAACCCATGCTGGTTGCCCATGAGCATCATCCTCCCTGCTGGTCCCTCTCAGATGTGTTCCTGTATAATTTTCTCAAAAAGCTTCTGCAGGATCAAAGTAAGACTAACAGGCCTGTAGTTGCCTGGGCCCTCTCACCTTTTTCTGAAAATGGGGACCACATTGGCCTTCTTCCAGTCTTCTGACATCTGGCCAGAGCACCATGAGTGCTCGTAAAGCTGTGCCAGGGGCTCCTGCGATGACCCCTGCCAATTTCCTCAACACCCAGGGGTGGAGAGCATCT
Source organism: Caiman crocodilus (assembly GCA_030014935.1). Classification (NCBI taxonomy): domain Eukaryota; kingdom Metazoa; phylum Chordata; order Crocodylia; family Alligatoridae; genus Caiman; species Caiman crocodilus. Next base: position 43,149,412 of record JAGPOW010000261.1, on the reverse strand, counting down.
GGACCTGCTGATTTGAACACATCCAGTCCCTCCAGAAGTTCCCTAACTCGGTCCTCCCTGACCCCAGACCTGATGGAGTCTCTCCAGAGTCTGTCCTGAATCCTGGTATGGAGGCAAAGAATTTGTTAAAAAGGTCTGCTTTTTCATCTGGTGCAACTAGCCCTAACCAAGCAGTCTGTACAAATCCAAATCTAACCTGCTACAGAGGGAGGCAGAACCGTCCCCCCCCCCCCAATCTGTATCAATCTAACTATAGGCTAAAAATCCTTCCTGACCCTCAGGTTGGTGACTGGTCTGACCTCAACCAGAAGTGCAAGACCCTCCAGCCAGGCCTATCTGAAGCACAAAAAGAGCCTGGGCATGTTCCCACACAAGAACAGTTAGCCCCACCTGTTATTAGGGGGAGCACCAGATGTGTGCCAACTTTGTTCTGGAGACAACTTAAAAGAATAACAGATGGGAGTGAGGGGCAAAGGTTGATAAGTACTCCAAGAGGGACACTGAGCAGAGCACATTGGCTAGCACCCACTGGAACGAGCCCTAGGAGCCTAGTTTACTGCCCAGCTAAACTCTGCCCTGAGATGGGACCAGATGAGAGGCCCTGCAGCGTTTGGGGGCACGAACGCCTCGTGCCTCCTGAGGCTGGAGGGGCAGTGACCACCCACAGACAGCAGCGCCGGTGGCGGGGCCTTGGCAGCAGCAAGCACAGACCACCTGCAGGCAGCCGCGCTGATGTTGCAAGCAAGCGGGGGCTGAGCGGGGACCGCCCACAGGTGGCCACAGCGGAGTTGGTGGCAGTGGGTACTGGCAAGTGCCGACCCGTAGTCAGTGATCACCCCCAGATGCCACCGGCAGTGTCACTGGCAAGGGAGGGTTGTGATGAGCAGCAACCGCCCGCAGGTGCAGCCAGCACTGTTGGTGGCCGCCAGACTCGGGGGGGGGGGGGAGGAGAGTTCATGTGCACCCCCTATACGTCACCAGTGGCTGGGGGTCCTCAGGGCCAGGGCCTCCTTCCTGGTCAGGCAGCTGGCAGCTGGGCCAGGGCCGGAAGGAGGTTGACCAGGAGGTCCCAGGACTTGGTCGGGCAACGGCTGCGGAGGCCATCAACAAAAAGGTGCGGGGAGTCGCCTCAGCAGGTGAAGGCGGTGAAGGGGGCACCCCAGGCAGTCGTGCGCCGGGGCAGATGTGGGGATACCCACGAACCGCCCCAAACACGCTGCTGGCGACGGCTCTGTGGAGGAGATGCAGGCCCAGGCCCAGGCCCCCCGGGACGGGGGTGCGAGCTCCCCTGAGGGTCCCCCGAGCGCCTGGACCCGGCGGTGAAACAACCGTGTGGCTCCGGTCCGGCCCCGCCCCGGGGGCCCTGGGACAGGAGGAGCCCGAGCAGGGCGGAGCCGCAGCGAGCGGAAGCCGGTGCTGCCCCCCAGTCCCGTCCCGCCCCGCCCCGCCCCGCCCCGCCCCCGTCTGCGCGCGGGTGCAGCCGGGCCGGGCCGGGCCGGGCCGGGCCAGGCGCGAGGATGAGCAGCGGGGATGCGCCCCTCGCCATCAGCTGCGCGCTGCCCGCCGTGGCTTCCACCAAACTGCCCGACCTGCGCTTCCTCAGCCGCGGCGCCTACGGCACCGTGTCCGCGGCCCGCCACGCCGACTGGCGCATCCCGGTGGCTGTCAAGTGCCTGCAGGGGCCGCTGCTCGACAGGTACCGCCATCCGGGGCGGGGACGTGGGGCCGGGGTTGTGCTGCGTGCCAGGCCCGCGGGGGGAGGCAGCGCTGAGCGGTCGCGGCCTCTTCCTCGTCCCACCGCAGCAGGGCCCAGCCCGGGACTCCCGCCCGGGCCTCGCCTTCCCTTGCTCGGCCTGCTGCTCTGCTCTGCTCTGCTCCGCCGCACCGCAAGAGGCAGCCCTGGGATACGCATCTTGGCCGCCCCTGCCGGCGAGGAAGGGTGACAGCCCTGCCGGTGGCCCCCTGGCCTCCTTCCATCTGAAACTGTTCAGAGGAGTGGTCCTTTCAGATAACTTCGCCAGGCCCCCGCCCCCCCCCCCCCGGTCCAGCGGTTCACGGGTGTAGGTCGTAGCCAAGCTGGGGCAGGCAAGGTTGTTTGGGTCAATCAGATATCTTTTATTAAACTAACATCGTTGGAAAATTTCATGTTGGCAAGCTTGGTTCTCCTCAAGGAGTAGGACTGGCTGGGAACTGCAGGGGCCACCTAGTCCAGCTCCTTCCCCCCCGCCCTGCCCTGGCTTATTATACTCTTATTCTTGCCTCCTTGTATTATTTTTCTTAATTGAATTGCCAGACATTGGTTAGTTGAGTTTTAGCTATTTTAGTTTTGGCTGCCTGGGATACAGTTAGTGCCTCAGTGTTGATATGCCTGCTTCTGTCTCTAGATAGGCCGCAGCGTCCAGCATCTCAAATGCTGCCCAGTCAAGTGCCTTTTAAGTCACCAGCTCAACTTCCCTTTGAACAGATCCAGACGCTCTCTGACTGTGGCTATGACTGGTTACAAATCCTCCGCCCTACCCCCCCTTGCCCACAGAGATGCTTTTGCAGGGGTAGCAGCAACCTTTGGCCTGCTGAGTTTCCATTTAGGCCAATTGATGTACATAGGTTTTGAGCAAGGCTTACAAAGAAACTCTTAGCTCTCTCCTGTTGTGTTTGGGGATCACTAACCATGCATAAATAAATTGCAGGGCACAACAGAAGGGAAACCGAGTGGGGTTTGGGTTGGTAGTTAATGACAAGTTCTCCAGCTGAGCAGAGCTCACTAGCCCATGCCCACTGCTTTTGAACGAGTCTGAGGAGCCAGTAGACACTGCTCAGTGAAACTGCCTGGAGACATGACTGGCTGAGGGACAGGAAGACAGCCCTGCAGTCATCAGGGGTCTTGCTAACCAGAAACTTCTTCCTGGTCCAGTAAATGGCTAGCAGTTTAGCTAGGGCCAGGAGGAGGTTGACCATACGTTCTCAGGACTTGGTGGGGCCATGGGTGCAGGATGCAGAGTTTTCCTTTTGGCTTGTTTGATGTGCCAAAAAAGCTCATGGACCATAGCCCATTATGAAATGCATACGCCTGTTGTTAAGAAGAGAGGCCACTGAGGACACATCAACTAAACATCGGGGACAACAAAAGAGTCAGGAACAGAAATGATGTCATAAGTTAATAACTAGGGCTACAGAAGTGGACACCAAACAGAGCACACCAGCTGGCACCCACTGCCCCTTGAAGGAGTCAAGGGAGCCTGTAGACACTAACCAGTGAAACTCCATCCAGAATTGTGAACGGAGGAGTGCCAGAAGAGCAGCCCCACACTTGCCTGGGTTCCTCCCAGCCAGAGCCTCTTTCCTGGCCTTACAGATGGCCAGCTTGGCCAGAGCCAGGACAAGGTTGATCAGGATGTCCTGGGACTTGGTGGGGCCATGGGTGGGGAATACAGTGTTTTCCTTTAGGAGCCTGTGCATAGTAACAGTACGCGGTGACCCAGAAGCAGCTTCTCTAAAACAAAGTGTGATTGGCTTTGCCAAAAAGCACACATTACTTTAAAATGGTACTGAAAATTAGAGTCCTATATGCATTCTGTTTTACCTGCTTTTAGCTTTTGTATCGTTCCCCTAGATTAGCAGGCAGCAACCTTTTCTGGCTGCCAGCCAGAATGACCCACCTCAATGCATCTTCCTGTCGGGGCACAAGGACAGCTCCCATAGCTGAGGCGCCTGCCTGCTGGATGGCACCCAAAGCTCCACATCCACAGGCAGAATCCAATAGCTCTGTGAGCCTGATCTGGCCTGTGAGCCATAGGTTGTTGATCCATGCCCTAGACAGAAAAGAAATAACATGATGTTTGTGTCCTCTGTAACAGCATGCTTGCTAACACTTTCCATGTTATCTGAAGAAATCAGTGTCTTTTAAGAAAATCATTGTCTTCAGATCTTCCTCTTCTCACCCTTGGCATAACAACTCTGTGCCCTGATTGTGGCCAAGTCCCTCCTGATGGCTATAAACTCAGGCACTTTGTATGTAGTGATATTCTTTATTCAGGAGATGGTTATTCAGGCACCTTCTCTGTCTGGCTTCTTTAACAACTCCTTTAGATTTAGTGTAATGCATTTAAGCAGGATATGTTACAGAGGTGCATTGAGAACAGGATGATATTTCTTCAGTTGTCCACACTGTCTGAAAGCACATGGAAACTATTTAAAAAGTTAGGAAATGACTTGAGATAAGACAAAAGTTATCAGAGCAAAGAACTCCCAATCATGTGATATAATATGCTGAATATTAGAAACTAAGGATAAGTCATTGAGTGTTTCATCATCCAAACTCTTGCCACTTCCCTTTCACATATGTAAACATGCTTGACTCTTACCTTCGAAAACTTGCCACAGTAATGCCTGACAGAGTTCAGTCAGCGCTAATCCTTTTTTTTTGCCTCACTATGGTAAATTTGCTTCTTAATGTTTCTAAATGCTATGTCATCCAAAGCAAGATGACTCACCCCTTCAACTTAAAAAAAAAAAAATTAAACATATGAGTGGAAATAATATCTACACTGGTTTCCTGTCTAGAGCAGAGCCCAGTACTGAATACTGTTTTGGGATTTAGCTTGGGGAAGCCTATCTTTCTCTGTCAGATCTAAGGAATCAGAACTTTTGGTAGAGATGATATCTTTTATTAGACCAACTAGATATTTGCAAAAAAAATACCCCTGTATTTGCAAGCTGTCAGATGCACACACCCTTCTTCAGGCATAGGAAGAGTACAAGGGTGTAACATTTCTCCTGGGGAAATTCAGGAAATATGAATTTTAATTTCCACCCAGGAGAAATTTTACAACCTTTACAACCTTTGCACTATCCTATACCTGAAGAAGCGCGTGTGTGCCCGATAGCTTGCAAGTACAGATTTTTTATTTTTTTTTGCGAATATGTGATTGGTGTAAAAAAAAAAACAAAAAACCCCACCTCTACCAAGAGTTCCGATTCCTTTTGCCTATAGACCAACACAGCTACAATCTGTATCCCTCTCTCAGATCCAGTAATTTGTTGTTGTTTCAGATGATTTTTCTTTTACAGATTGATATTTGTGTCAGTCTTTTTTTAATAATTTGTATTAAAATGATGTAGCGGAAAATAAGAGTACCATCAATTTTAACGTTCTATAAGAATGCAAGTTTTACAAAGTATGTTCAGTGAACTTTAGATCTGTCTGTTAAGCTTATTTGGCATTTTTTTTTCTTACATACATTATTGTGTTTAGTTATAAGGGGCCGGATCATAATAATATGTTTTTGAGTATGGCTGTAGTAATTTAATTTTTTTTTTCTAACCTACAGTGAAAGAAACAACCTTTTAAAAGAAGCAGAGATTTTACACAAAGCCAGATTCAGTTACATTCTACCAATTCTTGGAATATGCAATGAACCTGACTTTCTGGGAATAGTGACAGAATACATGACAAATGGATCATTAAACCAACTTTTATATGAGGTGAGATTACAGTGTTTTTCTAAAGTCATATGCATGTAGCTTCTATTTTATTTTAAATAAGTTGTGCTTTTATGTTTGGCAGAAGTAACATAGTAAACATTTAAAAGGAAATGAAGGCATTAAGTCCTGGCCTACAATTTACTATGATCAGTCAGCCCCCTGGTATCAATAAAGAGCCTCACTGACGTCAGTGGAGCTCTGCTTGGGTGCAGCAGTAAACCACATTATGCCAACCCTAGTATCAGGATTTTAAAGGAGAAAATGTAGGAAAATGAGTGGTGAATTTAAAAATAATTGCAAGATCTCAGTATTTACTAGTAAGTAGAAGCTGGAGTGCAAGTTCTAGTACCTGAACTTATTTCTGTCCTCCAGAATTTTTGGCCTCATGTAAATATGCCTTAAGTTTCTCTTTACTACAGCCAGTTTTTAGACTAAAGATAATGAGTTTATCTACTTTAGAAATCTTTCCGCCAGCCGAGAGCAGCCACTGTGGTAACCACTCGGCGCATGAGGCACAGTTGCCCTGTCAGCAAAACACTCAGTGTACTGTGGGAGGTACCAGCTTTTAAAGTAGCCAGCAAAAAGTGTAGCACATCTACATGCACATTCTGTTAACTTCTGGGTGGGGATAGAAACCTTCTGTTACTCACAGAGGTGTTACTCTGCTAGCAGAAAGGAGTTCTGCTGCCACTAGGGAGCTGTGAGCCTGGATACAAAACTTTAAAGTAGGCCTATGACTCAGTAATGCAAGTCAGAAGTTGTACATCTAAAATAAATTAATAATGCATGTCTGCAGTCACAGCAAGGTAGATTAGCCTGTGCCAAACTCCATGCTGCTATGACTAGCCAGCTGCTGGTATCCTACGTAATTTAAGGTTCATGTATTCCTACGTGATGCAAGTCTCTTCTATTGCAGTAATGTAGGAATACTCTAGGTCTTGAGCAACTCAGTTGTTAATTTTTCGTAATGGCATGAGTGAATGATGTAGTCAATGTGTTAATGATCATTTTGAATTTCCTGATTTGAGTGTGTTTCATAGACATTACATTTTAACAAGAGGGCAGTGGTGCCCAATGTCTCTTTGCCCACAGGTCAGGTGGGTGGTGCCAGATCCCTCTGTAGGCCAGATCTGAGCAGTGGGCCTGATCTGGTGCATAGGGCAGATGTGAGGGCTGATCCAACCATACAGTGGGTGGCTGATCTGGCATATGAGATGGGCAGAGCCAGGGCCCGATATGGCTCTATGGTAAGGGGTTTGATACTGTACATGGGGCAGGATGTAACCAGACCCTGATCTGGCTGTGCAGCAGCAGTCTAACCAGACATCTGCTGACATAGCAACGGCCTGGGCCCAACCTGCTTTGATCCAGCCACTGCCCTGTGCAGCTTTGCAATTGGGCAGCAGGAAGCAATGGCAGCATTTATTGCCACCTCTCTCCTACCACCACATTTTTTAACCCACAGGGAGTCCCACAAGCCAGATGCCATGGCTCCACGAATCAGATTTGGCCCATGGGATGAGGGTTGAGTATCTTTGGTGTAGGTTGAGTTTTTGCTTCCACCAATGGCCTGTGGCTAATCTAAGAAATATCACTTTTCTTCTTTGTTCTTCTCTTTTCCCATTTGTTAAATAGAAATACAATATTTGTCATTCTTTTGTTTAGTTTAATGCTTTGGTTCTATGTATAAAAAGTTCTATATTTGAGTTGCATGTACTCATAATCACTAAGTCACATAGTAAATGTGTTGGTAATACAGCCGGCTTGTTCAATGATCTTGAATTGATAGAGTATAACTGCAAAAGAAGGGAAGCACAGTAATAAGTTATTTACTCAACTATAAGACATGGATTTTTTCACCATTCAGCACTGGGTGGGGGAGGAAACCTTCATGTCTTACATTTGAGTACAGGCCAGGCAAGCAGCTGCTGTGGCTCCAGAGGGTCCTATGGTGGCTCACGTGGCAGGTAGGGGATGTGTGGGAGGTCATGGGGAAAGAGTGCCTGGTGTGGGCAGACCTTGTGGAGGAAAAGTGGAACGGAGATTACAGGGGAAAGGATGAGCAGAGAGAGAGGAGGTTATGGAAGGGGTGTAGGAAAATGACTTAGGGAAACGTACATGTGGAGGATCCCTTCCCCACACCCTTTCCCTGTGTTCCTACCACACCACATGTCCCTTCACCTGTGCTTCACCTACGCTATGTGCCCCTTCCCCTTGTTCCCTCCACACCACATGCCCTTTCCCTTGTGCGGAGAAGGGGCGTGTGGTACGGGAGGGAGCATGAGGAAAGGGGTGTACAGCGTGAGGGGAGCATGGGGAAGGGGCATGCAGTGCTGTGGGGAGCATGGAGAAAGGGGTTCACAGTGCTGGAAGGAGCACAGGCAAAGGGTGGCTGGGAGAGCATGGATGAAGGGACATGTGGAGCAAGAGGAATGTTGGGGAAGGGACATGGAAAAAGGGATGCTCAGAACAAGAGGAGCGCATGGAAGGGCTCGGGGGGGGGAAAAAGGGATGCACAGAATGAGAGGAGCACATAGAAGGGCTCGGGGAAGGGGCATGTACAGAGGAAGCACCAGGAAAGAGACGCAGAGCAGGGGGTGTGCAGAGAATGGCAATGCAAATAGCAGGGGAGCTGCTGTGGCTCCAACCTTGACCCCAACTGGGACTGGAGAATGAAGCCAGAGCCACCGCTACTGCTTGATCTGATCAGGTGCTCCATGACAAGTGGTAGGAGGGGCAAGGCACTGTGTGAGGAGAGACAGCAGAGGGGCAAATACAGGAGCCAAGTGGCAAGGGATGGGGGGAGGACAAAAGGCATGGGGCGGACTGCCTGCCCCACAGCTGCTGCCTTACCTGCTAGTACTTTCCCTGTAGCAGTAGTGGGATGGATTAATTTAAGACACTCCAATAACTAGATTATAGACGTGAAAATTAAAAGAAATGTACAATTTTTCATGTCTACAATCTAATAATCAGGGGTTTGTCTTAAATTCAGGGTTCTCTTAGATTCGAGTAAATACAATAAATAACACCAGTCAGTCTTGTTGCTTTCATTTTGAGTGAATAAATCAAGCCTTTAAAAAGATCTTCTGTTATTGAATAATTTTCCTGTTTTAATAAAATCTTTGTATGATGATGGAAGATTTGAATGGTAGATCATACTTTGCTGATTTCTGTCTATGGTAGAAAAATGTATATCCTGACATCCCGTGGTCACTGAGATTCCGTATGCTGTATGAAATTGCTTTGGGAGTGAATTATCTGCACAACATGAATCCTCCATTGCTGCACCATGACTTGAAAACCCAGAATATTTTACTGGATAATGAGTTTCATGTGAAGGTAAAGTTATTTTAGTCTCTGTGTTCCTCTTCAGTATGCATAAGAGAACTGCAGTACCTCTTAATATTGCAAAAAAGTGGGAAGAGATTGAGTTGTATAGAAAGACGCCTATCTTGCAGTTGAATCTTTATAGACAGAGTCCACTGACTGCAGTGAAACTTCGGGTAGATCCAATCAGACTTTAGCTTTCTGGCTGTAGTAGTGACGTGACTTTCCATAACTGAGACTTTTGTGACATGATGTACAGGGAAAAGAAATGTAGTTATCGGATGTTTAATTCAGTTTTTCAAAATCTTGGATATCTGAAAGAAGATACTAAAGGAAAATAACCAAATTAGCTCAGAATCAGAAGTGTTTTCATAAGTACAGTTGCATAAACATAATAGGGGTGCTGTTATAAGACAACTATAAGATATGCAAATGTATGTAAATGATTGGAGAAGAATCACAATGGAGGAGAATTAGTGATATAATGCCTTAATGCAAGAAATAAAACTGGTCTAATATTCATGAGTGGTATCAGTTTTACAGGATTGAGACCCCTTCTGAAATCACCTTCTGTTCTGGTTTCTCAGGCCCATTCCTGGAAGTTGCATTATGTGATATAATGCTCATAGTCTAGATACAGGAGTGCTTAATAACATTAAACTGCAGTTCCATAACACGCATTCTTGGTTTCCAGAAGCATAGGAACTCAGAATAGAAGCTTTCATCTTTTGATTATCTTTATATTTTTCCCTTAACACAAAGGAAAACACAAAATGATTTGAGATAGTCTCTTAACTTTAAGGGTTTATACCATTTATAGTTTTTTGAAATTATAATGCATAGATAAAGACATTACAATATCAGTATTGAAAAATCCACTTTTTATAGTTTGACTAGACAAAACTTTATTGCAATTTTTTAATTGTTGGACATTTGAAATGAAGGATCTGAAAAAATACAGCTTTACAGTAACCAGTTCACTTAAATAGTTAATATGTAACTATTAATATTATATAAATAAGTGCAATTACATCTTTCTGTAGATTCTTTGTTTGAAAATCTATTGCTGCTTTGCTATTAGAAAGCACTAGTATTTTGATCTGCCTGTGTGTGAAATAAAATAGGCTAAGATTTTACCTTCTAGTGGGGGATGGCGGTTGGGGGGGAGGGACAGAAGCACTGATACTAGACAGATCTATCTGATGCATGTTATTAGAAAAAAAGAGAGTTGCATCTAAAATATGTATCTGTCATGCACTGTGTCTCCATCAGATATTCTAAATGAATAAGATTTCTGAGGGCATGCCCTTGAGTTTACATGTGAGGTCTGGCACAAAGAAGTACAGCACAGAAAATAATTTTTAAAACTGTTCCTCTCCCCCAAAGATGTCAACAGCTAATTCTTGCAAATTCCCTTATTTTATGAGATAATTATATTTATGAAAGGAAACAGATTTTTCTTATCACTTTCCCTGCACAAATAGTCTGTGGCCCAGGGAGAAATGGGCTTCATGAAAATAATGATTGACTAATCCTATTTTAGTAATAATTACTTTTTACTCTGTGTGTGGAGTTTTGTGTTTCCACAGCATATTCTCATGTGAAAATCATGTTCATATATCTCAGTTCTTGCAATGTTGTCCAGTAGTGGTGTTCAGAGTCGCTTTCTTCTTGTGTGTGTCAGCAAAGTGGAAAGCTTATTGAGTGAGCTTTGTGTCCACTGCACCCCAAGCTTTGGCTGTTTTGTTGGGGTCTACCTTTCCGGCTCCCACTTCTTCATGGCCAAAATCTGAGCTCCTGTCTCTTGGTCCCTAACACCCTGGTACCCAGCTCCATGTAAAAACTCAGGGCACGTCCACTGTACGCTAATTAACTCTGCTACCTAGGAAAGGTTCGGGAGCCAGAGGCAGTTTCAGCAGGGAGCACCTGTTTTCAGGAAAATGGTGCATTTTGCAACAAAAATAATAGAAGAGTGTCTGAGAGGATCTAAATTACCCCATTCTGCAAACTAAGATAAACATCTTCTTATACTCGAGATTTTCTTCCTTACCCTCAGGGCTAGGTACAGGGTGGGTAAATGCAAGCTGAGATTGTGAAGAACAGTTTTTCAGCAAGCAGAGGATGCCACGGCACCAGAATACACATGGGATAAGACTAATACTCTGGGGTAGCGCAAGCCCTGGATCAGGGCTGATGTTTCATGTTGCTAGTAAGACATGTATACCCTTTTACGATAACTTTTAACAACTTCTGAATTGATGAGGTCTGTTCTCTCTCTCTCTGTCTCCGTATGACTGACTTTTGTCCTTTTCCAGATCGCGGATTTTGGCTTATCAAAATGGCGCATAGTGTCCATGTCACAATCACGAGGTGACAAGTCTCTGCCAGAGGGAGGGACTATTATTTACATGCCTCCTGAAGACTATGATCCCAATCAGAAAACCCGTGCAAGTGTAAAGCACGATGTATACAGGTACTGCCTGTTATCCTAAAATCAGCTTAGCAATTTGAAAAGTAAAATTTGTTAAAAGATTTTGACCATAATGAACTAGAATAAATTACTTCTAAGAGTCTAAATAGATATGATATGACTTCTTAAAACCTGTTTTCCTGGTAAACTTTAGAGCAAGTATAATTTTTAGCGCTAGAGATCAACTACGCAATGGAGACACAATGGATTGATTGACAGATGACCAGAAGGAGGGTGCATTGTATCCAGAAGCTTGTCACACTTCTCTCCTGGCTATACAGCAGATCCAATAAAAGATACTGCATGAAAAACCTTGTCTCTTAACGGTTGACATTTTTGAGACTTCTGCCTGGAAGGGGGCAGGGGATCAATAGTAAGCTTTCATGAGTAAGATCTGATTTCAGTTTGCTAAGTCAAAGCTTTGGCTTCCTGCAAAAGAAAACATTATCTCTCATTATTAGCTCCTCCCTTTAAGGAACAGAGGAAGTCTTGGCATTTCTGGAATCCCCAGAGGGAGAGAACATTCCTGCCAGGCTCAGCTTTTGAGAGGTGTGGCAAGATGAGGAGACAGAAGAGACTCACTGGGAAAGCAGGAAAGGGAGCTATCATTGTAATATCCTAGAAGCCTTCTGCTGCTTGTTCTTATTATAAGTATGCAGTATTTGATAATTTAATTTAAAATTAAACATGAACTTACGACACACATTGTCTAGAGCTAAACAATCTATAAATAATTTTTATTTAAATCGACCTATTTTTAAATAGATGGATTTTTTGTTTCAGGACTCTTAAACTAAATTTGATTTAAATAAAAAAAAGTCTTTGGTTTGATATTTTAAAATATTGACTTCGATATTTGGATAATAGAGTTCTTTTAAGACCAAACCTGTTCCTTCTTCCATTGAAATGAATAGGGAAAAATGTCATTAAAGTGTTAATGTTGTTAATAATGTAAAGTGTTAAAGGCAGGCTTAGACTAGGATGATCTCCTCTTATAGCAAGTATTGTATGAAAAATGACACAGTATCATATGGAAATCATCATTCTGGATATACTGAGAGTTTTGGATACATGCACAAATCCCCAAATGCTTGTGTTGAAAAACTTTTCACGCATGAGAGGTCTTCATAACAGCTGTGGAAGAAGAATCTGCTTTCTATTCTCACATGTTCATAATCAGTAGAATTAACTAAGTTCTGATTGTGGGACTGCTTCCCCCTCATTGCCCTTTACATCACTTTAAAGGTTTTAAACATGCATAAAACATAGTAGTAGCACAAGTGTAGCAGATCATAGCCTGTTGAATTGTTAGTACTGAGAACTAAATCCTCTTAAATTTGGAAGTCCCTGATGTGTTAGAAGAGCTAGAAGTCCGTGTCAAGCAGAAATGTTTTCATGACATTTTGATATGCAGTCAGAGACTAAACAGTAGGCCCAGTTCTTTAATTTTCCAGAAATCCATGTAACCATCAAACACAAAGTAAGCACATGGCACATTGCTTTTTACTCACCTAGAAATATTCCTGTTGGTTTTCATGAAAGATATGAAATGGGGGGCATCATTGTAATCAGCTGTTTAAATGACTGTTGGGCTAGTTTATTTTCATGTATATTGTACAAAGCTTAACATATTAGCAGTCCTTAACATTGTTCTAAAACTACATACATTTATACTTGAAACAGCTATGCCATTATTGTGTGGGAAGTGATGTCAAGAAAACAGCCCTTTGAAGGTAAGAATGTATTCTATAGCATTTGTTTATTTTCTATTCTTATTAAGATATAGCTAGAGCTGATATGTAGTAATTGTAAAGCTCCATAAGGATTAATTTGTTATAAACTGTTTTCTTTAAACTGAAAGAATAGGTAGCTGTTTTTCAAATTTCTCAAACGGGTAACAGAACCAGTATCTTTTTATGTACTGTACAAACTTACTCTTGAATTAATGGTATAAACAACAAAATGCAGCTTTGTTATTTTCCTATAGTATACTAGATCTATTTGTAGTAAAAATATTTCTAATAAATGCATGATATCTGTTTTGACAGAAGTTATAAACCCCTTGCAGATTATGTTCAGTGTGTCACAAGGAAGGCGACCAGACACAAGTGAAGACAGTCTACCAGTGGACATTCCTCACCGAACATTTGTGCTAAACTTAATAGCAAGTGGATGGGCACAAAATCCAGATGAAAGACCTTCTTTTTCAAGTTAGTTTACTTGCTTCTGATTGACAGGGGAGAAGGGAGTGCTTCAAAAAATAGTAATAGATAAATCTACATAGCTAATGCAGATAGGTTCATGTTGTTTCAAGACTCTTAATATCTGTGGTTCTCCCTTTGTGTAATTCACTGGGGATCACCTTTTTGGTAGGCATGCCACAAATTAATCCCCATGCCCTCCCTCCCCCACTCCCAAGTACCACTCCATTCTTCTTCCCTTGTGCGACTTGCTGCTCTGATTTCTGCTTCCTGCCCTGTGCTCTGTGTTTTGATTTTGCTTCCTGATACTGCTGTACTGCCTGGCCCCTTTCAGTCTGCTGCATACCACACACACACTTCCAATGCCACTTGTGACACTTGTTTCACAGGTTGGCCATTTTTGTAATTAACTGTATTGGCAGAAGGCAGGGAAGCGATGCATGTTACAGACTGACTGAATCAGAAATGCATAAGAGTTCATGAGCAAGAGCTCACTTCATCAGATGCTGTTAAAGGACATGTCTACGCAAGCTTCATAAGATCCCAAAAACATATGCATCTCTAATTCATTTATTGACATCACAGAGAATCATAGAAAGTTAGGACCAGAAGGGACCTCTGGAGATCATCTAGTCCAACTTGCAGCCTGAAACAGGATCATTCCTATCCAAGCAATCCTAATCTAAACCCTACATAAGACTACTGAAACCCTGACACGACACAGACCTAACACCCTAACATGTCACAGGTAAAGCAGGGGAACTATAGCAGCCAATGTCCAGTTTCTATGAATTGTTGCCTATATATGCTCGGAATTACAGGTAGAGGGCCAGCCTCCCACTACTGAGGAAGGCAGATTTTCCCCCCCGCCATACATGCCAATCTGCCCATAGGGTAAAATTCCTTCCTGACCCCAAATATGGCAGTCAGTTTGACCCTGAGCAGAGGAGCAAGACCCTCTAGCCAGGAACCTCTGGCTTTGCCCCCAAGAGGAGCATTAGCACACCCCGGTCAAAGCCCCCAGCCTTGGCTGTGGCCAGAACCCGGTGCCTCTGAGGGAGGCTTAAAAATATACTGACACATGTAGCAGAAAAGGGGAGAGAGGGGGACAACCAGCAAAGCCCAAAAGCCTGGGAAATACCCATTGTAGAACATAGGCATAGCTATACCTACATCTTCCCTAACCAGTAGCTATTCAGCCTCTTCTTGAACACCTTTGGTGATGGAGAGTCCACAACTTCCCTTGGTAGTGATTTCTACTGCCTTGCTGTTCTAACTGTGAAGAAACTTTTCTAGATATTCTATCTAAACTTACTTTGCTGCAACTTCAAGCCATTGGTCTAGGTCCTCCTTGCTGCAGCAAGAGAGAAAAGGTGCTTTCCCTCTTCTTTATGGAAGTCCTTCGAGTATTTGCAGACTTCTGTTACGTTCCCTCTTAAGCACTTTTTCTACAAGATGAATATGCCTCCTTCAGCCTCTCCTCATATGACTTACTTTCCAAGCTTGTTATCATCTTTGTTGCCTGCCCCTGGGTCATATAAAGATCCATCTCTACCCTGACTTGTGCCTGACTTCAGACTCTCACTGCTAACTAGCTCTCCTCTAACATTATGTAATAGAGGTGCACCGGTACATCGGTCCCATATTGTATTGGCACCGATAAAAGGAAAATTGACGTTATTGGCAATTTGCTGCTTTTTACTGATGTGGAAGAGCCTGGCATCGCTGCCCCTAGCCTACCCTTGCCCTTCAGACAGATCGGGGCTGAGGCACCCCCCTGCCTTGCTGGGGCATGTGCAGCAACAGGAGCGACTGCCCCCCAGCATCCCCCAGATGAACTGTTCTCATGGCTCCCTGTCCCATGCCCTGCCATGCCCCAGCTGTGCAGTGCCCACTCCTGCCCCATTACCAGCCCCACTCACTCCCTCACCATGGGTGCCTCGATCTGCCCCCCAATACCTCATCCTTCCCCTACGTTCCTTCCTCTACAACACACTTACCAGGTGGATGCTGCTCTCCGTTCTCTTGGGCCACATATTGGCAAACAGCCATCGGTATCAGCCCCCAAAATCCCTATCAGTGCACCCTTATTATGTAACGTTAATATTGTTTACTTGCAATTAATTTTTTGTTTATTATTGAAGAGGGAGTTTAACTTTTTAAGAAAAAAGATAATGTGGCTTATCAACATTGTAAGCAATCAAAACTTCTTTGCTTGCCAGACTAACAGACAGCCCTGGATTATAAATGCCCATGAATCAACCAAACTGACCATTTGTTGTTGTTGTTGTTTCATTAACTGACTTAATATTTTGTGAATAATTTGTGAACGGCCACAAGATCCCTCCTCAGCCTCCTCTTATGGAGGCTGAACAGGTTCAGGTCCCATAGCCTCTCCTCGTAGGGCCTCCCCTGATCATGCGAGTGGCCCTCCTCTGGACCCTCTCCACGTTGTCCACATCCCTCCTGAAGTGCGGCACCCAGAACTGGATGCAGTACTCCAACTGCAGCCTGACCAGTGCTGCATAGAGGGGGAGGATCACCTCTTTGGACCTGCTTGAGATGCATCTGTGGATGCATGACAAGGTACGGTTGGCCTTCCTGACCACATCCCCACACTGTCGGCCCGTGTTCGTTTTGGAATCAATAATGATTCCAAGATCTTTTTCTGCCTCTGCACTGACGAGAAGGGAGTTCCCCAGCCTGTAGGCATGCTGTTGGTTCTTCCTCCCCAGGTGCAGTACCCTGCACTTGTCAGTATTGAAACCCATCCTGTTCTAATCCACCCACCCTGTAACCTGGCCAGATCTGATTGCAGCCCCATTTTTACCCCCTTTGTCAGTGGGTGTAAAAAAAAATCAGTGGGCAAAAAAGTTGTGAGTAGAAACTACCCCACTCTAGAATGAAAAATTGCTTACAAAGGCCATTTCAACCCTGATTAAATCTAACTCTTGTCTTCCATTGTGCAGTAATTCCACTACCAAAGGGACTTCACAACTAAACAAGTGGCAGTTGGTTGTATCCTAACAACATCCCTATAAAACTAAAAAATCCTATGTAGGCTTAGAGCACAACTTTCAAAATCCATAGTCCTGTTAAATCCTGAATTAGTTTGTTTCAAACCATGTAATGAGGGCTGTATCCATCCAGGTTTCAAACATGTCTTCAACAATGTTGTCAAAAAATTAGGCCGGGAAGGGGGGCGGGGTTTACAAAGGAAGTGGCACCTTCTGGGTTTCTCCAGTCCCTTAATTTTTTTTTGGTTATACCTTCTCTCACTTTACCTTCTAGAGGACTGACCCAAAGCATAAGAAGTGAATCTAAACTGAATATTTTTTTGCTGGTTTAATGTAGAGAGTTTACTATAATACAAATTGTTTGACACTCTGCTGTATTGGTGTCTGCCACCAATTGCAATAATAATTGGAAGCTAATTGGGTTTTTTTAAATAAATAGCATATAGCAAAATTACAGTTGTCCTAATGAGTTGTAATATAAAAACGAGGTCTCACTCCAATTAATAAATCTCTCTACTTTATCTCTTTGTGACATTTCTCATATTTTTCTAAGAAATCATGACTTGAAGCTTTTTATAACATGCGGGAATGAGCTCAGAATGCAGTCATGACATACGACACTTCCTATAGATTAGAGAAGAGAAAATGAGGAGAAATGTTGGTATTGCTTTTTATAAATGTATTCGTCAGGTTGCATCTTTATCAAAAGAGTGGCTTATATCTGGGTTCACTTTGCAGTATGTTTTTCCTCCATCCTCCAAAACTTAGCTCTTCATGGGGTTTTTAGCTCCAACTTTAGCATCTCTTGAATGTTGTTTACAGTCTGAGTAGCAGAATTTAAAGACTGACTTTTCATAACCTTGCTGTGAGTCTGAAAACTCAGCTCATCCAATGAACATTTACTTGTGAACATTGTGCATTTGAATAACACAGGCCAAGTGTTATGACCTGTATTGAACACCAACCCACCCAGCATGTGCATGTGAAATTTGTGGCTGAAGCTCCCACCTTTGAAAAATGTGATCCAGGATGTCAGATCTTGTAGAAGGAAAAAGTATTAAGCTTAAAATGTACAATATTAAAAGATTGTTTTTTCTTTCCCCCCTTCCACTTGACACTGACATGGCTAGGACTGCAGAGTGATGCTGGAGTAAAAAAATCTACGTTTTACAGGCGTTACCACAGTGAATGGGTCAAGAATTGATTCTCTTTTTCTGTATGAAGCACTAACCCTTCACCTTCCAAATTGAGGGTTTCAACCATCTGAACGTTTCTGTTTCAAGTTGGTTGAACCAGTCTCTTAATTTCATTGATAGTTCTATTCTTTTTAGCCAAAAACTGTGTGAAAAATTATGGGGCATGCTTGTGTCTGTAGTCCAAACAAACATATTGTCCTGGTGAATAGCAGTAAGGGATGACTTAATCTAGTTTGTGAGATTCACTAGTCCTTGTAATTAGATAGATGAATTATGTTTTTAACATTAGGGAACATTTTGATAAGTACCGTAAATTATAGGGTCCAATTTTAGGTCAGTTTCTTTTAACCCAGTGAAGGAATATTTCATATCAGAGTTGTTTCTAAAATCAGGAAGATACTTATATACTGTTGTTCTTTGTGGGAGCTCTTACCTTCTTGCATTAGCTAAAATATATCATGTAGTTTTAGCATAATGTTGTCTAACAATAAAGGACTAGAATTATCAGATAGTTATCGCTTTGTTTTAACTGTATTTATTTGCATTATAAAATCAATAAAATAGGTGCCTTAATGTAACAACAATGCAATAACCTTCCCTGCCCTCCTCCTGCCCCCTAACTAGGCAGGATTTTTTTCCTGTTTAAAGTGTGTTTATTTTTGCTGCTGTCTTATAGTAAAGTGGAATTTCCCATCAGTGGACTTTTACTTCCTTGACTTTGAAATACTTTTTACAAGCATTAAAAAGTTTGGTTTGTTGCTTCTTCCTTCTATTTAGTAGTAAACTTGGAGAAATACTGAGGTACCTCTTCAAAGAACATTTGTTATATTGCCTCTTAATTTACCTGATAGTAGTGTTGTAAAACAAGCAAAAATCTAAATCAACTTTTAGTTTGAAAGTAAGACCAATTAAAAATATTATCACTTAGTATTACCAAGCAATGGGTTTTTCTTTTAGTTAACTGTGTTTTCCTCTCAAGACTTCTTTGTACAGCTCATTATGAGTCTAGGTATTATACATAGATGTGAAAAAATATGTCCTTTCATTTCTACAGCTTCCTAGTTTTCTAATTTATCTTTAAATGGTTCTACAGATCATTTTGCTAACTTTCTATAAAGTATTGTTTCAGCGATGATTTCTAATTATATTTGATCTTGATATGTGGTTTGCTGTCAAAATGACTGTCACCAGTACAGTTGTTATATCATAACTTGCACAAATTAAGCTTAGAATTTGATCTATGTTGAAGATTTTTTTGTGGGAATTCTATTTGCTGTAAATACAAAGATTTCACAATACTGTTGCAAAGTAGGTTTCTGTTTTGATTTCTTTAAACCAGCTGTTGTTGCACTATGTTGGATATATGCCGAACGAGCATTTTTATGGTCTTTTTCTCTCTCTGGTGACTATGCAGCAGCACTCTACAACTGCTTTTCCACTTTTGTGGAAGACACAGTTACCCAAATAAGAAAATGCTTTTTCTTTTTAGAAATGTATACTGGCTATACTGGAAAAGCTAGCGAGAAAGTCAGTGTTAGAAAAAAAATACTTGAAAGGTAAAAAATGGTTGTAAATTTCACAGGAATACTACTGAAAAAATTAGAAAAGATACAGGGCCATGTTATTTAATTAATTAATCAGTGGTATGTTGCCAAGTCATGTTTCTTGCCTGGTCCAGAGTATTTAACAGTTTCCTTTTAACAAAAGCATACAGTATAATGTACAAAGGTAGTGGAAGCTATAGTGGTACACAGAACTTACAGTTTGTGCAAATATAACTTTTCTTGGTGTTGAGCTCAGTTTAAATGGGACTTTTAAAACTGTTTGACTACTGTGGTGTTCATTAAATAAACAGAAATAGGTTTGGGTGTGGCACTTTCTGCTTCCCAATTATTAAAATGCCATGTGCATCTTTAGATAAGTAGGTGACATCAGTCTTCCAGCTATGCCCATCTGCCACCTTCCAGAAGCATGATAAAAATAGCATTTGGATTTATTGGATATGGTAGGACATTACATTCACTACCACTACCTTGGCCTAGATTCACAGCCATGAATCTCTGGATGAGGAGAGTAAAAGTCAGAGGGGAGTGGAGGGATGAGTAATTTTGCTTTGGTGATTTGGCAGTTCGTATCAGCTTCTCCCTTAGGGATCTGATCTTTGTCTCTTTCTTTTTGTATCTTGCCCAAACTGTAGAGCAAGCCACACACACAAACCCCCCAGGAAGCTCCAGCTCTTAATTTTAGACTCTTTTGGATCACTGCTGTGCTGTTTTTCCAGTGTACTAAGAAAGCAGGCATTTCTCTCCAAAACTAGTGCTGCATCACGGTCCAACTATAAATTGTTCAGTCCCTACCCTGGAGAACTAAACGGTTTGCACTCCTCATCTGATGAAGGTCATGCTCTCAGAGCTAAGTAGAGAGCTCCCTTGCTGTAGTATTGACGGTTTAAATGGCCTTTAGGTGCGATTGTGTGAGTCTGGCATCCCAGGGGTGTGTTTTGAAATGGTGAATGCAAGAAATATTTGCTTAACTGCCTGTGTGTTCTGACATCATCTATTAGTAGAAGAAATATTTTCATACATGAGAATTAATATTCCTTATCGGGTGGGGAAAAACAAAAAAGCTTATAGAGCAGTTGACAAATTTTGCAATATTAAAGGGACAAGAAAAAAGGGATTATTTCAATTTGTTGCTGCAAACCAGAGTTATCTTATGAGGGAAAAGACTTCAAGCAACTTGAAACTTGCAGTTACTTTTATTGGAAGGTGCTGCTAAACTGAAAAAAATGTTTTTTCTTTTTTAGAATGTTTAATAGATCTTGAACCAATATTGAGAACGTTTGATGAAATATCTACGCTTGAAGCAGTGCTTCTGTTGAAGAGAGCTAAGGTAACCAGTTTTTTATTTACAGTCTTTTATGACAGTCTTTGAAACAGCAGCCTGTACTTATCCAAATAAATTCACATCAGCATGTTACACTGTGATTAAGTTTATGCAGTCGTGTCCTATAGCTTTCTAATGCACAATTAATAAAAAATACAAATGTCTCTTTCAGTTGCATTATGAGTCAGCATGTATTCGCTTATGCCAAAAGAAAAACAATGTGGAGCTGACCTCTCTAAACATACCTTTGAATCTTAGTCCACAAGAGGTAAATCTTTAATGTTTTGAGTTCAATCTGTTTCCCAGTATGTTATGAAAATATGCTGAAAGAGTTGTAGTTCAGTAAGAAGGAATCTGTTCTTCCATTCTCTTCTGCAGCTTGCCTTCCTACTCGGCCACGGAATCATTCAATGCAGGGGAACTAGCAGGGTCAGGAGGGCATGCAGCAGAGGGGAAGTCTGTAATCTCTGCACATGCAGAGCAGACCTTTTCACCATTTGTATATGGAAATAGTTGCAGATGGCCTAAAGAAGCTGGGAGATCCAGCCAGTTATAAACTTTGCGACTGAGGAACACATCTACCCTTGAAGGGAGTGTAGTTGTTTGCCTCACTGAGTGCTCTCTGTACCAGCTAATACGAGTCTGTCTCACACCTTGTATGAGATGGCTTATACAAGGTACTGTGGTTGTTTTTGAATTATTCTCCCTTAGTTTTTTTTGTTTTTGTTTTTGTTTTGCTCCTGCTTATCATTATGAACATAAAGGCTTGGGTTAGATGGTGGGAAAATTGATAAAACTTCAAATGATTTAAGATATTTTAATTGTCAGTGACTTGACCATCTTGATAGGACAAAAAAAGAGGGAAATTATAAGGATCTCTATTTTTTTTTAAAGTTTTACTTATATATAATGGCATTTATTTCAGGAAACATGTGTTCCTTCCATGCAAAGTGATGCACTTCCTCTCCGAAGTTTCTTGCCTGAAATGCCAAAACATGGGAGTTTGCCCAAATATAATGTCCTCTCATCAGGTATGCAACCTTTCTGAATCAATATGATTCATAATATTTTATTAAAGTTGACTTTCGATGAAAGTCGCAACACTGAATGATAGATAACTCGATTACCCAATGACATGAAAATAGAGGTGCATTTTTCATGGCTAAGCTTATGGCTGTGAACCATGTATTCATGAGCTCTAGCTATGCCTTAATACTTGGAATCCTTGGCCAGTTTCTGAACTTGTCTGCCTCTGTTTTCCTAGTTGCAAACATGGGAATAATGATACTGTTTGCTTGTCTTGTAGGACTCTTAGGAATGAAAAAGTTACTTGTAGCATGAAGATTGAAAGGTTAAGATTTTTGTTATTTAAAAAAAATAAGTAATGCCTCAGTATACTAGAAACTTTCAAGATGCAGTCAAGTTTAGAGTCTGTCCCATTTTTTTCTAATATCATGGTTATAATACAGAGACACCAGACTGGAGGTGTGCCTGCTCAGATCTGTTTTATTTAACAACCTCATTCAAATGATTTTGAAGTTGGTTTAATAGGAAGTTGGCAAAATTCTCAGATGAAACTAAGTTGTGAGATATTGTAGATGCCACTTAAGTCAGCAAAACGCAGTGAGATCTAAAGGGAGTAGCAAAGTGACTTGCATCTAAAATTGAGATTCAGATTAGAAAAAGAAAGATTGGTGTGCTTATTAGGAGGAAGAATCTGGAAACCAGTAAAGTTCACAGAGTAGTTGACATTACGTTGCCCTTTAATATTGCAGTGTCAGGGCCTAATGTAATGATGCTGCAAACCAGAGTCGTCCTGTCACAGGGAAGTGTTAGGAAATAGTCTCTTTTTCTGCAGCTCTAGTGCGAAAGCACGTGGTGGGGACCACTTGTGGGTAAATTTGACTCCATTCTTGAGTAAAGGCGAAAGATTTATGCGTGTTGAAGAAAAAACGGAGTCTGTGTTGATGTTCAGAATTCAGGGGAAAATGAAGATCACTACAGGCTTTGAGGAATTGAGTTATCAGAAATTTTAAAAAGTTAATCATGCTTCATATTTAGTTATCAGAAAAAGGGTCTATGCAGAAACTTGATTATGAAAGTTTCATCACAGAGTCTGAAGATAAAGTGCCTGTGATGAGTGTTTTGACCATTTTAGCTCTATTTGACAGAGTCAGCTGAAAGATATTATTGACACATCCATGACATTTTTCGAGTGGCTCTGGTCACAGGAGAGGGTTTTATACAATTATTATTTACTTTGGTGGTATTCTAAGGCATTAATTTGTATTAGACCCCGAGTGTGCCACAGAAGCACCTTACAACTGTTAGAGGTCTGCCTTAAAGTGTAGACAATCTGCCTTAAAATCAGGCAGGCTTAGAAGACAAAACACTTATACTCATGGCAAGGAACGGAGTCAAAACTAAATTATAATTTGTAAGCCATTTTATCATTTGTAATGATTAAAATGGACTGCTGTGAGATGCTTTTGCCTTAACTATGTAAAGGTTGGTTGATTTATTTTAAGCCACATGATTGAAGGATGCTAATAGCCCTTTGCTGTCATGAGGAGTAATTCATCCCAGTGTGTTTTTTTTTTAAAACTGCATATAACAGTAAAACATTAATTATTTTCCCTCTGTTTTGAATAATCCTCACAGGCTGAATATGTTTCCACCTTTGTAATCAGTTTCAGCCATGCATTAGCAAAATGCTACCTACCATTTGGAAGTTATGAATATTGCAAGGAATGTTTTGTTATAAAGTAATCCTTTGGAATTGCTTTTTTTCTTAAGAAAATGGAACCATGTCCCTTTTCCTTGAATTTTCCCAAACTTACATTGAAACAAATTATTTTCTTTTGAAATGTTCCTGTGAAATGATGTACCGTTTTTATGACTACACCAGTTAATATGACCATATAAATTGTAGGGTTTTATTGTCCTTTGTGATACTGCATCAGGGTAAAACTATTACCACACTTATTACTGCAGCTTCTTCTCAATTTTGGTTGCTTTCTATAGTCAGTCAGTTCTATAGTTTAATTTCTGTTTTCCCGTGAATTATAGCAAAGGACGTATGGCTGAAAAACTTCCAAAGGCATGGAGGTCAGCCCTCTGCTGTTGTTGGCAAGCATGTCAAGTAATCGCATTCATAAATTAATCAACCCACATTTTTAAATTAATTATGTTTAAACTGGATCCTGTTAGATACAGATCCAGATTTTAAGGTGGATTGTAACTACCTCTCATGGTTAGAAACTTCTTGTTTCCAGCCTAAACTTATGCATGCCCAGTCAATATCCACTTGTTTTTATGTCAACATTGCTCTGGGCTTTAAAAAAATTCTCTCCCTCTGTCCTTCTTCAGCCCACATTTTGTGAAGTCAAACAAGCCAAGATCTTTTAGTCTCCTCTCCTGTGACAGGCTTTCCATGCCTATGATCATACTCATAGTCCTTCTCTGCACGTATTTTATTTTCATCTTTATTGGTTATGGATGACCAGACTCATATATAGTAGTGTTAGAGTGATGTAGCCATACGCTGAATTTCTAGATGGGGTATCAACAGAGCCTTATACACAAGCATTAACTTTTCTCTATCTTTATAGCGGATATCTCAACTGATGCATCCTAGGATTACACTTGCATTTTTCTTAGCTGTACTACATTCATGAATAGTCATAGTCATTCTGTGATTGACTAGTGTAACCAGATCTTTTTCCTTTCTGTTATTTCCAACTAAGATGCAGTTTATAGCAAAAACTCTTCTTGAAGTTCTATAATGCTTGACCCTATGATTTCTACTACTCAGTTTCATCCCTTTTGTTACTACAGTCTCAAAACCATTCAGTTTTTCCTCAGTAATATATTTGGATACCTTCCAACTTTGTCATATAATATATTCAGATGCCTTCTTCATGTTGCTGATGTGTCCCAATCTTGCGTCATCAGCAAATTTAATTAACTAGTCTGTGCTTTTTGTGCCAAGACCATTAATGAAAAAATATGAAATAAAATCAGTCCCAAAGTCTGATTCTTGAGAACTTCCCTAAAGCTGGTTCATTCAAAGGGGTCCGTTCTCATTTTCTCTTAAGCCAGTTTAAGTTGTTTCTTACAATTTCTTTTCCAACTCTCACCTTCTAATAATTTATCACATGGTACTAACACAGATCTTTTACTCATGTCCAGATATATTAATCTTCCACATGTCCCATCTTTAATATCTTCTGGTTCCAAAAGGGGGTTGTAAATCTGTCCATATCTGAAACACTCAATTTTTTTAAGCACTTCAATGAGCTGCGCATTTGAAGTACAGTAAGTGTTATGTCTATCCATACTCTCAAACTTCACCCTTATGAAATCAGAATCTCTTGTTATCACTGGTTTGTGCTTATCCTTTTAGAATTAGGATTCGGAATGATCTTGATAGGTTGAAATAAGAGGATGAAGTTTAACAAGGACAGGTGCAAAGTCCTACACTTAAAAAAAAAAAATCACAGTAAGTTCAGTCTTACTGAGGCTATAGTTGGAGTACCATGTTCATTTTTGGTACAGCACTTCCAAAAAGATGTGGACAAAGGAGAAATGAATTGCAGGTTTTGAAAGCATGACAGTTGAGGAAAAGTTGGAAGAATTGGGGTTATTTAGACTAGAGAAGGAAATACTGACTGGTAGAGGATTTGTGCGTGGTGAGTTATCCTTCTTTGAATCCACAGGAAAATAAGTAATGGGCTTAAATTGTAGCCAGAGAGATTTAGGTTATATATTAGGATAAACTTTCTAAATGGTTAAGCACTGAAACAGATGATCTGGAAAGGTTGTGGAATCTCTGTCATTGAAAGTTTAAGCACAGGTTAGATAAATATTTGTCTTGAATGTTTTATATACAAGTGATCTTACATTGAGCAGTAGGGTGTTGAAGTAGATGAGTCTTGAGGTCCATTCCAGCCTAGTATTTCTTTTATTTCTATGACTAATTTAAACTGAATCAATTTATGACCATTCAGTTCAAGGATCTGTACAATGATCGGCTCTTCTATAACATCCTTGCCATTTGCCAAAACCGAGTCTAAAATCAACATTAAATCTCTTATTAGTTCAGTGATCCTTTAGTAAAGAAATGTTGGCTACTGTATCCAGAAATTACTAGGCCCAAGCATTATTGGTAGCATTTGTTCCTCTATCTGCATCTGGAAAGTTGGTCTCCCTTGACACAATTCCGAACAATATTGATCTTTCTAGTAATATTATTGGGGAATCTTTGAATAGTCAAATCCTAACCATAATGATCTGAGCTCATAACTAGGGTGACCATATCTTGTTTTCGTCAGGACAGTCCTCCTTTAAACCCCTGGTCCAGGAATTTCCTTATTGTATTCAAATAAATGCTGTTGTCCTATTTTCAGCGGGATGCGCTGGACGGGTGTTTAAAACAGCACTGTTCCCAACAAAACCTAAACTACTTCTCTTCTGCTCCCCCTGCTCTCTCTCCATTGTTCTGTAACCTCACCTTTTGCTGCCTGTTCAGCTGTGACCACAGTTCATGTTTGTAATCTGTCACTCTACACCCACCACCTCCGCCATGATTGCAGCTTCTGCTTTTGCTCACCAGCACTTCACGTGCTCCACTCCCACTTGCTTGCTCAGCTGAGACTTGAACTAGGGGACAGCTGAGCATGCCAGAGAGCAGGGGGCAAACCAACAGTGTTGCATTGTATGGCCACAGAAATTCGGTCACCCAACCACAGTAAAACCTCTTTTATAAACTTTCCCTAAAATGACTATGACCATTGCTATCACTTCTTATTTCACGGTAGTGTTAAAGTGATGTCATAGCTGTGAAGGTCCGAAAATTATGCCAGAGGCAGGATTTCTTAAAGTGGTATCTTTTATTGGTCCAACTGCATTGTTGGAATAGAGTTAGGCAAGTTTTTGAATGCAAGACATTCTTCAGGTCTTAGCAGTAAATGGCAGCACAGCACAGCTTCTTTTCTTCTGCTAATTGTCTGCTATCCCTGGGAATCTCTTTTTACACACTTCCTACAGCTATTATTGCTCATACCTGATGAAGAGTATCTTGTATTCAAAAGTTGTCTAATTCCATTCCAACTATAAAGTGGTTCGATTAAAAAATACCATCCTGAGAAATCTCTTATTATTTCATTGCAATCTGTTGCATCATAGATGCACACTGCTATCTTTCCACATTTGCCTTTATCTTTCCCTAAGAGTGCATAACCTTCAGTGTCTGTATTCCAGTCATGAATGCTATTCTATCCTGTTACTATTCTCCTTTACAGTATCCAGTCTCAGGTCTTGCACTGGTAGCTCTAGTTCCTCTCATCTGTTGCCCAGCTCTTTGAATTAGTGTAAACAGGGGTGTCAAACTCATTTTGCCACTCAGGCTGTATCTGGTTTGCAAGGTTCTTTGTGAGCTGAATACAAACCCAACTCCAGTGGCAGAGCAAGCTGCCTCGGTTGGTAACTAAGGCAGGATGCAAGCTCAGGAACCTGTGGATCTTAATGCCACAGCTGCTCGCTCTACCCCTGAATTCCTGACCCCCTGTAGGAGCCTTGCAGGCCAGATGACACAGCTCCACAGCTGGATGTTTGATGCCATTGGTGTAAAAGCATCCCACTTGTTTCTGAGCTCGCTCCATTTCTCAGCCAAATTACATAGGGTTCTTGCACCAGATTTTGTTCCCATGAATATTAGTACTTCCCAAGCCTGAAGTAATCATCTGTGATTAGTTCTTGTAGACATCTAGCAGCCTCAGTTATCCAGATGTGAAAGACTTTTCCACACAACTGGTTTTAGGCTTATCAGTGTCTCATAACCTTATTTCTTGCAGCATCATTCACTTTTTCTTTCTAGTACATGTTAAAATGAAAAGTTGAGAAATCCTTCAACTCTCCTAAACTGTCTCTTACAGATTCTCCTCTTAGCCTTGTTAGATTTCATATGATTTTCTTATGAAAACACACTGTACATCTTGACAAGCTCTTAGAAGGTAGAAAAAATTCAGCTTTTCCCTGGAGAGCTAGAGGGGGCTTAGGCCTTTCGAGTTGTTAGCATTCCATTTAAGCCTTAGCAGGATAATCCTTCCTCAAAAGCCACCAAAGTTAATATTTTAAAGGAAATAAGTAGACATTATGAAAGTTGTTGATGTGGGCTCTGGTAAAAACTCAGCTTATTCCAGCTACTTATGGGTATATTCTGTTGCTTATGGTTTCTTTGAAGTTGAACACATGTGAAATGGTTTTCTCAACTTTTTTTAAAACTTCCAACTCCAAGGGATAAGAGAAGACAAGTGCTGTGTACCTCAGCTTCATGATTTTCTGAATTTTGTTGAGAGAAAAAATAGAAAAATTGTGTTATAAAATAATTTCTTGTGCGTCTTTTGAGGGGGTTGGGTTATCTTTTTATCTGAGCACAACCATAATGTGATTCTATTCTGTTATTTAAGATAAAGATGCCAATTCTGGAGGACCACTTTCCTTTCTTGATTATAGTGTGGATGAAAATAACTCTTCAGCCCAAAGTGCTAAATTTTATGTGCCCAGCCATCGCTACCCATCCACTTCCAGCACAGAAATTTCAGATGCATCAAATCCTGTGCGCCGCCTGATGCAGTCATCAATGATCACTTCAGGTACAGCACAAAGTAATGGAATTTTAAGTTCCAGTAATGTTGAAGGAGAAAAAAGGGGCAAAAGACTAATTCTGGGTGGCATATGGTCCCCTTCCTCCTGCTGTGCAGGCATTGCTGGTAGCATACAACCTCTCCATCCCTCCCCCTCCTGGGGCTCTAGCCACTGTGCCCCAGTGGAGAGAGGCAGCTGTAGGTACTTAAAGATCACCACCTGAACAGCCCTGCCTCAACCTAAGATTCTCTTCCAAATTTAGCACTTCTGATTTTAAGTAAAACCACCTGTGACTCTATAGAACATGAAAAAGGGTAATAGTGGTGAGATAATATATGTGAGGAATTTATGTATATACGGTATTTAAAAAAGTTACTGATCCCTGTGATTCATTCCCATAACCAGTTAACTATTTGTGGGAGATGTGAGGTTTTTGTTTGTTCAAGGATGAGGATGGTTGAGAAGATGGAGTTAATGGGGCATGTGATGGAACTATTTGTTTTTTATAGCTTTTACTTCTCCTAGAAATAAAGATTGAAAGTTCAGATAACTGATAGAGAAATATTTTAATCAACCTATAAAACAATAACTATCATCGTGTTTTTAATGTAGAATAAAACAGTGAAACTTTGGCAGCGTATCACAACTCTGTCACTTTTTTTTATCAGAAATGTGTATTCTTTCCCAACTCATTCTTTATTTTACAAAACTGTAAATTTAATTAAATAGCTGTGGTGTGAGTTTGACTTATTTTCTTTTTTTCTAAATTTCAGATTTTGCTCTAGAACCCGTGCAACAGGATGTGGCCCACCACTGGATCCTAAGTAAAAGAGAAGAGATAGTTAACCAAATGACTGAAGCCTGTCTGAATCAGTCCCTGGATGCCCTCTTATCAAGGGATTTAATCATGAAAGAAGACTATGAACTTATCAGCACAAAACCTACAAGGACATCAAAAGTCCGGCAACTGCTCGATACCACTGACAGCCAAGGAGAGGAATCTGCCAGAATTATAATTCAGAAGTTGAAAGACAATAAACAGATGGGCCTTCAGCCTTACCCAGACATGTCATCTAAATCCAAGACTTCATCTTTAAATGTTTCTTGTCGGTATAAAGCCATGTAAATGGTTTTCTTACAAATAGTGTTTCTGTTTTTAACCATGACTTTGTCTGTATTACTTTGGTCTTTATTGCACTTTCATAAAATGTGGTAAATGAAAGTATTAGAACCATAATTAAGGTTATATTTTAAAGTAAAAAAAGAATCAGTTTCAGAGCAGCTGGGAAGCAAAATGCTTGCCACTTCCTCATAAGTAAGTATTTTATATACTTCCATAAGTATTTTGTTATATATAAGAAGAGAAAATACCCCTCATTCCCTATTCTAAATAATTATTCTGTTTATAAATATCCTCTTTTAAGTAGAAACTGTCTCTAAACTTACAGGAATGCTGCTTGCTCACTATAGAGATAGGATTGCTATAAAGGAAAAACTGTAGAATTGTACAAATACTCATTTTAGTGTAACTTATTTTCACATTAACCTCATGGGTAGTTCTATTCCTCATCCAAAATAGACAAAGGCTGCAGAAACTGTATGTGTCCATGTCACAGGCTGGCTGGCTGGCTGTCTCTTTACAGGGCCTTGTGCCTGACCTCACCAAAGCTAGATCAGGCAGCTGAGAATTAGATGGCCTTTTTGGTTTTCTGACTCATCTGTGAAAGAGATAAAGGGAGAAAGAGATGGACAGAGTTCTTCTAGCCTTAACCTTTATATAACTGAAGGGTCTGTCAAACTTGGGGAAAACGTAAAAGGAACTTAGTGCATTAGGAGAAAGAAGGCCTTTAATACATTAGGAGAAAGGAGATGTCAGGTGGGTCAGAGTTCTCTGTTAAAGGGAAACGCCAGATATAAACTAGGGCCTAGGCTGATGGAAAATAATGGGAAAGCTATAGGAACAGAGTTATTTTTTGCAGAGGGATCTTGAAAGACTTCAGAGACTGACATTTTTGCAGAAGCGGTGAGAACTGGGAAAAACCCAGAATGGGCATTGAAGCTCAAGTCCAGAGAGGGCATTGGGAGAGAGATTTGTTTGTATTTTGGCTGTGTTTTAGTGTTTGATATGCTTAGAGCATCACCAGCTAACTCTTCTCTTCTTACCTCAGCAGCCTAACATAAATAGATCTATAATACTGGGTCTTATCCATCAACCTTTCAATTCCATTTATTTTTTTATTAGCTAAAAGTTATTGCATAAAGGTCAAACACACTGTCTGGTGGGGTAGCAGTACACAGTAATGACCATGATCTCCCTTGGCTAGCAAGCACAGGTGCTGCAGAGCCAATAAACTGACGTCCTTCGGAGTAGGTATGGGGCGAGGTATTATTCACACTCATATAGTGCCCTCCTTTGGGGAGTATAAATATCAGCATGGAAATACCTGTGTTCACTCTTGCTTATCTTTGAGGGATAAGTCTTATACAGTGAAAAGTAGCTGTTTTTTTCTTAATCTGCTTTAGAAAATGAAATACTGTGCAAGTAATTTCAGAAAATGTATATTCTGGAATAAAGTATGTCTAAAGTGACATTTTACAGAAAGAAACTCAGTTTCTTAGGTTGTGTATGGAATGCTTTTAGCACCAAATGTAATTTTGCATTGGAAAATCCCAGCACAAAAGGATAAGAATCATCCTAAGAAATTACTATATTTGTCACAAAAGGCAAGTGAAGTGTCCAAATGACTGGGATTTGAAAATCTGGAAGGAGTTTGTTTACTTTGAGTTTTAAAAGGTGTGAATGGGTTGCTTACATATTTGAACATAGTTTTTAGTTTTTGTCTTAACTTATTTTTATGGACTCGATCACCAGAATATAATGTTTAGCTTGTATGCAAAGTTTTTACAGGCTGCTATATAAATTCGAAACACATTTTTGCAGTAAATCAGTTTTTTTGCATTTCCACCTTGTTTCTGTGTTTTCCATCTCTGTTCAGAATGTTTATAGTTGTACAGTATGTGAGGCTGCAATTGTGATTGTGTGGTATGTGGTGCACGTTTATAGCACCACATACCACACAATCTGGTGTTCTCTGTGCTGCAAGGGCACACTGCCTGAGCATGCACTGCTCCTTTTTTTTTCCCCCCGGCAGTTTTTTTTGTTGTTGTTGTTGTTTTTTTACCCCTGGATATCCAGGAGTTGGGGAAAAAAAAAAAAAAACCTGCAGGAAAAAAAATGAAGCATGCACTGCTGAAAAGTGGAGCTGGGCTGTCTGGATCTGCAGTGCCATGTTCTTTCTTCTTCCATTGAGATCTCTGAAGCTGAAAAAAGGAACAAGTAATGGGGGGAAAGGGTTTATATAGTTTACTCCGCAATGTGGAAACTATGTTATTAATTAAAAAAAAAAAAAAAAAGTCAGGGAAGGAGAAATTTCAGCAGTCTTTCCTGTCCATGGCAGGGAGGCTGGTACTGATGATTTTGTAAGGTCCCTTCCAGCCCCTAACATCCATGAATCTATGAGCACGTATTTCCCAGTTTCTGACAGCACTCTACTTGTAAATGGTTTAGGGAAGTGAGAAATGCATCCGCTGTGCCTTGGGGATAGGTTCTAGCACCTGCTCTGTCTGGTGCTAGCGCGTGTGTCACATGGGACGGTAAACTTCAGTTCAGGCTGGGCAGAAGGTTAAACTTCAGTTCAGCCCCCTGCCTCCCTTACTCCCCCAACTCCCTGCTCACTGTTTTGCCAGTCAAGAACTGAAAAAGAAACAACTACTGGTATGAGCCCAGGGGATGGGACTATAAAGGCGCTAAGAAACAGTTTGGCAGGTACCGTTTTAAATTCGGATTGGCTCTCCCTGAGTGGCAACAGACTACAAGGTGTTTGAGGCTAGGAAAGTACTTAGCATAGACGGGGCACCACCATGGTCTCTGCAGACAAGGGTCTTTTCAAATGAGGATTTTAAAACATACTTTCCCCCCCCACACACACAAATCAGGGCTGGATCTGTAAAGGAACTGGAGCTGCTTGGTAACAATTTGTGTATAGGATGTGATCCGGTTATGGGAATGTTTACTGGATGAATCTAGTGGCTTAGTTTAATTGGGAGATCTGAGGAATTAAAGAGGATAAGGCACAGCAGGCAAGCTGATAGAGGTATCTAAAGGCCTAGGGATGCACAAAGTTGTAAGAAATCTAGGAAATACAAAAGGCCAGCAGTGAAGAGAGGAACTTGTCCTTCAGACACCCATTTCAGTTCCATTTGGCAGGCCCCAAGCCTAGTAAGCCTTTAAGAGGTGTGTAGTGTGGTTTCAAAGCCCTTTTCTTCTAAATGCTCAAGTCTGCTGGGTAAGCGTGGCTGACACGGCCTGTCCCACAACTAGAATTGCAGCATCTCAGCCCAAGCATAGTGAAAGCAGGAGACATGACACCCTGGGGCTGCACTCAGAGAGACCAGAAGGAGGTCAGAAGTAACCAGCAGCAGTCAGTTGGATTTGCCATTTGCAACGACCACTTTTAAACCGACAGCAAGATTCCACAGGTCGTCCCGGCCTGCACTGCGCGGCGGAGGAAGGTGAGGCGGTTCCTCTCTAAACGTATGACTGCCCCGGGGATTCATTTTGGACATCTTGTAAACGTAGCTTTCCAATATATTTTTCATTCAGCTTTTAATTTAAGAACCATGAAAAGCCAGGAATATATACCCTAGCATTTTAGTCCCCCTTTCCTCCTCTTTCTAGAAACAAGTCCTTCTGAAGTTGAAGGGCTAAACAGAACTAGTTAGCATCCAGGGATTTTCCTGAATAAAGATCTGAAAGACCTTTTATTCTTAACTGCTCCTGGGCCAAACCTTGATATCCTTACCTGGGCAAACTACTGTTGAATTCAATGAGAACTTGGTATTTAATAAAAACAAGACACTAGCACACCAGGCATTCCTGCACTGGTCACTCAGATGGTTCAGTTGAAAGTAAGTTTGACTGAGCGGACAAGGCCTAATTCTGCATATAGTCATTTTGTAAAAATGCTCAGAGACTCCCCAGGCATAGACAGGGACATGTGGGAACCTGCGCTAGTTAACTGGGGAATTCCCAAATTACCTTACTCTTCTCTGTTTTTAGAGGGTTGGCACTGGTGCAGTCACACCACTAGCTGAGTAGGGGTTAGCATGTGTGGACAAAATCTTGTGTGCATAGCTATAATAATAGTTTCATAGTAACTAGGGTCAGAAGGGGCCTAGAGCAGGCCATCTAGTCTGACCCCCTGCCAATGGCAGGAAGCAAGTGCTGGGGTCACAGGACCC
>JAGPOW010000261.1:43062135-43115783 GCA_030014935.1 Caiman crocodilus | reverse complement strand
CCCCCACATACTTGAAAAAGGACTTCCTGTTGTCCTTGATCTTAGTCGCCAGGCGAAGCTCCACTCCCGCCTTGGCCTTCCTAACAGCCTTCCTACACGGCCGAGCACAAGAAGAGTACTCCTCTTTGGAGGCTGTAATAATGTTCTTTAGGGTTAGGGGTTAGCTTATTAAGGTTTATTAAGGCCAACATTATTCTGTTCTTCATCTCAGAATAGGTAAGAGCATTCTACAGCTATTGCAGTCGAAGAATTGGATTATAGGTAAGAGTTGCACAAGCCAGCAAAACATGAATACAAAATATCTATATAGTATTAATGAACACCTATTCAGGGGTTGGTAACCTTTCAGTTAACAGTGGGCCAAATTAATACAGCTCTGGCTTCTCAAGCCAAAGGGAGCAGCTAAGGGAGGTAGCCACTAGATGGTATGTATTTGCACAAATGTGTTTGGTGGACAATATGGCTTTGCCTGATAGATCCAGCCTGCAGGCCACAGGTTGTCAATCCCTGACCCTATGTAGTTATCACCTTCTCCCTAATACACATTTTCCTCACTGATCTTAGGGGGGAGAAACAAATAAAATGTGTGACCTAAATACAGTGTTGCACAAATCCTATCCCCCTTTCTCAGACCATTTTAATGTGAATTTCTTGTTCTTTAACAAAGTCATGAACAACTTCTTAAGATGCTTACAAAATAGGCAGCATCACAGCTCTTTCCAAAAATCTCAGTTGTGTGCGTCTAAGTGAGGGTCTGATTACTGCTACATGGAATTTCAAGTGTGTGGTTAGGGAAGGGCTTTTTACATTCCTCATGTGGTTTTTGTTTTCTCAGTGTTGACCAAATCACTTTTCTTTGTAGATTTGTGAGTAATCAAAACTGCTGCCTGGCCTGGACTGCTACAACATAAATATAAGAGGTTTTGTGGGGTTTCACTTTTTAAAATTGTTTTGTAAAGGTAAGAAATAATTTACCCTGCAACTCATACTGAAGACAAATGGTGGACAAATTTTGAGTGCTAGTATGCATGTTTGAAATAATCTTATAATACTCATAACATGTTCTTAAATGCTAAACTCTTGTATGAGAAAAGATTTCTTATAATAAAGAGCACTCTAACCTAGCACACAGTCAAACAAGGTCCAGTGTCTGGAAGCTGAAACAGGCATTCAGTCTGGAAGTAAGTGCAAAACTGAACTGAGAAAATAGCTAAACATTCAATCAAGTTTAAAGGCCTGATTCTCAGTTATACTAAAGTCTGTTTACACAGCTCTGGCAAAATGGAAAGTTAACAGTTTTGCTCGTTAAGGAATAATACAAGATGGGGGTTGATTTTTTTTTTTTTTTAGAGAGAACAAACAACATGCCTGCAAAACAATTTTGTTGCCAAAAAACCTCTTGATATACTGTAGCATATGCTACCACAGACTTGTGTAACTGAAGATACTGTCAGCTACAATTGTGCAACCCGTACAAGTCTCCACACTACCATTAGCAAACTTTAAAAAAACTTAGTGAATAGAAACTGGCAGTTCATCAGCTTGAAGAGCATTTGTTTAAAAAGACTGGCGTGTGCTGATTTCCTTTAAGCTTGCTTTTATGTAGCACAACCATTGCAATGTCACATTTGTTATAAACTTGCTCCAACCTGAATAGTATTTTTTTTTAGAAATATGCCACAATATATCATCAGCAACTTGTTTTTCATGAGAATATTTTTAAAAGAAAAAAACTCAAGAGCATCACCAGCTTTGTTGAATACAATGTTGTTACTATTCTGTAATACTAATATTAATGTTAATATTCTATAATATACTAATAATGTAATACAAAGTGACTATCATGCTTTCTGTGTTAGTGGTTTAATGAGGCTGTGGAGGTATCAGTAAAAATAGCCACGTTTTAATTCAAGTACTTTACTCAGATTATTTTAGATTAGAATAGTTTTACTCAGATTAGCTGCATTCCTATTAATCCCCATTATCAGTTGCTTCGACTCAGTCCAGTGGCCAAAGACATTTGATCTGCTTTATCAGCTCCTTCCAAATGCCCTTTGACTTCTAAGTACAGACTTTCCACCCTCCCATTGGCCTCCCAGTAAGTTGGTTCATCATAAGAAACAAGAATACTAAATTAGTGCTCTTGCATTCATTAACTTACCATTCTGCTCAGCAGACAATATTTTCAGGATGTTTCCTTGTTTGGCCTTTTTGGCTAGATCTTGTACCTTGCTTCATTGCAGCCCTTGTTTTCCATGAGCACTTTATAAAGAGGACACTATTGAATTACAGAAGACAAATCTGAGCCCCCTAGGTAAGTGTTTTCTTGCTTTACTTACTTTAAAATCTTAGCTGAAACAAAAGCAGGCACAACTAAAACAAGAGGTGCACAGATGCTCAAAGTGGTTTAAAGTAGTTTAACGATTGTTAGACTCGATATGGTGGACCGGACCAGTGAAAAGTAACAGGAATATGAATATGAATACATAGTAAAGAGGAAGCTGTATTTTTAATAACCCGTTTCATTCTGCCAGCTAGCATACCAAGCACTCAGGGGATTAGCCTCTCTTTCCTCCCTCACAGTAAGCAGAAGTTTTTATCTGGCCCTTCCATGCCTTTTCCACTAGCACATTATTTCAGAAGGCTCACTGGGATCATTTTAAGTGAAGAAGACAAGAATAAATACTATTACATTTATTTTAAAAATGTTCTTTTTGCCACCTTTGGATAATATCCTTGTTTTCCACAACCTGTGAAGCAAGGAATTCAAAAACAACTTTCGATCAGCAGAGCATTCTCAGCAATAACGGGGCATCTGATCGTTACACTGCCTGCCCCTACATGCTGCTAACCTGGGTTGTTTGGAGTAATCACATGCCAGAAGTCTTGGATCCTCTCTCCTGCTGGCTGTTGTTGATTTTAGCAACAAAAATAGCGGCTGAAGGCAAGGCTAAACTGAACCTGAGAAAAAGGGGGAGGGGGCAAAGAGTGAGAGAGGTCTGTTTGTATTTATATCCCTTACAATCTTGTCAACCAGATGCATACTTATATAGAAGCAGATGGAAGTTAGATGGGTTGTGGCTCAGTTCTTTAATTTAAAAATGTCTTTACCCTAAAGGAAGGAATACGCCGACTATATATTGGTAAGTTTCTACTTTTCCTTCCCTACTTTTTCTTCCTTTTTTGCAAAAACAATTTCTCTTTGTTCTTCATAGCCTGTTTATGGTAGTGACAGTAAAGAAGGGATAGAGCATATAACGTAATGTTTAAAAAATGTAGCCTTTTAAGCCTAGCATCATGTAGAAAAACATTAAGCATTATGTTGTGGCATATTTTTAAAAGTATAACCCTTCCTAGCTGTGGTAAATCTCCTACCAAATAGGTAGGTGTTCCCTTTAGAAGAGAGCTGTTTTCCTAGCTGAAATTTAGTTTGTGTATAGCTTTTTCCCAATGCATAATCTTGTTTTGTTTGCCTGTTGTGTGGTCAGCAGTGATCATGCCATGAATGCTTCATTTAGAGCTGTAGCTCATGCTCCCTGGTAATGTTTAAAAGTATGACCTGCCCAGTAGGATTTTGACAGCCATGAGAGACCTTTGGCTTATCCAACGTCAGTTTGTATTTCCTACCAAACATATGTATATCTATGCATGCCTTAAAGATGTTTCTGTGTTTTTAAATTATAATCTGCTCTGTTGGACTTAGAGACATTGTGATGGCCTTAAAATAGCTTTCTAAACCTACTAAACAACCACCGGGGAAATGGGTTTTATATCATTTTTCTTTCTATTTGGAACTGGAAAGCATTTGTTGGCATCAGCTGTATTGGCAATTTCTATGTGATGCAGCAGAAGTCTCTAATTTGGGATGTTTTTAATGGTAGACAGCCAAACATACCTATTAAGCTAAAGGCATCTTTTTTTTTAAAAGAGTTGAAATTATTTTAGATTATATAAAAATGAGAATCAACGTGTTATCAGCTCTTCAGCTTTTTCAGGTCTGACCTTTCAAGGTACTCTTTGCCCTCAGCTTCCACTGAAATCGGTAGTGGCTCAGGGTATCAGCATGGCATGGGAAGTACTCTACATCCTTGGTTGCCTTAGATGAGGACTATCTGGCTTCCTAGGGAAGTTGTTCTTGCTCCTACCTTGGGCATCTTTAAGAGTAGATTAGATAGGTACTTGGCTGGGGTCCTGTGACCCTGGCACTCGTTCTATGATACTATGACTATGTCCAACTGGCAGCCTTCAGGCTGCGTGCAGCCTGGGAGGAGTTACATTCAGCTTCCATCAAGCCACCTCTCCCTACATCACTCCGGCTGTTAGGGCCCCAGAGTCGCCAGGCTCCCCTCCCCCCTCATGTTGCTGTTGCCTATCCCTGCCCCAGGGAGGTGTGGCATGACACAGGCAGCTGAGGGTGAAACCAGGGCTGCACAGGTACACAGTGCAGTAGTGAGTGGGCATCATGGGAAATGTCCACATAGCATGCAACCTGGGGAAAATAGTGCCTCACTCTTGTGTGGCCCAGGTGACCTGCAGAGCACGTAGCCACCAACTTAGATGCTGGACAGCACTGCCTTACATTCCACCCTCCATTAAAATCAGGAATTTCAAGCGACCCTAAGGAAAGAAGCAGCCAACTTCCACTGAACCCAGTTCCCTCACACCCCTTTGAAAATCTCAGTCAAAATGACAACTTGCAATGTCACACTTACCTGACCAACCGCTATTTGATCACTTGGCACAAGTTGACTGTGTCCCCTTATTCGTGTGACCAGACTCTGGAATAGACTTCTCGAGGCAGTGGTGCAGGCACCTACCCTGGAGGTCTTCAAAACGAGACTGGATGCACACCTTGCTGGGCTTATTTGACCCCTGCAGTCTTTCCTGCCCAGAGCAGGGGGGGGCTGGACCTGATGATTTCATGAAGTCCCTTCCATCCCTAAACTTTTGTGAATCTGTAAAGCTATTATTTATTATTACAAAGTGCCCAGACCTATGGTAAATGCTTTGAATATCCCTTCCCTAAAGAGTTTATAAACCAAAGGCCAAATCCTACTCCACTGAATTGCCTAAATGAAGTCCCTGAAAATCCATTGACACATCTATATTTGTAACACACTGCCATCTTGGCCTTAAATGAAGTCACAACAGAAAGAAAGATGACCCACCCACCTTTTCCATTAATAGTTTTCCAGGGACTCAAGCATGATGAAATATGTCTGTGCTTAGACACCTAATGGGTGGAAAAGGATGTTGGTTACTGGGGACCTTCTGTCCCATATTGTCTTCTGTCTTTAATTAGCAAGGTTCCCTTCTCTGTCTCTCTCTTGCATAACAAAGCACTTTAATTTATAGTCTGTAGTGAATGCTGTCTTGAAAAGCATCTTGTTACCAGTCAAGTAGATTGTGATACTGGGGGGGGAGGGGGGGTTATATATCCTTTTCAGACAGCATCCTAAATAGCAGGGCTGTCAAACATACAGACCTTGGGCTGAATTTAGCCTACAGAGCCACTCTTAGCCCACTGGATTACTGGCAAGTTAGGGAATTTGGGGCTGTAGCCAGCTGGGGGTGGGACCTGCTGAAGAATCTGGGGTCCCATTGAACATGGCCCTCAGTGGCAGAGGAATGAGTGAGGGCTGTGCTGAGGGCTTCTTGGCCTGCAGTCATTTGGCACTACAGCCACTGCCACTTGTGTGAACCCTGCCACAACAAGCAGCTCCTTGCCCTGCCACCACCAGTACCTCCACCTCATTG
Source organism: Caiman crocodilus (assembly GCA_030014935.1). Classification (NCBI taxonomy): domain Eukaryota; kingdom Metazoa; phylum Chordata; order Crocodylia; family Alligatoridae; genus Caiman; species Caiman crocodilus. The sequence continues at coordinate 43,110,026 of JAGPOW010000261.1, read as the reverse complement.
CCATTGACTCCACCCTAAATACTGCTTGGCCTGCAAGCAGTGCCACCCCTTGGGTAGGGTGAATCAGGGCAAACGCCTCAGGCCCCATGCTTTGGGGGCCCCTGTGGAGTTGGGCAGAGCAGCTGCAGCCCCTCCCACAGGGCCCACCTGGAGCTGGCAGCTCAGCCCCATACCACAGAAGAAGTGTCTGACTGCTCACCACACGCCTCTGGCTTCATGTTCACTGAAGAGTGGCTCATCCAGGGTGCATGAGATCTTCCTGGCCCTGGGCACCAAATTCCATTGCTACGGCATGCTGTGCCCTGCCTTTGTGGGGGTCCCATTGCCCCACACAGTATTAAACAGGCCTCACACCCTGCTGGGGTCGGCTCTGTCTGCAGGTCAGGCCCAAGAGAAGCCCCATGGTCTGGATCCAGTCCAGGGCACAGAGTGAGTTTGACACCCCCACTATTCAGTCTGTAGAGGAGAAAGTCCAATGCATTTGAGTCCATCGTTCCATCAGTGTGGACCCACTCTGTTCTGCTTCCTAAAGTCCTAGAAGACTGTGAACCATGTGTGAAAATGAAGTGACTGAGGCTCTGAGGGAGATATTGGTGGGCCAACAGAAATACTAAAGGAAATGGTAGGGTTTGTGATTCCATCTGCTGTTTGCCTCTTTCCAGAGCTATGTAGTTTTGAGGAGGGTTTTTGGACCATCCATCCAACCTTACAAATCAGGTAGGGGCTTGTATACCTACAGCAGATAGAAATACTGGACAATTGAGGTGGCCCAGATGTTTAATGTGGCTTTTATTTCAAGCCATTTCTCCAATCAGTTGTGTAAAACCACTGATGAGCTCCAGCTGATCAGAGAAGCAGCCTCTTTTGAAGCCAAAGCTGGACCCAGTTGGGGTATGTTGGTGCTAATTAAGTCGATTTCAGACCCACGTGGTTATAAATTATCTGGGTCCTTCTGTATCTGCACATACAGCTTTGAGCCTTAAAGCTGAACTTCTGCAGGGTGGCTAGTTAGCAAGAGTACTCCTAAGCTTTAGAGCAGAATACTAGTGCCTGTATGCATTAAACCAATGCATGAATTTCAGCAAATGACCTCTGTCATGGGGAAACAATACTGGCTTCTTATCTGCTGCATGATGCAGTTTAAACTCCTGGTTCTAGTACTATAAATCCCTTTAAATTCTATATTGCTGCATTCCCTGTGAACAGTTTTGATAGCTGAGGCACTCCACCCATCTATTCCTACACAGGTAGTTTTGAGAGCTGTTGAAAAGGTGTAACCCAGGCACTGTTGCCTGGGTTGCCATAAACCCAGGCACCACTGTTGCCTCAAACATCTGCCTTTTTGTCAACATCTGCTTAGTCCAAGGGTGGGCAAAATACAGTCCACAGGCCAGATCTGGCCCATGGATGGACTTTATCCAGCCCACCCTAGGCCCCTCAGCCCCTCAGTACCACCTGACACAGGTACTGTCCAGCATGTGGTGCATCCCATTGGGTAAGCTCTGCAGCTGAATTGCATTTCTAGGCAGCCCAGGTGGCAGCAGCTCCTTTCAGCTGCTGCCATTGCTGGCCCCAGCCCTATGGTACTGGCAGGGGCCCACCTGCACAGCCCTGAGTCTGCCGCACCCCACACTTATTACAGACCACTCACCCATCCCTAGCAGTGGTGATGGCAGTGATGGCTGGGCAGAAGCTGCTGCTAGGAAAAGCAGCCACCTTCCCCTCACCAGTGCCAGGCCTTTCTTGCTGCAGCCACCCAGAGCCCACACCCAGAATGCTCTGTGGCTCCCTCCCACTGCCACTACTACCCTGCTGGGCAGCCCAGAGGCAGCTGTGATGGTGGCGAAGGAGAGCAGCAGGGCATCCCACGTGTGGGCTCCAGGCAGTTGCAGCAGGAAGGACTCAGCAGCAGCAAGTGGTGGACACTTCCCCCTGTATCTAGCAATAGCTTCTGCCCAGCTGCTACCACTACTGCTGCTGCTCAGCATGGGCATGTGGTCTGAAGTAGGCACAGAGCAGGCTGAGGTTAGGGCTGTGCGCACAGGGTCCAGCTGGTCCAGAGCTCATCCATTCCATCCGGTGTGAGTCTGGAGAGCACGCAGGGTGGGCCAGGGTTGGGGATGTTACTGTGCACTCAGCTGCTGCTGGGTGCTGGTTAAGGTGGCTCAGAAGGGCCGCAGGGTGTGTGGGCTCTGGGCCATTGGTGGGGAGTGATAACTTGCCTGTGACAGCTCCCCAGAACTGTCTATGTGGCCCATGGACCCAAATAATTGCCTGCCCCTGGCTTAGTCCATAACTATAACTGAGTTGTTCTAGGTAGGACTCAGCATACTGAAGTATCCCAGATTTTTCTCATTGATCAGCAGCTGAAAGCTGGGTCTTAGCTATTGCCAAGTTTTAATTATTTGGACTAAAATGTTTCATCTTTCAGACCTGGAGTAAGGGTTTGGATTTTTGGGGGGTTTTTTTTAAAAACCATCATAGGTCTATATTAAAAAACTTTAAGAAGCTGTAGTACCAGGTGAACTAGATCAGGAACTTGAAATTTGGCTGAATACACTATAACCTCATAAATCCGGACATCAAAAATCCTGAATGCTCGAAAATGCAGCACTTTGTAAAAATACAATACATTGGGGACTAGCAGCGGCAGGTCCCAGAGCAGAGGAAGGGAAACCTGCATGCAGTGGCTGTCGTTGCCATCCACCATCCTGTGGTGCTGCTCTGCATGTACTCACAGCAGCATGACCAGCTGCTGCTCTGGTTTTAAAAATCTGGAATTTTCAAATTTCTGGCAAGTGCTCAGTCCCAAACATGCCAGATTTATGAGTTTATACTGTATTAAACTAAGCTAGGAAGTATGTGACTTATCTATGAAAAACCCACCAAATTTGATCAAATTCCATCCTTCAAAGTTTTCAGTAGAAATTAGTAAGCACTTCCCAGTTAAATTCCCAAAAGAACCAGCTCGCAACTTTAATTCTGGAATTTCCTGAAACATATGCTTAATCTTGAATCTTAATAATATTTTATAAATATTGGGAAGATGGTTGTACATAATATACATACTGAGTGTTAGTTCTTTCTCTCATGAACAATTTAATCTGCCCAGGTGCCACAATGATGGTAGTGTCTGTTTTTATATAATTATCACAGTTAGATAACAATCAACGCCAATGCCATTCACCAACATTAAGATAAATCAGTTTATATTAGAATTATAAGGTTTGGGGCATAACAACCATCTGTTAGCATGGTGTCTATCACAGCGCAGCTTCAGCCTAAATTTTCCTAAGTGCCACAGAAAAATTATTAGTATAGAATCACCTTAGAAGCCTCAAATAGCATTGTGCCCCAGTTATGCTAACCAACGTATAAATACAATTTAATGCCCATCAAGACTTGTTGTGCTGTATTTAGATTTTCTTCATCTTTTTAAATGTGATGCATTTTGTTCCATTGTTGACAAACTCTAATTGAGAGCCAATGGCTCTTGAAGATGATGTTAGTAGTGTTATATTCTGTCACTTGAGGCATCCAGAAATTATAGCATTGGACAGTGCTTAAATTTTTCCAAATTTCTAAGTCCAAGTTATTCACTTTAAATGGTATTTAGCTACCTCACAACTACTTATTACATAAGGTAAAAGTTTGACGACTCCTGGTTGCAAGCGAGGACTAAGACTCAGGATGTTCTGGGGTAGAGAGAAAGTACTGGCCATGGGTGGAGTGGTGGGAGGGTGGAAGGCAAGTACTATGTGACACTGAAGTTCTTTACAAACATGTGTCTTTTTGGACTCTGCCACATAAAGAGTTCCAGGAACACACTGTTCAAAATGCAGTCCATGCACATGTTAGTGTCTCTTATGCAGAAGGATTGCAAGATTAATAGCTAAACAGGATGTGTTACTCATTGCTACAGGAACCTCACTTCTAAGAACAGCTAAAATCTTTAACACTTCAAACTCATTTTAAAATCCCTGAATTAACCTGAATTAACTACCCCCTTCAGCTCAATTTTCAGTTCATCTTCCTTTTCCCTCTCTCACTAGTCTTCTTACTTCTCCCTTCGGTGACCTCCCTTTCTGTTTTATTACCTTTATAATAGCACTATCTAGATTTGTAACATTTCTAATCCATCTGTGTCTTTTCTATATTGTTCTCTACTGTGGGTTGCAGACAGGTATGTTTTGAGAGGGGCAGGGAAGCTAAACAAAGTTTTTATGGAGTGGTATAAGCTAAAAGGTATCTGTGGTACTTTAGCTGTATTAAAACATGTTTTTTTCTTGACAATCTGGTATTTCTTCCTTCATTCTGATAATCTGGATGTTACACTTAGTGTACGTTTATAGTACTGTATAAAATATTTAATAAGGGGTAAGCTCAGAGTGCATGAAAGGTTCAAGATGCATAGTCAGAGACAATAAACTCACATAATCATCCATTCATTAGAAAATGAACAGGACTTTTTTCATTCCCAGTGTGCTATATCCTGGCATAGAAGACAAAAGGGTGAGAGAGTAGTTCAGTTTATATGTTCATTCATTCTTTGTTACCAATAAGTACCAATCACAATGAAGGATTTTGGTCTGCCAACATCTATTTACCATGAATTTAGAGAGGCATTTGATTCATCATGTACATTTCCTCCCTTTTGCAATATGCACTACAAAAATGATCACTGTCCTGTTCTTTTCAGGTAATGATAAGTGAAAATGACAGGCCGCTGGACTGTATGCTGCAATAAAAAGACCATCTCCAAGAATGGAATGCCTGAAATGGACAATGTGGCGGAAAACGTGGAAGGAAAAATGAAGATGAAGCAAGAAATTACTTTGCTGAATGGTGTCTCTTTGATAGTAGGGAACATGATTGGCTCTGGAATCTTTGTTTCACCCAAAGGTGTTCTAATGTACAGTGGTTCCTATGGACTCTCACTAGTCCTTTGGGCTATTGGTGGGATCTTTTCATTGTTTGGAGCTTTATGTTATGCTGAATTGGGAACATCCATTGTGAAGTCAGGGGCTAGCTTTGCTTATATACTGGAGGCTTTTGGTGCTTTTATAGCTTTTATCAGACTATGGTCTTCCCTGCTAATTATTGAACCAACAACACAGGCAGTAATAGCAATTACATTTGCTAATTACATCGTTCAACCAGTATTTCCATCCTGTGAACCACCATATGACGCAGTCAGGTTGATTGCAGCTGCTTGCATCTGTAAGTAAAGTTGTGATTCCTAAAAATAATTGAATTACAGGTGATCATGAAAGTTTTTCAGATGTTTACTTCCCAATCTTTTCTGTGAATATAATAGATTTCTACAAAGGATAAATTTACAAGAGGTTATTCTTTTGCTTTGGGGATAATATTGCTTTGGGATTGGAGGTGTACAATATTTTGATGGAAAGAAACTACAATTACTAAGAGGCCACCTTGTTTTAGTGTGGATCACAGGCCTGATCCAAAACCCCATTGAAGCCAATGGAAAAACTCCTATTGATCTCAATGGCCTTCTATTGAGATCTCAGATATCCAAATATTCACAAATAAATCAGCAACTGCTTGTCAGAACTTGGAGTGAAAATGAATAAAGCATTGCACTTTGATTCCTTCCCTTTGCCCCCCTCAAAAAAAGAAAGAAAGAATTAAATGTAAAAATAAAATAGAAATAAAAACTATGCAAGCAAAATATTGAGCCAGGAAAATTGGGAAATGTCCAACTTTAGACTTTATGGTTGTTATTGATTTTATACTTTAGATTTGTCCTTAGTTCACATGTATTTGTCAAGATTAGTGATATGTGTTCTACTCCAGGGATATGCAGCTGCAGAATTGTTTCCAGTTTGGGACACTACACTTCAAGAAAGATGTGGAAACATTGAAACCACATGAGAGTTAAAAACATATATATTAGAGGTCTAGAAAGATGGGAGGAAAAGTTGTAAGAGCTGAACTGGGATTATTTAGTGGAGAGGAGAGAAAGGAGGGATTTATTAAAAGTCTGCAAATGAAAAATGTCCTTATAAAGAATATGGTGATACATTTTTATATATCTACAGGGAAGAGTACAAACTATAATAGGCTTGAATTGCAACCAGGGAAAATTAATGTAGACATTAAAAAGAGCTTTATAACTATGTGTGTGGTTAAGTACTGGAATGGAAAAAACTAAAAAGATGGTGAATTCTATTACTGGAAGATGTTAGGTGCAGGTTAGACAAAGATTTGTCCTGGAACATTTAGACAAGAAAGATCTTGCCTCAAGCAGGGTGTTGAACTAGGTGGCTATTTGAATTCCCTTCAAGACTTATTTTCCTGTGATTCTGTGGACACTAATCCATGAGGCAAAACAAAAAGAATTATCAAATGCCACCTAGTAAATTAACAAGAGTAGTATTTTCATGTGATTACATACCGGGGATTCTGCGAGAATCTCTTCTATGCTTTTTATATAAATATTATTTATATTTCCCATTCACCTACTGAGATGGACAAAAAGTTCACTTCTGAACAACAGAGGCCATGAATTTAAACTGAGCTCATCAATAGTCTTTAATATTAAGAACTTTTAACTTATTCAGTTACATTCAAATACACTTGATTAACTTACATAAGGATTCAATTACATCTTGCTTGAATGGGGTCATAGGATAGACTAAACTCAAATCCAAGACAAAGTTCCCCCCACAACATGGGGAAAAGAAACTCAGCTTGGATTCAAGTACAGCCAAGGCAGACAGCTGCTGCAACTCCAGCTCCAGCTCCAACTGCAGCAATGAAGTGTGGGGTGGAGGGTGCCCAGGAAGATTGCAACGTGGCACAGGAACTGCTGTGGCTCCAGCTCCAGGTCCAGCTCTGACTCGACCCAAGGCCTGCGAGCTATCACTGCCACTTCTGCCCAGCCAGGGTCAGAGATACCATGTGCTCCATGGTCCAGGCTGGAGCTGTAGCCAGAGCTACTGTATAAGGTAAGCAGTAAGGGGGCAAGGGGGGCAGGCTCTATGGGGGGCAGGCACTGGGATGGGTAAGTGGTGGGGGAAGTGAGTGATGAAGAGGATAGGTGGCAGGGTGAGAGCCACCGCAGGGGTCAAGTTGCAAGACCTCAAACAAGGGAACAGGGGGCAGGCTGCCTGCCCCCCTACCACTGCTTTCCCCACTGCTTGCCCCCTGGCACTGCTTTCCACCCTGTAGTTGTGTTGGGGATGAATTTAAGATGACCCTCCAGTAATTAGATTCTTAGCATGGAAATCCAAGTCATCTTGGGTTCAGGTAAATACAGTATTACATGTAAATTTCTTTCCCCAGCTGACTTAATATTGTTCCATGAACTACTTACTTCAGGGAGGGAGTCATATTCACATACAGAAGCTTCTTCAAGAATACATTTTGACTTTTGTCTTGGCATTTTTGCTGCATTCCTTATGAAGCGCAGTTGCTAGGTCTGTAATATTTTGTTTGCTGTAAGCTAATTTTCCCTGAGCTGCTGGCAGCTGGTAGGCATGTTTCCATGCAATAAATGATCTGCTTTACCACAAACCAAGTTTATAATTGGCACAGCTGGCCAAGTTTATTGTGTGTAATGATGAATAGCTTATTATGATGATAATTTAGTAGTCACAAGTATTCAAACTCTGTAAGTGCTACAAAATGTTAGCAGAAATAATGATCCCATTGATATAATTGGCATTAAGCCACTTCAGCAAAGAGAGCTTGTTTGGGACTGAGGAGCAAATATTGAATGCAATTTACTGGGAAATCCATGCCAAAATCGTATTATCATGACTTAAGAATTCTTAACAGCTCAAGCACTACACACAGGTGTGCTTTGTAGTGTTTAAAACATCATTCTTACAACTGATAATTCATCATGACTGATTGCCTAAAGGTACATGTTAGACTTCAAAGTGTACAATGTAAAATAAATGTTTAATTACCAACCTAGTACATATATAGTGGTTGTTACTTTATACCCCAACCCTTAAAAATCAGGAATACTATAAATTGCCAGCTTCTAGAAAATGAAATCCTACTTTACTGTACCTTCCATATTCGTTAAGTCAGGATTTATAGCAATCATTCAAATAGCAAAGACCTTTAAGATTGTGTCCTAATCTGATATTTGTCTTGAAGCAATTCATTGTAAGAGCTAATATGTTTGTAGACCAAAATCTGGAGTCATTGCCTCATTATTCCAATCACTTGCTCTTGTGTAATTCCAGTGTGAAAAGCAGTGGTGAATCTGGCCTCAATCCTGCAAACATTCATGTGCATGTTTCACTATACTGCCAGAAACCACAGTTAAATTAAAGGGGTCTGCTTCTGAGCATGAACTGTAGCCACTGTGTAAATGTTTATAAAAATGGGATCTAACAAATAGATACTAGCTTTATTACAGTTCCTAAAGTGAAATGCAGTTTAGATTGTAGTAGTTTTCCTTCCATTTTGAAACTAAAATAAGGTATGGATTATAAACAAGATAAAATCCTGAAAAACTAGCTAGTGCATAGTTCGAATGTGTCTCATTGTTCCATGACCAGGGCAGAGAATAAAGTAATTCACCCCTTGGGATAGAGCAGCCTCTCCCTTTTGCACACTTAATGGGGCTTGACTCAAAAATGGATTCAGGCACCTCCAAGTGAGGTGGACAGTGTTTAACTTTTATGTGCCTGGTCCTCTGAATGGAGTCCAGAGTCCAGAGTTAGCCATGTGAGCTTCATTACAGTGAAAGGGGAGACCTGTGTGCTTCAAAAGAGATTTGGAACACCCCCTCAGGGTATCCTCATTGTTTGAATATTTAAAAATAAATTAAGTGCTGGAGAGGATAGCATAAGGAAAAACTGTGCTTTGGCAAGGACAGATTGGATGAGCTAATGGATAATCCATCTGATAAATGATCATTCACATGTTCCCCTCACAAACAGCAGCCCCTTCATCTCTGCCAGACCTTTCCTTCAGAGTGCAAGCTGGCTGTCATGCTGAGCTCAGATTGGAGGGAGGATTGTCTGGTCTGGGAATGCTGTAATGACTAACACATGGAATAGGACAGGTAAGAGGTAGGCTTCCCAGTGAAGGGTGTGCATTTATCTCTTTCCATCAGAAATTCCTAGGCACTAAGTAGTAGAGCTGAGTGGAGGATGGCAGTTTTGTTTTTTGGCAGCTTTCATGACTTCAAGATTTGATTTCATTCTATATCTGACCTACAAAGGATAGTGCTGTAGGCTGGATGGGGAGTGTATCTGTAGTCTCATGTTTAGAACGTTGACCTGGGATAGAAAAGCTCCAGCTTGTCATGATAAAAAGTAGAATTTTTCAGATCGCATCACCTATGCCCCAGGCCAGTGCCCTGTTAGGCTAAAGAGTGTTACTTTCTTTTCACCTGCACCCAACCCATAAACATTTCATCTTTCAGGAAATAGCTTTTGATGAGTTCAGGTAATTTTGAAATGTATACATCTCGCCTGCAGATGAAACTCTAATTTCATTTCTTGAAATAGGTACAATTTATTGAAAGACAATTTATGTGGTGCATAACTCACAGCAATCATCTTGTCTGTATTTGTTTTCTCAATAGGTTCAATAACATTTATTAACTGTGTCAATGTGAAATGGGGAACCAGAGTACAGGATCTTTTCACATACGCAAAAATTCTGGCTCTTATTGTAATCATAGCTGTCGGTCTTTACAAAATCTCTCAAGGTAAGAATGTACTAAATGTTACATGAATTCCTAAAACTTGAGCAATATCTGAGGCATGACAAAAGTATCAGAATCCATAGTTTAATATACGTTATATCACTATGAAAGAACTGTCAGCTTTCTAAAAGAGATGTGACAGCTATATTGAAATATAGGCTTTGGGGGCTAAAGCCTGTTTCACTTTACCTGCCTAAATCCATGGAAATAAAAAGCAGAGAAAAAATGGAGAAAAAGCAGAGCAGCACATGCACAGGCAGTGTGCCTTTGCAGTGCAGAGAACATCTAAATGTGCAACGTGTGGTACTGCAGATATGTTTGCAGTGTTACATACCATACGGCTGTCCTCATCTGGCTCCGGCGCCTGTGTTCAGCACTGAACTTCCCGCTGCATTGCTGGACTGCTATTGGGACTTAAAGTAGCTAATATAAAGATTGCTCTAGGCAATCCAGGTTGTAGTCTCATCCAGAAACACAAAACAAACCAAATAAACATGAGATTTCCTCTCCCACTACAACCCAGAGTGTAACTACTACACTCTGGATGCATTTACACGTGCTTTCCTGCAGAGTAGACTAATTAGCTACACAGTAAAGCATCACCAGTATTAGAGTACAGTAAACTAATTCACTCTGCTATAAAATAGTACTGTTGGGGACAGTACTATCTTATGGCAGGGTAATTTAAAATTTGTTTGGTGTCCTGGGTGCCTGTGTAAACACTGCACTCAAGAGGTGTTCACTCCAGCTCAAACTACTCTAGAGTTTATTGTTTCACTTTAATTGTACATGTAAATGCACCACCTGACTGCATCCAGAAGAGCACAGCCGTGTGATATATGGAGCAGCAGATACATACACATGTTCAATTGTTCTCTGTGCTACAAAGGAGCAATGTGGAGGGGGTTTTTTTGATCACTGGATACCCAGGGGTCAAAAAACCTGCAGAGAAAAAAAGTGAAGCAGCATATGCAAGGGCAGCATGTACTGTTCAAAAGTGGGGCTGGGCAACCCAGAGCTGTGCTGCAGCTGCCAGCCAGGCTCCAAGTGGCAGAATCACCACTGCTGAATCCTCAGGAGGCCTCCAAGATCCCAGGTAAGGCTGTTGGGCCAGCCCAGTGCTGGCCTCAGCCTCCCTGACTGTCCCTAGGGTACATGCCAGAGCACGTGTAGCACACATGTTCCCCAGGGACAATTAGTGGCAGTGCACCTTGTGCTGCCACTAGTTGTCCCCAGGGAACCAAACATCCACACCATGTGTGGATGCAGCCCCTATGTCTTTCAATATATACCCCTCTTTCCATTAGCTACCACCATTCACAAAGAACAACAAGTCTCATTCTGGGAGGTAGGAGAGGAAAGATGGAGGAGATTTTTGCTCTGTTACTGAAGCACATGTAAAGACATTCTCCAAGTGCTTTTTTGTTGGTGGGAAGGATAAAGAGGGGCACGTCTCCCTAGGAAGGAGGGAGCAGAGAGTCTGCTCAGAGGATATACTGTGTTCTTTTGAATATTTGTAGGTAGTGCTTGCTTGAGGGATTACAGAGAAGATGGGTCAACAATAATCTGGGTCAAGTGGATACGTTAGTGTCAGAGTCCAGATAGTTTTTTCCAAAAACAAGTCCTATTTAGATTATTATTGCAAAATTACAGGAGTAGATTTTCTTTGATTGAAATTGACCTTTAGGATGTAAATAAGTTAGGCTTATTTACACCCTAAAGGCCTCTCTAACTTCTGTAATATAGTTTGCTAAAGTTTCTCTTTTACTATTCCTTCCCAGTTCAATACTATGTCCACTTCCTGTTTGACCTTTATGTGTCCATTGTACCTTCATTCTGATAAAATCAAGCCTAGTTTAGTACATATCTCTTCAGTCCCATCACTTTGGCTTATACAACATGACATGTTACTACCTTTACTTTACATACTTTCTTCTCTTGTACCTGATTTACACTCAGGATTTTTACCTTGATTATGCTTATTAGGTATGTGGGTTCTTTTCTTTTTGATATGGTTGTACCAAAGGAACCCTGTAGCACAGCTGCAACTACGCTAGTATAAAAAGTGCATTATAACAGTGGTGCTCAACCTCCAGCTCATGGTTTAGATCCCTCCTACTAGGCCATATCATCTCTTGGGGCTTTCTATGGGTCTGGATATTTGGCAGTGGGGGAGCAGTGGCAGCATTAATTACCACTCCTCGATGTCAAATTTCTAGACATGTAGAGAGCACCACAAGCCAGGTAATAAGGCCCTGCCTTGGCACATAGGATTGCTCCATGGATAGATTTGGGCATGCAGGTCAAGCCAATGTGCAGCCACATCCAGCCCACAACTGCATCTGGTATGACGGTTCGGGCTGGTTCACAGCTGCATCCAGTGCTTGGGGTTGGGGTAGCTCACAGCAGCATCAGGTCTGCAGTTGCATCCATGTGTGTCGGGCCACTAGCCAGCATATGGGATCACACACCGGTAAAACTCATCTGTAAATCCTTTTCAACCATATGTCCACTACAAACTGTTTAGTCTTATATTTCCCAATTCTGTCAGTCTGTTGGTGTGAGTCTTTATTCTATATTAATCTGTTGATGTGAGACTTTACCACAAAGGTAAAGGGTAGTGGTTGAACACCTTCTGTCTCTTGTTTTTATATTTCATTGCTTGTGTGAAATTCATGAATTCCTACATTCAGTTAGAAAGTGAACGTGACTGACATTATAAAGAAAGCTTTGCTTTACCCTTAACAGAGTGAGTTTATTGTTCTTTTCCCATAAAATACATAAAACATGGTCCTATTTCCATTCATGTTTGATCCTTTAATTATCTTTTTGGATACTTGATAATTCCAAGTTCCAATTTTTAAGAAACCTCCTGAAGCTTCACACGGTCTGATGAGAACTTTGTATGCTTTGGCAACATTTCAATAACATGTTATGCCAATACAGTTTTAATGAACTGAACTGAATTAAAATGATGCAGTATTTTGAAAGCATGACATTAAACAATTTCTGTAGCATTCTAATAAGAACTGATTACCACAAGAATTTTTTCTTGTGATAGTTACTCGCATATATTTATAGATCATTCTAATTACATTAACATACATTTAAAATTAACAAAGAAGAAACTAGGTCCAAAACCAATATTTTGCTATCATATAGAACTGTTGAATTCTGTGAATGAATGACTTTAAAAAAAAAAGGTAACAATCCTAGAATGGCTCCTGGATGCCATGCTAACACCAAAAAATCTGAGGTGCACCTGTGAGAAATGTTGCAGAGGAAGTCAGAGGAAAAGCTAGGAATGCTAGGAAAAGCTCTGGTGTCCAGATTCTTTCCTCCTATCTATAGGGCCCACTCTAATTACCCATGGCACTCTCCTCTTAGTACATGGTAGGCGTGGATGTCCTTTCACAGAAGTTGATGGGAAGCAACCAAATGTAAAAATATGTTGTTTCGTTTGTGAATCTCTAGGCCATGTATTTGACTCACCAAGCTTTTAGCTAATCAGGGCTATATTTTACTGTATCCAGTTCTGTGCAAATATCATCTATACATTTTTACAGAGCTTTTATTTCAATCTAGGAGCAGTAGCTTTTATCTTGTCTTATTTAGCTGAGAGTCTCAGCTTGTAGTATGATACTTGATATTTCTCTAGAAAATGTACTTCACCACAGCTGATAACTGGTTACCAAATTTTATACAGGGGAAACAGAAAACCTGAAAACTCCATTTGAAGGTTCGACAACGGATGCAGGGTTTATAGCACTCGGTCTATATTCAGCCCTGTTTTCCTACTCTGGATGGGATACTCTGAATTATGTCACTGAGGAAATGAAGAATCCTGAAAGGTACATAATACATATTCTCAAATCCCCCAGGGGTGTTATACAAATTATAAAAGGATAAACTCATAGCAAGATAAATGGATTGTTCAGTATTTTTTTCTGTTTTCAAATTAAACAAACTGCTATAGTTTAAAAATTTCCACAGCTTTCATATTTTAGGGAGGAAACTTTCAAGGATTTGGGTGCCTAATTTCTATAGGCCCCTCTAAAATTCCTGGGGTATAGGTTGTAGCCATGTTGGTCTAAGGTCACAGGCAGACAAGGATCTGATATCTTTTATGAGATCTAATATATTTAATAAATTATAGATCTCATAAAAGATATCAGGTTCACCCAAAGAACATTGCCTGCCTCTAAAATTCCTTCATTCCTTGGGCCAACCAGGGTTATATTTTACTTTCAGAAAAGAACCAAGACCAAAAGCAGAAATGAGTCAGGACAAAAAGGATTAGGCTTGTCCTAATGCCTTGGTAGTGAGAATTGAGAGAAGAGAACAATCCAGAATAACAGGCAGTAGAAACATTCTGTATTTTCTATCAGGGCAAATGCCCTTGGGAGAACAGTATGCCTCATAAGGTTAGGGAGATATAATTTATAACACTTATGACAACAATAGGATCTGTGTCAGGACAGTATCCCTATTGAAGACATCATTTTTAAAAAATGTACATAAATCCTGTTGAATTTAATGGAACTTAGCACACATTTTAGGTGCAGGCAGAAGTGACAGTCTTCACCCAATATGACCCCTGAAAGCACTCTACAGCCATAACCAAACAGAAGTGCATAGCTGCAGAGCCTGATCCCAGAAAAATCTGAACCCTAATTGCATGAGAGTTTAGTTAGATGAAGATGCTCCAAAATGGAGCAACTTCAGTAACTTTTGTCTGCATTGCCTCTCAGCGCCAGTACTGTTTTCAGAATGGGAAGGGGGAAAGAGAGTGAACAAAGTTTGGTTTGGGGTTTTTTCAGCTAGCACTGGGGGGCGGGGTGGGTGGATTGGAGCCCCCGCCTCCCCTTCCTCCAGGGGAGGGGCTGTGAAGTGCCATGAGTTACAATAGGGAGCTTCACTTCTGTCTGTGCCTTTTGTTGCTCTCCTAAACTTGGTCATTAGTGAGATTAGTTCATATGCAGACATTGTGTGGAGATGGAATTGTGTAAGCTTTTACAGAAACTCTCTCTGTGTGAATACTTCAGCATGATTGTCTTTACAGAATGAGGCCATAAGTATATCCAAGTGGTCAACTAAATTACTCATAGACATGTTCAGAATATCTTATAAAGTTTGTTTTCTGTAGTCTTTAGAATGACATGATGCAGACATGCATTTCTGAATTCTTGTATCTGGGAGGAAAATTTCCTGTTTTAATAACATGCAATGCCCTTATCTTCCTATATGCAGGAACCTACCAATTTCAATTGCAATTTCAATGCCTATTGTGGCTATTATTTACTTGCTGACTAACATAGCATACTATGTAGTACTGGACATGGGCACTCTCCTAGCCAGTGATGCAGTGGCAGTGGTAAGTTGTATGCAGTTATTAATCAAATGGTACAATATGGATAATGTTATAGAAGAATTTAATACAATCCTCTATATAGCATATTTTAACAAATTAATTAAGATATGTCCAGTGTGTGTGTGTATTAAATCTTGTGCATCATAGTTCTGTGAAATAAAATCAAAATATATGATGGCTCCCATATAAGGCATATATGCTGTGAACTAACATTCATTTATCCTTCTATATTCCTTTGTAAAAACCTTATTTTGCTAAAAGATTTATCAGAAGTTCATATGAAATACAAACATATGCATATGGTTTGGCATATTTTACACACATACCCTAATCTGAATCCTTGCCATTTCAATCACAAACTACAGAAATTTGAAAAGTCCCATTGAAAAAATGCTGGTTTTGCCTTTACCTGTTTCATTCTTTCAAAATTTCCTTCATCCATTCACTGATTGCCATGTTCATTATCATCATTCTCATAAAATGTAGGCTAAGGAATGGTGTACTTAGGCTGATAAATTTACATAGCATTTTTAAGGTTCTGGTATATTTAACATGGGAAGTCTCAAGCTCTTTCTTTTTCTATTGCAGACATTTGGCAATGAAAGCCTTAGTTATGCTAAGTGGATAATTCCTATTGCAGTGGCCATGTCTTGTTATAGTGGATTGAACTCATCAGCTATTGCAGCTTCCAGGTATGAAGCATGAAACGTGTTTTAAAAAAAAAAGACATCATTCAGCATCAAATTAAATCATTCAAAAACTCATTATAATGGCGCTTGCTGAAATTAAGGATCTGTCACTATCTCCCCTTTAGACTTTATTTTCAGAGATTTAATATTCTAGGGTAAGAGTAATAGGTGTTCATTCAGGCTTTGTAAACTATTGTTAACAGAAGTTAAACAAGAGAGACTGAGTTTATTCTGTCACTTTGGTCTTATTTGCCTGCTGGATTTGCTACAAGACATCAAGGGGCTCTGGCAGATGCACATTCCCAACAATTGTGCTTCCTGCCATGACACGTACATGGCACCGTGCAGTCACAGTTGAGAGCCCCGTCAGCTGACAGGGCTCCCAGCCACAGGAGGCCTGGCACACCCCCAAAGCTGGAAGCCTGGGTCAGCTGATGGCTCCCAGACATGGAGGGGAGGGAGGGTTACAGTGAAGTCCTTGACTCCAGCTGCACCACAGGGCTGGGAGCCCTGATCTGCCACTGCTCCCAGCCGAGAGAGCATACTGGAGTCAAGGGCTTCAATGCATCCATGCAGCTGGGAGCAAGAGCTGACTAGCTTCCAGCCTCAGCAACACACAGGAGCCCTTGACTCTGGTGGGTCCCCTGTGGCTGGGAGCCTCAATCAATCTCACCACAAGTTCAACTAATGGCATGAAAGGAACCAGACATAAAGGTATTACATACGTTTTGTGTATAACTTTGTAGCTTATGCCTTGTGTTATCAAGCCATTCATTGCATTAACATGTGGCTGGGTAAGCACTTAAGACAGGATTAACTAGTTAATCACAAATTTAAGTGTAATATTTTGCCAGGGGCCTCAGGCCAGTGCTATGAGTTAGGCAAAGCAACATGTAACATTAGGTATCTGCCTCCTATTATACCCAAGTGGAATCCAGAAGCCAGAGTTAAGTGCCTAGGATTCTTGTACAGCACATAAAGAAAGTTACAATCAAAAGGCGGATCAAAAAACCCATGTACTAAGCAGGAAACTACCTAGAGCTAGCCAATAGGAAATGCTAAGCACAGGGATCTGTATGAAATACTGTCCTTCTCCATGATTTAGGCATCTTGAGTCAGGGCTGCAGACAGATGCTTCCATCCAGTTGGGGTTCAGATCTCTGAATATGCTTATGAGCACATATAAACATTCTCTGAATGGACTGAGTGACTCTCACTTTTCTTTTAAAATTCAGGAATGGGAGGTGATGCTGGTGATGCTTCACCATTTTATGATAGACTAGTGGCTGAAACAGTTGCATAGGGAGTGAAGAGAGAGGTTCTAGGCCTGACTTAGTCTGAGGAGGGTCAAACCCACATTTCCTTATCCATCTCAGAAGAGACATAACACCAGGTTATAGGTTAGCTCAGGGGGTTAGCAACCAGGTCAAAGTCTCATTTTCTAATTTACAAGCATGTTGGGTTTTTTTCAGAAGGGTAATGAACACACAGTGCTTGCACTGAAGTAGCATTGTAGGTATCAGTGGCAAAGTATTACTCAGATAAGGATTCTACAATGTAGTGTGATCTGATTATTTACAAGCATGGTCAATACTTGTCACAATAAGTTCTTTCTTAATGATGAAGAGTTTTCATACTATGGTACATTTCCTAGGGCTATCATTCGGTGAAGGTACGGTTACACAAAAAGATTATAACAACAATGCATTTAGGGGCAGTCATAGGCACTGACTCCAGGGGTGCTCCAGGGCTCAAGTAGCCACCAAAAAAATAGTGGGCTCAGCACCCGGAAGCTATGTCCACAGGCTGCTTGCAGATGTTAAAAAAACCCCCAAAAATATGCTTTACCAGAGGCAGCAGCACATTACTTCAACCCAACTTAAAGCATCTGTAAAGATTGGGTACTTCAGCTGATTCAATCTGCTATTACCTAAAAGCACCAAAAGAGCTCCACTAAAGTAACTGATCCTTACAGATGTTGGTACCAGAGCTGGGTTGAAGTAACACACTGACTCTTTTGGGCATGCGAAGGGCTCGGTGCAGGAGCACTCCAAGTTTACATGAAGGCCCATTTTGTTCTGTTTTTTTTACATCTGCAGTCACCAAGTCGGAATCTATGGGAACAGTAAAAGTTTATAGCACAGAAATCAGACAGTTGGTGCTGGTTTGTGTAAAAACATCAGGATTCTGTTTGACTAATTAGGCTTTTTTCTTTTCTCTTGTATTAGGCTTTTTTATGTTGGGGCTCGAGAAGGACACCTTCCTGACAGTTTGAGTTTGATTCATGTGAAGTGTTTCACCCCAGTCCCTGCTCTTCTCTTCAATGTAAGTAACAGTTCTTTCTCACAGTTTTAGGATTCAATAGAAAAATGAAATGTTGAGAATCTCTTTTGCCCCTGACTTTTCTAAGCCTGACTGCATTAGTCAAACTTCTCCAAAATGATTGCAGGTTTTAAAACCAGTGTGACCATACCACGAGTGAACATTAACCCAGTGTAAGACCAGCCTAACCAGTTACATCAGGGAGGGCAAAATACAGCCCAGGGGTTGAATCCGGCCTGCCAGGCCATTCTATCCAGCCTGCAGGGCCCCTAAAAATTTAGGAAATGTTTATTTATCTGCTCCTTGCTGCCTGTCAAAGATCATAGGAGCCTGGGGCAGTAGGACCCAGGGGAAGCCGGGGGGGACTTACTAACAAGGCCAGCCCATCACTGCCCTGCCCTGCCCCCAGTCCCCTCCTCCCCATCCCCCAACTAGAAGCCTCTGCCTGCCACAGCTTTCACTGCCTGCCTGCCTGCCTGCCAGCTGCTACAGCATTACATGGCCCCCGCTGCATCACTGGACTGAGAGCACAGGGCCCTCATAAATCAGGACAAAAATATTTTTTTAAATCAAATTAATAAATGTTGTAGATCAGGGGTTGTCAACTGTGGGGTATGCATACCCCTTGGGATACTTGGAAAGGTCATAGGGGTATGCGGATGGGTGGGGATGGAGCAAACCCTGGGGTGCAGCAGCAGCATCTCCCCTGGTATGTTCCCACGTGTTGTCTCTTACCTGAGGGGGTGGGGATGGGCACACTGGGTGCCACTGGCCATATACAGTGCACCACAGTGCCTCACCCCCCACCCCAGATCACTCTTCTGATTGGTTGCCAGGCCGCTGCCCTCAGCCAATAGCCAATGGCAAGGAGGCATCCTCTGTGGACAGATGTGGGGCGGGGGGGTTTGCAGGCATTGGCCACTGCTGCCACCAACCACTCCATGCTGTCCCCTCCCAGGAGCAGGGCCAGGGGGGAGGGGGCAAAGGCAGAGGCCCCTCTCTGCAGACTGCACAGGTGCCAGCCAGTCAGCCAGCTGGATGTGGTGATGGGGGGTTCAGACACAGCAACTGCCACTGCCATCTATCAACCTGCACCACTGCCCAACACCCTGTGCTGCCACTGTGCATCAATTTCCCATGGCTGGTCACACCTGTGTCTCTGCAGGCTGCTGACAGGCTGCGCTCAATTAGCCAGATGCAAGGCCCATCAGCAGCCCATGGAGCCTCAGGTATGACTGGTCATGGAAAAATGGGGTGCAGAGGTGGCAACACAGGACAGTGGGTGGTGGGGTGGCAGCAGTGCCCATCACGTGCAAGCACCACCCTGCCCCAGCTGACTGGCTGCTGCTACCAGACAGGGTACATTAGTTTAAAAAGGTTGAAAATTCCTGTTGTAGATATTCAATTTTTAAAATATAATTTGGTATTTTTCTGGTTCTGAGATGGCAAAAGCCCTTGCTGAAAAGAGTATTTATGGAGATAAGGGGAGGGCTTTTTGGTGGCAAAGATCAAGTGTTAGGGGGTAGGGCTTCTGATCACAAGATGGTGACCAAGGGTAGGGCACCTGTCAAGGGGTGGAACTACCCATGTGGCCCTCAACAGCTTGCCTAACCTCAGTAAGCAGCCCTCCACCAGAAATAATTGTCTGCTCCTGAGTTGTCATTTTGAACAGGTAACCTCTGAAATGCAAGTGACACTGTCTAACTTTTTTGAATCAGTTTTTAAACTAGTTACTTTTCAGAGGAATGTCCCCATTTTGTGAGACTTACTGTATTTACCTGAATCCAAGGCAAGGTTTTTTCTCTACTCACTATGGGGGGAAATAAACCTCATCTTAGATTCAAGTACTGGTCCAGGGCAAGCAGCAGCAAAGCTCTGGTTTCAGCTTGGGGCTAAAGCCAGAACTAAACCTCCACCTGGCCCAGGCCAGGGTGGCTTGTGTGGCTGGGAAGGTGGTGTGTAGTGGAGGGATACTGGGTGGTGGGCATGCAGGGGGTGTGTTGGGGAGACCCCCAGCATGTGGCTTGAGGGGGAAGCATGGCAGAGACAATGTATTTTTCCTGCCATATCCCCTTGCTGCTTACCTTCAGCTCCAGCTCCAGTCCAGCCCCAACCTGGTCAGGCCCAGATCTGCTGCCACTGCTTCTGCCTGTCTGGGGTGGGCCAGAGCTGGGGCCAGGGTGGCCACCGCTGCTGACTGCCTTGGAGATAGAGCCAGAGCTGCCCAATAGGTAAGAGAAGGGGGGAGGGCAGACATCGGGCGAGGGGGGTACTGGGGGGAAGGCACAGGAACAGCAGAACAAGAGACATGGAGGCAGACAGGGGAGGCAAGGGTTAGGAGTCTAGCCCTTTGCCTGCATCACTGTTTTAGGACGATGAATTTAAGATGATCCTCCAACAATTAGATTCTAATCATGGAAAAATATAACACACTTATAATTGTCCAGGTCTAGCATCTAATTATTGGAGGGGGGGGGTCATCTTAAATTTGAGGTTTTCTTGGATTTGGGTAAATATAGCAATGTTAATTAGTCTAGTATTAAGAAATCTGGGTTAGGAAAGAAAAGGTTTTAAAGGCATGAAAGTATGTAGAGCAGTTTTTCCAAGTCTTTATATGGGTTTATGTAATCCAGCCAAATACTATTGAAAATTAGGCCCTTAGTACAGGGTGGGTGACAAATGGGGCATGAGCCCCAGAATCCTGGCTGAGGTGGGGAAGAGCACCAGAATAGGGTGGGAGCACTTCATCCTCTCATGCCCCCTTCCCAACCCCTGCTCTCCCTTCACTTACCAGCCACATAAGAACATATCAGGAGTGAACAGTGTTGTAAGGAATATTGTTTTGCTGGGCTGCATTAGAGTTTGCTGCTGCTCCAGTGCAGCAGTGAGAGTAGGGGGAGATGACACCTCATTCTTTACTGCTAATACTGGAGTTTTTGCCTGTACAACATGGAAACAAGTTGAGGTGATATGTCCTCTCAAGAGCAATGACCTTCATCTGGGGCTCCTCCATACTGCTCATTGCTGGAGCCTCCAGAGCCAGAGCCCTACAAAGAGATACAAGGGGAAGAAGTAGGAGGACCTGCCATAGCACAGTTACATCTCTGCCTCAACCTGTATGTTTTATAAGAATGTTTTTTTCTTTCTTTGTGCTTACATAAAAAGGCTTTTGTTTTCTTTGTCCCTAGGGCTTAATGACTCTGCTTTACCTTCTTGTGGAGGATGTCTTTCTCCTTATTAATTACTACTGTTTCAACTATTGGCTATTTGTTGGACTGTCTATTGCAGGATTAATATACCTGAGATACACACAGCCTGATAGGCCTCGGCCTATTAAAGTAAGTACAAAAAGAAAATCACATTTTCCAGCTAATGTATATAGTTATATATGTATAAATTATAGTGTTTCTACTATGGATGTGTCAAGAAGTTCCTTTATAAGTTCATTTTTCATCTGTAAAAAAATCTTTTTCATGTACACAGTAACATATTTGCATAGGACTGCAGGAATATTCTGATTTTTTGCTAAGAGCTCATATAGTTTATGAAATTCAGAGCCCCCAGCAACATGAACATCACATGCCCCTGGAGGCCGGGGTTGGCACAGCAACTGCCCACAGGCAGCGGCACCAGTGTCAGTGGTGAGGCATGGTAATGGGGTGTGGAGAGTTCCCACAGGCAGCCATGGCAGTGTCAGCAGCGGGGTGGGGAGTGGCGAGCAGCCAGCGGGGATCAGGAACTGCCCACAGATGCTGGCAGTGGTGTCAGTGGTGGGGGAGGCAGAGGCAAACAGCAACTGCCCACAGGCACAGCCAGCAGCATCAGTGGTGCTTTTCACGGGGTGCACCACCAATCTCAGGGGGTGCATGGTCACTGCATGCACCCCCTAACATCACCAATGCCCAGCAATCTGGCTTGCTGGTTGCAGTGGAGTTGTGATCAATCTGACACATTCTGGCTCTCCTTTTGCAGTTTACTTTTCTTCATCCAAATGCAATCTTCCATTCAAGGGGATGTGCCTAACAGGTATATTAATATTGTGTGCACCATCTAAAAAGTAATGACATACATTTTCTGTAGATCCTGAGGAGTGCTTCACATAAAAAGTAGGGCTGTGTGAAATGCCTGTTTTGTTTCAGTTTTGGATTCAGCATTTTGATGGGACTGCGATTCATTTTGGTGTTTTGAATCACTGTTTTTTGTTTCAGCCGAAACTGTTTCAAGTTTTGATGCTGTTTCAGTGTTCCAGTCATAGGCTATAATAGGGAATTACTAAAATGTCTATAACTTTGTCATTTCTTGCTTGATTCTGATGAACATCACAGGAATGGTAGCCCCTCCTGAGGGCATGAAGCCTGCCAAGTTTCAAGGAGATAGATGAAGGGGTTTCTGGGAAACTGCACCTCAAGGTGCTGACAAGCAAAACTTGTGACGTGTGACTTTGTGAATGTGTTAAGGCAGAGTGGGAGCCATGATACCCCTAGGTCCTTGTGACAGTGCCAGCTCCACCCTGCAAGTGCCTTCTCTTCTCACCTGCCACCATGTCTTGTTGAAAAAGATAATATATAAGGAGGATGCCCTTCAGCTTCAGATCAGTCATGGTCCTAATGGACCCCACTAAACCCTGTAGGTTCTTGGGTCCCTTGCTGGGACCCACTATAAGTAGGTGCCTCAAGGGGACACCCTAAGCCTTATGGGCTAGATGTGTGGCTCCAACCATCCCTTACCATGCCCCATGCCTCATAGATAGCATATTGATATTGTCCCTGTAATAAGGTCTGTCTCACTCTACCTTCTATTGTCCCTGGGCTCTTGATGCCCCTATCGCTGCATCCTCACTGGTGCTGGGGCCTCTACATAACATGGTAGTGTGCCCCAATGAGATCTCCTCCTCCCTACAGCCTCAGTCTGGTCCACCACTTTAAATAACAACAAGTAAGCAGCACAGTAGCACTAGCATCTCAAGCAGCCAAACTGTCACAGAGCCTCTCTTCCCATTTCTGCAGTAGCTTCTTCTCCAGCAGCTGCCAGAAAACTCCTCCTGCCAGCCACAGACCTGGGGCTTAGATATTCCCAAGGCCCTGCCTCCTCCTGGTCAGCTGACCAGAGGCAGGTGCTAGGGGTGTAGGTAGCAGCTGTGTTGGTCTAAGGACATGGCAGACAAGGTTCTTTGGGTCAATCTGATATCTTTTATTAGATCAACTGAACAGTTGGAGAAATATATCTTGGCAAGCATTCGGGTTGAAAACCCTTCATCAGGCTGAGGAAGCACCTGCAGTTGGTGTGTGTGCTGTTCCTGGATGGAAGGAATAGTAAAGAAGCCAGAGGCTGGCATGCAATGCAGGCAAGAAAGCCAGTCAGTGAAAATGGAAATGGAGGAATCAGGGGGTGAGAGACAGGCTGGGGCAGAGGGGAAGGGAGATGTAGCAGGTAAAAGTGGAGAGCTACCTGAGGATTCAGATGTCCGGCAGGTTGTATTGTGTCATAATTCCAATGTCTGCCTGGTGTATGATTCCACAGCTCCATACCTTCCCTACACTGTGGCCCATGCATCACAGATGGCATGCCAGGCAGCTAAGCTAAGCCTACCTGGAGCCTCACAACTCCACTGCAACCAGCAAGCCTTAGGCCTCTCAAAAAGCTTAGGGGTCTGGGCTTTCCCCAGCCAGGACTGTATGAGCATGCAGTGGCTGGAGGTTATAAGGCACCTCCTACCCACCTTTCACCAGGAAAGTCCTAAGTTCTGGTGTTTCCTGAGGGCTGCCACACCACTGTCAGTCCCACCTGGTCTCCCTACCCTGGCAAGGTGCAGTTTTAGGTCATGCCCAGGACCTGGGGCCTCCTCCTTCCTCATAGCCCCAGTCTGTACCTCCAAGTTCGTCCTGGCATGGGAACTCAGCAGGGGCATGTTCTTCTCCTGCTGGTTGATGATGCAGTGCTACCTCCAGCTCTGAGAATGGGGCATTAAATGGTTTGGGAACAGGAACCAAAAGGAAATAGGTATGGATGGAGTGAGGAGGGTGTCACTCACTCTGTCTGCACCTGGAGCTTGGGGAACCCCAGCAGTGGGAGGTTCACCTTGAGGAACACCAGCTGCTCCACCAAACCAGGATCCAAAGAGGTGCGGTGGGGTGTCACAACTTCACCAGCAATGCTGGTCTCTCACTTGGAAAACCGGATGGTGGACAGGACAGGTGTTTCCAGGCAACCATAGCCAGATCCCACCAATTCTGGCTGCGGCTTGCCCAGTAGACCAAGGGGTTGCACAGCAGTGGCTCCACCTCCTTGGCAAAATAGGCAGCCACCAAGGCCTGAGTGCTACCTGGTTGATGGTGGGGTCTGATACCTCTGGACCCCACCATGGATGTCATGGCATTGGCGCACATTGGCAGCAGCTGTGGTGGAGAAGGAGACTAGCTGGTGGACGGCATGTTGGCACAGGACAGTGGATCCCCCTTTTCCACATCCCTCCACCTCCACCCTTCTGCCTCCCTGACTCTGTTCACCAGCACCTCCATCCACTGATCCAGGGTTTTGCTGCTGCATATGTTCCCCTTCACCCTCGGGTCACACATGGCAGCCAGCACGTGGACTGCACCCCACTTTGTGAGATTTGTATTTTTCCTGATGTCCTCCTTCAGCCACCTCACCAGTGCCTGCATGTCTGGTGACAGTGGCTTGCCCTAGCAAGGAACATTGATCCCCTGGAACTTCTCCATTTGGTTCTGAAGTTACCTCACTACAGTGATTACCTGGCTAAGGAGGACATCGGCAGCACTGAGGGTCTCAGTGGCCTTGAGGACAGGCTTGAGGACCACCAAGATCTGGGAGATGGTATCCCACTCAGATCTGCTAAGAGGGACACTGAGCCCAATCTCCCTGAGCAAGGCCATCTCATGGATGGCCTTCTGTTGTTCCACTTGCCTCTTGAGCATGAGGTATATGGAGCTCCACTGAGTCTCCACATCATACATGATTTTGCGCTGTGGGATGTTCAGCTGTGCCTGTTTCTCCCACAAAATCATACGCCCCTTGGTGCTCCAGTGGAAGTAGACTGCCACTTTCCTGCATTTGTAAATGAGCTTGCTGGCGGTGCTGGTGCCAACACTGGTAGCCCTGTCCCCTTCCAAGGTGTCCTTGAGAAGGAGGTGGAACTTATATGCCACACATCAGATGCCAAAGAAGTTGGCATCTCAGACCACCTTGACCATATTGGCCCCATTGTTGGTGACCATGAACCCATGGATGAGTTTGCCTTGCACAAATAGCCACCCCTGCACCAAGTGGTTCATAGTCCCCCGATATTGGTTGCCATGTGGGACTCACCAATCACCTTGGCTTGAAGAAGAGCCCACTGACAGCCTGACTGGCTACACCAGTGCCCTATGAAGAAGAGGTAGGCGTGATCTCTATCCTGGCTGCTCCAGATGTCTGAGGTGAAGTGTAAGGCCACCTACAGACCTGCCTTTTACAGCTCCTCCCTCAAGTACTCCCTGCATGCCTCATACAGGGAGGGCACCACCATCCTGCTGAAGGTGCTGCATGTGGGCACTTTATATGATGGGGCCACAAGCGCCATGAGCTGCCTGAACCCTGGCCGCTCAACAAAGGAAAAGGACTGGCCATCCACAGTAAGCATCTCCCTAATGCTCTGGGTGACCTCGCTTGCCTTGGAAACATACTCTCCTGTGTGTTCACCTTTCCCCCACTGTTCCAGGGTGGCCTGCCTCTGCTTCGGGGCTATGGGGGCTTTCAAGAAAGACAGGGACTTCTTTTGGGGCATGCTTCCTCTAGTGTCAGGCTGAGGAGGAACAAGCCAAGGGGTTGGTGCCTGGGAGATGCATCAGCATCCCTGTGGTGCTCATGCCTTTTTTTCCCTTGCCCTGGCTGGTTTTGGCTTGGCAGTGCAGGCAGGTAGCATATGTGGGATCATCTGCCACCTCAAAAGGATCCTAGACCACACTACCCCCTCACTTCTGAGGTGCAGGAGGGGCTCCTGCCTTAGGCCCCTCCTCAACAGGCAGATGCATGACAACAGGATAAGCTGAGCCAGCTGCCCCCACAGCCTCCTCTGCAGTGCCTTCCAGGGAAGGGGACTTGGCTCTAGGGAAACGTTGAGGGGTGTGGAGCACAAACTCTGCTTCCCTCTTCTGCCCCAGAATTTCTTGTGCTATCAAGATGATGTCCCCTACTTAAAGTTTGAGCTCATCTAAGACTGAGAGTGAGAGGCTCATTCTGGGACCTGCAATTGGGGTGGAGGAGACTGTGCTGCTTGTTGTCATGCTGCTGGTGCTAGAGTTTATTATCACAGTTGGTGTCAGAGGGGGTGCAGCTACAGGCACTGTTGCAACCCCCTTTCTTCCCAGGACCAACAGAAGCCACATGGCTGGTTGAAAAGAGGCTGCATCTCAGCTTGGACAGCAGGGAACTGACACCTCTCCCTCTGCTCCCTCTTGCTCCCCTTCCAGACTTGGTAGCACCAGCCTTTCCAGCATGCTTCTTGTTTTCCTGTGCTGAAAAAGGTGTGTGACTGTGTGTAGTGTGTGTATATGTCGGTGTCTGTGTGTGCAGCCTATCTAATCTGTGCTGTGCTTTCCTGAACAGTGCCCAGTGATCACACTGTCAGGCAAAATGCAGATTTCTTTTCCTTCAGGTTAAAAAAAAAAAAGAAAGAAAGAAGAATTTCAAAGGAATGAATATAGGGGAAAAAAAGAAATGATATAGTGATAACAATATTAGTATTGAAGTTAGGCTAGTATAGCTAAGCTGTCAGAGTAAGCTGTATCCTATCCAATCCTTTGCAAGTAGAAGACATATTCCGTAGCTAAACAGTAGCAGCTAGAAAGCAGTCAGAGTTGGTCCTTTCAGATGCTGCTCTCTGGCGAGAGACAGGCTGACAAAGGCTGACATCTTAGGCACTCACAGGCTTATATGCTGTGTTTAAACTTTTTAGGTCCCTCCCCCAGAGCACTGGGATTGGAAGGGACCTCGGGGACAGTTGGCAAACACTGGCCAGCTACAGATGTCAGTCTGTTTCCCGCTCTTCCCCCTCCCTCTCCTTACTTTCTCTTTCCCTGCAAGCCCAGCTTTGAAACACCTTTGAAACGCTGAAACATCTTTGAAATGTTTCGAGTTGTTTCATTTCATTTCAAACGGGTTTGACATGTCTCCCTTTTCATTTCAGATTCAGAGTTCCGAGTGTCAAAACTTTCGAAATACCGCCAAAACAAAACAGCGGTTGAAATTTTGCCCAGCCCTAATAGCAAGCAGCTAGCCAAGTGGAGTAATGTAAAATACTATACAAATACATTTTCCATTGTCTTTTTATTTACATTGATTTTTCTGTTTTAATTTGCAGCTCAGCCTCTTTTTTCCTATAGTATATTGTCTATGCACCATTTTCCTGATCATGGTTCCTCTCTACAGTGATACAGTTAATTCCCTTATTGGAATTGGGATAGCCCTCTCTGGAATTCCTGTATATTATGTGGGACTTTATCTCCCACCTGAAAAGAGACCAAGATTTCTTCGAAGGCTATCTGGTAAGCACATAGGTGTATTGGCATTGATAGCCCCTTTGTTTCTCCTACTAGATTTTGAGGCACATAGTGGGGTAGCATAGACATTTCTTTATTATGGAATACTTTGTAGCTGTGGGCCTATGATCTCAGAAGGCTGGATCAAAACAAGAGAGAGAGAGAGATCTTCCATGTTTTTCCTAAAATCTTTTTCCCTTAAATGTACAGGGTTATGAAGTTATGCTGAGATGTATTTTTTTTAGAAAATGAAGTAACCAGAAACCACACACAACTATGCACATTTTTCCTGCATTTAGATATATCCATGTGCCATATCATGTAATATTTTTGTCATAGGTCAGTTTGGGAAAATAATTGATTTTGGCTCAGTAAAATGCCTAGGACTATTAAGACTAAACTCATGCAGTTTGGTATCCTAGAAGACAGATGGTATTACACCACTGTATTGCTTCACTTCCTGGATGTTTCTGTAGAATCTGAGTCAGAGAAAGCCACATGTTTACCTAAATTATGAAATTGTAAATTATAAATGATGAAATTATAAACCAAGGATTAGCCTCAGGGAGTTTGTCATAGCTCTTTCCAATCCTGTGAGATTGTTCTATTTGGCCCATTTAAAAAAAAATTCAGTAAAGGGTTAATCAAAGTAAAAACAAAACCCCCACTTTGGCTGTTTATGTCTCTGTAGGTGCATCTACATGTGCACTTGACTAATTAGTTCTGCAGTAAAGCATCATTATCTACACATGCACGTGTATTAGGATGCAGTAAATTAACTAACTGCTGTAGATAGTATCGTAGGAGACAGTACTATCAGGGATGGAACCATCTTTCAGTGGAGTTAAGTGCAATGAAATGCACATGTAGTTGGTGATCAGGGATGACTGGGGCATGAGGGTGCTAAAGCATGGGGCCTGCCTACCACCCAGTTCTGCACTTTAGCACTCTCATGTCCTAGCCTGCCCCTCCCCACCATCCAGAGTCCAGGGCTGGTTCCCTGAGCCTGCTGCCAGCCCAGGTCTGTTTCACACTGGTTTAAACCCCTGCTGTCCCAGGTGCGTGTGTGAACACTGCACCCAGGAGCAGCTGACTCTGGCTCAAACTGCTCCAGAGTTTATTGTGTCACATTAATTTCTCATGTAAATGCACCCAGTGGGTTTGCCCATCTGCACTCATCAATCAGGCTTATGCATTTGTAGTTATGAAAACCTTGGATAGCTAAATTTCTAGGAAATCAACTTTCAGTTATTATTTTATCTCATTTATGCTTTTTCTTCTAATTTTGCAGCTATGATAACAAAGTACGTTCAGATGATATTCTACTGTTGTCTGACAGACCTGGACATAGACATAGACCCTACAGAAGTAAAAGCCAAATAAACCTGAGTCGACATTTCCATACCTGAAGCATTTTTGTTGTCTGAAGTCCTTAGTGTGATTTGGTTACACTAAAGCACCAACAATTGCACTGTGTATCAGTTTGACGTTTGTTCATTTGTGTTTATTCTATTAGCCCTTTCAGTGCCAAGGGTACTTACAAGTCCCTGTTCTACAGGATTTTTTAACTTTCTGATTGATTAGTTTATCATATAGTGCTTTGATATTATAAAGCAATGTATGAATAAACGTTTAGTATTTTATAGCACTAAATATTACATTAATTAGAAAAGGGTTGCAAAGTCATCAAATGCCAGTTAGACTCTTGATATAATAAAATGATCAATGGAAAAAAGGTAAAATCAGATATTTACAATATTTATGTTTCAAAACCTGAAGTGAGAGAGAGAGTCACAATTTAAATGTAAGAATTTTAGCCATTGTTTTACAAGTAGCAAATCTGTTCTTAGCAAGAAATGTTAAGTATTCAGACAAGCATTCCAAAGAATAAATGCAGTGATAGAATAAAAATATTCCAATGCATAAACCAATGTAAGCTCCAGGCAAACGCATTCAATTCAATTCAATTCAATTCAGTTCAGTTCAATTCAAAGAAGAAAATAGAGAAGATACAGTAGATATCAAAGTCTGAGTAATACAAGTTCTTTGATAAATTTTCATCTGATGATAAACAATCATTATCTCTTTGAAGGGGAGGAATCCAGATTACAAAGATTATCACATGCTAGTAGTAATGTAATTTATAACAGATGTTTGATCTCTTGCAGAACCACCTGCTGTAGCATGAGTTACAGTAATAAGACATGTTTAATATGAGTATATTCAGAGTTAAACCTATCACCTTTCCACAATGTGCCTGTTTTCCTGAGAAACAGGAAACCACAGCCATAAAAATCAGTTTGTCTCTTGACTTTATTCATAAAGGGGGTAGGGGAGAGGCTTAGTGGTCATCAGCATTATAAACTGCAAGTTAGCTGCCACCTAATCCTATAGCCTATATAGGTACCTATATTTCCATTGGTAAAATCTACTGAATTTCTATCATTGGGAATAAACAGAATTACCCGAGCCCTAATGCCATAGAGCCCTCCTAAGTCTTGAGTTCAAAAAGTGTTTTCTCCACATATCTTACCACTGGCCCTAATCCATTAAGGATGAGGAGAAAGAGGTGATATTCTTCTTTTTATTCAGTAATCTAGTGGTCTGAATATTCACTTGGAAGATCAAACCAGCCAGAGAAAGGATATGGATCTAGGAGTGGGCAACTGAGACCAGATTTCCCACCTCCCAGGAATGTGTCCTAACCAGTGAGCTATGAGCTATTCTGAGGTGGTTCCTCTATGATCTCATCTGAGAAAGTTGTTCCACTTTGTATCAAAATAATTGAAAAATCTATTGGTTCAGGGAGAAAAAGGAACTCCATAGCCTGGTGTGTAGGGCACATCCCTTAGAGGAAGGGGACCAAGATTACAAAGGATCCTACCTGAGGTACCTAACTCCAGGAGAGGCTCATGGCTATGAAACCCAAGGGGACATGGGCCTCTCTTTCTGGCCATTAGTTAACTGCCTACATTTCTTGAGGGTCTTAGGCCCATACCTCAATGTGTTTCCTACTGAATCCCATAGGCAATTCCCTACTCAATGTGCTGGCTGCTCAGCCCTTCTTAGATGCTGAACTCTCCCCATGCAATGCATAGGAAAGCCTTGGTACTTACCTGGGGATTGTGAATTCCACCTAGTGGCAGGATACCTAGAATGTAGTATTGGAATACTGAACCTGCAAAGTCTGAGCCCCTTGTGAATCTAGGCCCAACCTGCTATCTCCTAAAATTAAAGAGACAGGAATGGTCTTGCAAGAAATATCTACAAATTAAGTGACAGATGTGCCCCCGCTAGTCCTACAATATTTATTTGGACTTTGATATACTTTGTCATCCTGTGGAATATGTTATCCTTATATTACAGTATCATTGAAGAAAATATCATATTTTCTCTCTAGTTTCATTTTCAGTGCCCTCATCAATATCTCCTATTTCTGTTCCTTATACCAATCACTTCAGCCTCTAGCATTATCAGCCTTCATTTAAGCCTGCATGAAGGGATTTGCAGGGAAGAGGGAAAATGAGAACTGATGGCTTGTGCTAGTGCTAGTCAACCTTCCTCAATTCAGTGCACTTCCTGAAAAGCTTTAGCTGGCAGGACTCCTGTAGCACCTTAAAGGTAGAAGTGCCATCTTTTCTTTGCATGTTGCTTCTCAGTGGGCACACGGGTAGGACAGTTAATTCATTCAGTTTAGATATGCTGGAAAACATTAGAAGTGTCTAGTGCAGTTTCTAGCAGCCCCAGAATTAAAACCTCCACATCTCTACATTTACTTAAATATCAACATTAGGGAAGTTAGAGAAGAAGCCTTGATGTATCATTTGCTGCATCCATCCCAAAGTGCCCCAGCATCTCCAGATACTTTGAATGGGACTCAACCAGTTTGGAATTTGTGCTGTTCAGCCTCTCTCCTATTGCACAGCAGGACTGTGTTTTAGCTTCTAACTCTACCTATTACAGCTCACCTGTAAACTACAGATATCACAGCCCGCACTTTGTTTCAACATGAAGCATAAATTTAATAATAATAATTAATTGGCACAATTTTAAACATGAGAAAGCCTGTCTATACAGATACTGAGTTATATTTAATGTCATGCAGAGCTAATGACACTAGTATCCTGTAGCCTGTACTAGTTACCTGTAAACTTCCTTTAAAGCTTTTTCCTTTGGGAAAAGAAATTACAGGAATTACTAAATGGTCTGAGACCAGGATTTCTGAAGCAACACCTCAGAAGCAGTCTGCGTTGGTGACAAAGACAAAGGTCACATGTCAAGACAAGTCTGCAGGTTCTTAAGCTACAAAACTTATTTCCCTCATGTTGTCTGACAAGGGACTTTATAAAGCTTCAAGGCATGCTAAAAAAACCCCAGCAGCACACAACCAACAAGACACCTAATGCTTTCTTTCATTTCATTTCCTCTTTTTTTTTTTTTTTTTGCTGAGAGAGAGAGATTAAGGGTGTGTAAATTGAGAGTGGGCAATGTTATTGTAACATTGTTTGAATGATCCAATTTCTATTTTCTTAACATGTATTTTGTAGAGGTTATTCCTTGTAATTTGTATATTTTAATTACTGTGAAGTACCTACAGCTTTAAAAATCTAAATAAATTTCTGGTCTTTGAAAAGTGATAGGGACCTGCATATATTTAATACAAATGCACAATACTGCAAGCCAAACTTGCATTAAGACTACACCAAATATTTATGAAACTCATGTTCTCTACAGCCAAACAAAAGTGAAAATATATGGAGTAAAGAACCGTTACTTGTTTCAGGTGAGCATTGTCTCAATTTGCTAATTAGTACTACACATTTCAAATGCTCCCTAGGTTAAAGAAAATCACATTTCGTTATAACAGTCAAACAATTTGCATTATTTGGGTTGACTACCAAATACTTTTACTTTTTCAGAAACTAGTCCTCAGGTACAAGACTATTTGCTTTCTCACACTATTAAATTGGTAAAAATAAGCTGTTCAAGACCTGGTAACACATGCCTCATCAGCCCATTATCAGTGACTAAACAAGAAGAGATTGATGCATCTGTCACAACACCAAAAGGTACAGTAAAGAAAAAGGCATGGAATGCATAACAATTTCTAGATGTTAAAATTTACCCTCTTTTGTTGGTTTGTTTCAAGAGACTACAATTCACTGTCTCCAGTGAACATCTTCAATTTTCATAGTTGCTTCACATAGCATTCTGTTCCATTAAGGGAAGGACTGGATGGAACTTTTTCCTATTTTAAAGTTAATCCTTTTAAGACCAAGCATGTAGTTCTTCGAGGAATGCCTAGGATTTTTAGAAAAGGATGCTTTGCATGATGGGAGAGGAAGTAAGGCTATAAGGTCGCCTTACCTCAAATTGCAGGGATCTTTGAAGAAAGGGCCAGTCTGTTTAGGAAATCTCTTCACAATAACTACATTGGTGTTGGGGCCTCTCTTCCAAGAGAACATGGCAAGCATTCCATCCAGGAGATGGTATGGGAGGTCTGTCAAGAAGGAGGGCATGGAAGGGAATGATAAGAGACAGTACAATACTGGGTGCCTAAC
This sequence comes from Caiman crocodilus, assembly GCA_030014935.1. NCBI lineage: Eukaryota > Metazoa > Chordata > Crocodylia > Alligatoridae > Caiman > Caiman crocodilus. The sequence goes on along the minus strand of JAGPOW010000261.1, from coordinate 43,076,850 downwards.
AGGCCTGTGCAAAGCAGCAAGTATTCAATTTGGATTCAGATTTGGCTGATTCAGGGGGACAGTGTTTCAATTTGATGATTTGAGTCACTGTTCTGATTCAATTCAGCCAAATCAGAGTCAGAGATTCAGCCACCAAATCAGCCAGTTGGGTGATTCGGCCAAAGACTATAATGGTAAATCACTAAAATACCTATAACATTGTCTTTTTTTTTTTTTTTTTGCAAATTTGGATGAATGCTTGCGCCTTCAGAGGGCAGGAAGCCTGACAAGTTTCAAGGAGATTAGGTTCAGGGGCTTCTGTGAAAGTGCACCTCAAACTGTTGAAAGCAAAATTTGTCACTTGTGTATGTTAAGTGGGTTTCTGGTTGTAGCCATGTTGGCCTAAGGAACAGGCAGGAAAGGTTCTTTGAGTAGATGTGATATCTTTTATTAGATCAAATGAATAATTGGATAAATATATCTTGGCAAGCTTTTGGGTTTAAAACCCCTTCGTCAGGTTGAGGAAGCATCTGCAATTGGTGTGTGTGGTCTTCCTGGATGGAATGAATAGTAAAGAAGCCAGAGGCTGGTATGAACGCAAGAAAGCCAGTCAGTGAAAATGTAAATTGAGGTTTCAGGGAGTGAGAGACAGGCTGGGAGTAGAGGGGGGTGTAGGAGGTAAAAGTGGAGAGGTACCTGGGGAGTCAGATGTCAGGCAGGCTATGGTATGTCATAAATCCAATGCCTACCTTGAGTCCATACGTTTTTGTATCGAGAAGGTTGACTTAATGTCTTTCTGTTTCCTAATCATTGACAACATTAGAAGTCACTCAAGTGACCTCTAATGCTTATAGAGAAATATTGTAGCAGATAAAGAACTAAATGGAGTAGTAGTAGATGCTGACTAGATGCAAATCACACTAGATACCTGGATGACGGGAAGCACTGATTCCTATGTGTATAGGAGGGAAAAGCTGTATTAGCATGGAGAATATCAGTCTGAGTGATTAAGGTGGTAGTCTCACTTCCAGTATTAAAAAATGTCATTTATCTATAATTTAGACATTTCAATTTCTTATCTCATAAAATTTTCATCCAAAGGAGATTGTCCAAATGGTATAAATGCTTTAAAAGTACCAATTTGACAAGACTGAAAACAATTGTGGGTCAAATCAGCTGGGAGCAAGAATTTAAACTTAAAATCTGTATGGTGATTAGGAACTGGTTAAAGACATTTTAGCAAATATTCAAAAGCCATAATCAAGAATACAAGCCACAGCAGTTAAAAACATCTTAGCTCAAAGGTGAAATTTAAATTGAATTAAAAAGTTAAAGCAGCAATTGTATTTATTTTAACTGCTATGATTTCATACATACATAATGTATAAAATGTAGTAATATACATTATAGCTATTTGATAGACAAATGAAAGAAAGAAGTTGTTAATGTTAATCATAAGATAGTAATTGTGATGGGAAAGGGAAGAAAGGCAAGGGAAACAGGAAATAATCTATGATCTGCAAAGCTTAGAATTATTTTCTCTCAAGCATGTAAAGATCAAGGAAATCCTAATACTGACATTGCAACTCTCTGAGAAGCTCTTTGTTAATCAACAATCTGTTCTGGAACACTAAAGAAATTCCAGAGTACTTGAAAGAAAGTTCAAATAGTGCCAATATGTAAAGATACTAGAAGGATGACCCAACCAATTATAGGACTGCCACAGAACCAAGATAACTATGGCTAAAACAGAGATTAATAAAGAATATGATGGTTGACATTTATCAAAAGTAGCCCTTGTCAGACAAATTTGGTATCTTAATACCAAATTTAAATCTTAATGGTATTTTAATGTGATTACATGTTTGCTTGATAAAGGTAAGTATTGATGTACTGTGTGCAGACTTATATACAGTACTTGACTTGCTGCCATATGATATTTTGATTAAGAGTGTCAAGTGGTATTAAGACATAGTACACTAAAAGATTAAAAACTGCCTGATTGATCTCAAAATACAATGGTAAATGAGGACTCCTTTAGATGGTATATTTCTACTGGGGTCCTGCAGAGTGTGGTTCTTGGTGCTATACTAGTTGATACTCCTATCAATCATAGAAAATTAGGATTGAAAGAGACCTCAGGAAGTCACCTAGTCCAAACCCCTGCTCAGAGCAGGACCATCCCCAGCTAAAGCATCCCAGCCAAGGCTTTGCCTACAGTCAGGTCTCCAAGGATAGAGAGTCCACAACCTCTGTAGGTAATTTGTTCCATTGTTCTACTCCTCTCCTAGTGAGGAAATTTTTCTTAATATCCAACCTAAACTTCCCTTGCTCAACTTGAGACTATTGCTCCTTGTTCTATTATCTGCCACTAGTGAGCACAGTCTTTGGAACCACTATTCAGATAACTGAAGGCTGCTATTAAATCCCCCCTCAGTCTTCTCTTCTGCAGACTAAATAAGCCCAGTTCCCTCAGCATCTCCTCAGAAGTCCCTCCGCTGAACTCTCTCCAATTTGTCTACATCCTTTATGTAGTAGTGGGCCCAAAACTGGACACAGTCTCCAAATGTGGCTTCACCAGTGCCAAATCGATGGGAAGAATCACTTCCCTAGATCTGCTAGCAATGCTCCTACTAATGCAGCTCAGTATGTCAGTAGCCTTCTTGGCAACAAGGGCACACTGTTGGCTCATATTCAGCTTATTGTCCACTATAAGCCCCAGGTCCTTTTCTGCAGAGCTGCTGCTTAGCCAGCCAGTGCCCAGCCTGTACCAGTGAATTGGATTGTACAGTCCTAAATGCAGGACTTTGCACTTCTCCTTATTGAACATCATGAGATTTCTTTTGGTCTGATCCTCCAGTTTGTCAAGGCCTCTCTAAACCTAGTCCAACCCTTCAGCATATCTACTACTCCCTCCAGCTTGGTATCATCTGCAAACTTGCTGAGGGTGCACTCTATCCCACCTTCCAGTCACTCATGAAAAAGTTGAACAAGACAGGCCTCAGGAACAACCCCTAAGGTACTCTACTTGGTACCAGCTACCAACTAGACATCAAGCCATTGACTACTACCCTCTAAGCCTGATGATCCAGCCAGTTTTCTGTCCACCTTACAGTCCATTCTTCCAACCTGGACTTCCTTAGCTTGCCTGAGAGAATGTTGTGGGAGACCATATCAAAAGCCTTGCTGAAGTCAAGTATGTAAAATCCACTAGAATGCCTGTATCAACAGAGCCAGTCATCTCATAGAAGGCAATCAGGCTGGTCAGGTACAACCTGCTTTTGATGAATCCATGCTGACTGTTCCTAATCGCCATCTCCTACTCCAAGTGCTTAGTAATAGATTCCTTGAAGAACTGGTCCATGATTTTTCCAGAAGAAGAAACCACAACATGAATATTGATCAACCTTGCAGACAACATCAAAAAACTTGAGTAGAAGAAAGAATGGAGGGGCAGGTTCTGATACAGAGTAACCTGGTTAGCTTAGTAAATAAGGGTGCTAGCAAAAACGTGGGATTTCCCCTCCCTCCCTCCCTCCCACCCCACATATGGCCATAATTCAAGGCAGACCTCTAAGGAAAAGACTTTATGCCCTAGTTACAGGAGGAGAGATGCCCTGCCACCTAGCCTGGCAAGAAATCTCTCTGGAAAAAGATTAAGACATTGATAAACAAATGAGTTTGACTGCACTACTGTGGATTTAAAAGCAGAGGAATAAAGGGTAGGAGTAGGGAAATTGCAGTACTTCTGCACTTGGAACAGGTGTGACCACTGCAGGTATAGTTTCAGTAATTCAAGCATTGTACTGGAAAATGAAGAGTGTTCATGAGAAAGATTAAGGAATTAGAAAATAGGTCTTCCATTGGAGACTCAAGATGCTAACTCTGGTTTATTAAAGAGTGACTTGGTATGTCTATGAGTAAAGTAAAACCGGTCTAAGACAGAACCTATGAAAACCAGAATCCTGGTCAAAGCTGAAAACCTTCTACAATCCCAGCATCCCTTATGGGGAATTAAGCGTATTTAGTCTATATATGCTGAAAGCTATTTAATGCAAAAACAGAAAGAAAACTGGGGCTCACTTATAAAAAAATCACCTTCTGAATCACAGAAGTAATTACCTATTTTGTGTGTGTACGTGCATGGTGAGATCACAGAGCAGTGAAGCTGGGAAGGAGAGCGAGAGAGAGAAAGAGAAGCTCTTTCTATAAGACGGAAAACTGTTTAAGCCAGAACTCCCCCCACATGCACCCCACGCCCTGGTCTCCTGTGATTCTATCTTAGACAGGTTTCACTGTATCTGGGAAGGGAACAGAAAGCTGATAAGAAGGTTCTTCAGTTTAGCAGGCAAAGGCATAACAAGATCCAATGCCTGTAAGCTGAAGCCAGACAACTCCTCCAAGACTAGAAATAAGATACAAATTTGTATCAGCAAAAACAATTGGCCACTGGAATATCTTTCAAAGGGCTATGGAAGGCTCTTCATCACTGACAATTTTTTAATTAGAATCAGATGTTTTTTCTAAAACATATGCTTTAGATAAACATGAGATAATTCAAGGAAGATCTACACATCTTATATGGGAGATCAGACTTGAGACTTTCAATAATGCCTTCTTATAATCTATGACTAAAACTGGCTCTTATTTAGCGTTCCAGTCCAGCATCCAGTCTTGGGTTGTTCACTGGGCTGGGCATGCCAATCCAGTGAATAGGTAAGGCATGTCAGTATCTGGAGGACACATAAGTCAGTGATGTAGTCACAATTACATCCAGACACCTTTTGTTCCCAGGTACCCATTCACATCTTGATCAGCCTAGAGAAATATAGGACACTTCTGAAGCAAGGCTCATACTCATGCCTCTGGATATACAACAAATGCCTTGAGCACCCTATCACCTGTATTTAGAATGAGTCAAAAATTTACATTGATGCACTGCTCACCAGACATGGCCCTTTGAGTGAAACAAAACCACCCTGGGAAACTTTTAAATCTCAAGCAAATCTTCTGACGGGAAAGAAAAAAATTGAAGATAAACTTGAGGGTTTGGATTTCACCCCTTCCTTACCCTCCATCACTTAGTTATCTGAGAGAGAACATGGAGAAAAAAGAGGGGGGAGGGGACCAAAGCTTGACTTCTTCAATTATTGAAAACTATAAATTCAAATTTCCTTTTTCTTCTTTGGAAGGGTATAGTATTTTTGAACAGCTTTATCCTTAATAAGTGACTGCTGAACAAAGGTAGGTCAGTGTGACATCTTAGAGATGGAAAACTAGATGCACAGGGCTAGATATTTTTCTGCAACACAGGGAGATTTTCCATAGCCCACAGCCCTAAGCTTATGTTAGAGAGGAAATGTGTATAACAGGGAGCCTTCATGCCCAACTAGCTTGCTTCCACAGAAGAAGGAACACTACATTCAAGTATTCATATTCATCACATGTTTTACTTCCCTATGTTTTACTTCTTCTCTGTTCACCAGAGTACAGAAGCAGATAGGGAAGATGAAATTTCAACTGGAGTTACATGGTAAGCCACAACAGTGAAAGCTCAAGATGCTTTCTCAGAAAAGAAAAAGTAATCTAAGTCTCTACTCACTCTCAGTTAGCTCATATGAAACATGCATCTTCCTAGCTTCAGTAAGTCTCACAAAGAATACGTTTTTAATCAAGGTCTCCCATCATGATATATCATTCAATATGTGCAACACAACCTGCTGTTAATTCATTCAAATTAACCTTTTTCTTTTTGCTGATGTTCTAACTCTTCCCCCTCTCTTTTTATAAGACTACTAGCAAAGTGCCCACAAGAATGACAGAGCTCCACCACCTACCACCCCACGGTGCTGCTACTCCCCATGCAATCCCACCCCCCAGCTCTGTGTCTGGTCCCATGTGCTCCCCACACCTGGCACACACCCACCCACACACATGCAGCCACATGCCACACACACCCAGCCACACACACCCAGCCACATGCCACATGCCACACACACCCAGCCACATGCCACACACACCCAGCCATACACACCCAGCCACGTGCCACACACACACTATCACCCACCTGCCACCAGCCACATGCCACACCTACCTACTCACACACCACACCAATACCCACCCACAGATACACCTACTGACCCAGTCTTATGCCACCCACCCAGCCACACACACACACACACACACACACACACACACACACACACTCTGCCACATGCCACTCTAACACCCCCATGCCACATACACGTGCCTTGCTGCATGGCCCACCACACCCTGCAGCAGGACTCTTATGGCGTCACACTGCTGTCAAACCTGGAGCAGCGAGGCAAGGAGCAGAGGTGGAGCAGATGCCACAGCTGCAGCTGCTCCTGCCCCATGCACAGACTGGGGGCCATGTGCCCTCCTTGGCTTCCCAGCACCACCTCTAGAGGAACCACCAGGCTCTGAGTGTCCCACGACCCAGCCTGGCTGGGGCCGCATTCACTGTGACTGGGGCCTCAGCCAGGCTGGGTCAGGCAGGGATGCAGCACTGGGGAGCCCAGAGGGCAGTGAGGGTTCCCCTCCCCCAGCTGCTCTGAAGTGCACACAGTGGTGGGAGCCACCCGCTCCCAGCCCTGGAAGATCCACTGGGCTCCCTTGGCCCCAGAGCCCAGCTCAGCCTGAGCACAGCCCATCCCCGCACCCCACTAGGATCAACCCGGCGCAGCCTCAGCCCGTCCTCACTGTGGCCCCCCTCCTCTTCTCACTCCACAGCCACAGCTGGCAATTGCCCCCCATGGGCAGGGCACATGGCCACAGGGTGCCACACAGAAAGCGGATGTGGGGGGCACACCCTGCCCCGTGTTGTAGCTGGCAGGCACAACTGAAGCACCCTGCATCTGCTCCTTGCAGCACCCTGCAGCTGCATGCCATACCCTGCCATGTGCCACACTCCCCCACAGGGCCACAAGCCACAGCCCTTGCCTGCCCCCCTGCACGGTGAGGCACAGCCTGGTTTCCACTGCCTCTGCCTCCACCTTTGCCTCCACCTCACCTGTGTGTCTGTCTGTCAATAAGGCTCCAGACAATGCACACATAGTTGGCCCAGAGTGTTACGGATAAACAGACACACAGCCAGAAGTGCCACAGCTTTTATTATATTAGAAAACTCATCTTCAGGAAAGAGACAAATCATTTATGCTATATATTTCCTATGTGCAGTGGTGTATGTCTTTTCCTAATATAAATGGAGGCTGAAATAATAATGGGCACTTCTACTAGTCTTGTGGGAGGTACAACATTGTTTTACTGTTTCAGTTCTTTGAGAATTTCTCCTTCTTCAATTCCATCTCTTTTTCTTTTGTTATCCTGTGACTTCACCAAGCTTATGCTTGATTTTTGCTGCTCTGGAAGGAAATAGCTATTTATAAAGTCACAACAGGGTGGAAAATATTGCACTGAGGTTAAACTAATCCCAGTTTAACCTCTTGATCTTGCCAGTATGATTTATTGTCATGGGCTGCTGTGTTGTTTGGTTCTATATATACACATGCACGTCTTGCTTTTCTGCTAAACAATAGAATAGAACGTGTATTACACTTCAGCTGCCTTCTGCGGTATTCCCTTAGCCCTGTCTGTTCAGTGGAAATACCAGACTACCTAGGCTTTCATCTCAGCTGTCAAATCAGCTTAGAATATTTATCTTCTTTTGGTAATTCCACAGACGTAGTAAGTTACTTTGAACTGGACCCTGCCAGCAACATCTAAGAGAGAGACATACATGTGGGAAGGACAGGATGGTTGGCAGCAGTTTACTGGCAGAGGGAAGTATGGAGCAGTGCTGAACACTTGTTCTTCATTCTTCCTTATTTTCCTAAATTGATCATCACCATCAATTATTCTGATGCTAAAAATCTGGAGAACAAATGGAGATTTATCGTCTGACTGAAATTGCTTCAGTGGTCACTTTTTATGGTATATGGAAAATGCTTTTGGAGATTTTTCTATCACTTGTCTGTCACACACCTTCCACTGAAAGCTTGTATCCCCCATTTGCACTGGTTCATGGCCTTGGGAATGGTTGCTGATACATGTTGGGGCTTGGGCCCCCTCTTGGCCAATGTTCTATTCATTAGCAATGACAGGATGGATCCTTGTGTGTGTCACCCAGGTATTTGGGTTCTATTCAATCTCACCTGCCATGACTTGATCTTATCTTCTTTAGGAGGCAGGTGACTCTCCGGACCTCACACCCTGGCTTCTTCATGGTGCTCCAACCTCCCCTATACCATACCCTTACCATATCCAGGGCCTGAACTGATGTCAGCGTCTCGATGTTCAAGGCCACAGACAATAATTCTGTCATCCTTCATCAACAGTCTTTGGTATGAGCCCATATTGGAGGCCAACTGCACAGGCTGTCTCTTGTTGATTTGAGTTGGAATCAGGAAAACTAAACTGTCTGTCTGAAGATAACAACTAAGAAACAAATACTCAGAATGTGATTGATAAAAAAATATCGGCATCTGCTGTAGTATGTCTGAGATACTTCCCAGATTTACTTGCTCCTGGTGGAAGTCTCCCTTTGCTTTTGCTGGGCTTCCCTTTTTCCAGTTACTTAGGGGTCAGCAGGCCTTCCAGACCTTTTCTACTTCCCCACAGTATTGTTGGGGCACTCCCAAGTGAGCTGCTGCCCCTCCCACCTCGGCCTTGTCTGGCCTGGGTCCTAGATGGCTCTGGTCAGTACTCCAACCTCTGGTCCGGAGGCCTCTTGCCCACTTTTCTTTGGGTATGGCCCTCTTATTGCCGCCATGCAGCCTCTCAGTGTCAGTGGCCCAACCCAAGCTTCCTGCTGGATTCCTGTCTGGGGTCTCTGCCATAGGACCCTGTCCTGCCTCAGAAGCCTCTTCACTATGTGCCTCACTGTGGCACCTCTCAGCTGTGGCACTCTGCCTCACCTCTGAGGCCACTTTGCCATGTGTGTTGCTGCTGCACATCTCAGCAGCTGCACTCTCAGCAGCCACACACAGCCCTGCCTTAGGGGCCTCTCTGCCACACACCTTACTGTGGCATGTCTGGCCCATGGTATTCTGTCCCGTCTCCCAGGTCACTCTGCCAAGTGCCTGTCCTCTGCCTGTCTCTTCCAGCAGGCCGTGCCTCACTTCCGACATCCTCCCACTACCCTGCTCTGCCACTTAGCTCTGCCCCTGATTTGTAGAGCCATCCTGCTCCCAAAGTAGCAGACCAGTACCAGCTTGCTGCCAGCATTTGCCACCTGATTGGGGTGAGGGGTAGACCATGCCAGGCTGCCTTTTCCCCTTCACAGGGATCCTTTTTGATTTGTCACTATGCTTGGCTGACAGCATATCATCAATATTTTAATATGCCACCTTTCATCTCCAGCTTTCTTGTAAACTTTGCCCTTTCTTTCCAGATGAGGACCCATCTATAGTGATCCGTGCATTTGTTGTCTTCAAGCTGGAATACTTCAGTTCACTGCAGCTGAAGGTGAATGTGATGATGTAGCACAGACTCTAACTAAAATACAACGTGGCCGACTGCCTTTTTCTATTCAAGTTCCTCCGCTGGCTGTCAGTCATTTCTGATACTGGTTTACTGGTCTAGTCCACAACCTTCAATGCTGTGAATGAAGTCCCAAGTGCAGTAAAGATTGAATGGCAAGCTACAAACCACTGACACAGTTCTGCTTTTTAGGGAGAATGTAGATCAAAGTTATGCTCAGCTATGCTTTGATGCAGATGATATGATCTTAAAGCACTTCATAAAGTTAGGGTCTTTTGGATGAGAAAACTATATGATAAGAGTTATTATGTACTCCCCTTAGAACCAGGCCAGGCTGGGATGGGAGTTGGCTGTTTAGCAACCACAGTCCAAGTTGCTGCCACAGGGGATGCTGGCACCTCCTGTATGGAGGGGCTGGCTTTCAGAGGGGCAGCTGATGGCCAGGGCTGGTGATAATGGTATTTCAGCTTTTGGAGGGGTCCTGTGAGCTGAGTGGGTCAGATCCAAGACCCAAGCCATATTTTGCTCACCCTTGGTTTAGGGACTCCACTATTGCTGTTGACTTCCTAGTGGCTCAGACACTACAGTGATATACAGTATACTAGGCAACTGCCCATCAAGAATGACAGGGGGGAGAGGAGGCAGTTGGGGACAGAGGCCTGCATCCAGGCCTGGCCCTCCCACCTTCAGGGCTAGCCCCACTCCTCCTCTCCCCCCTGCCACTTTGGGGCTAAGGGCAGGCCATTCCCCCCTTCCATCTGCTGCCCTACTCCTCCATCTTCTCCATCGCTGCTGCCTGCCAGTGGGGGTGGGGACAGAGGCCCGGGGCCAGGCTCACTTCCACCACCCACACCACTTTGAGGCCAAGGCCACTCCACCCACCCCCACCTACAGGGCTGGCAGGGAAAAAGCCGAGCATCTGGTCCTGTGCCCTTGCTCCCATCATCCAGCTGCACCCGCCACATCAGGCTTGACCCTGTTCCCCCACTCCCCATCGCTTTGGGCCTAACCCTGTTCCCCCCAAGCAGTTCAGGTTCAGGGCCATTCCCCCTCTCCCCCTCTTGCCATGGTGACCCTCCCACTTCCTCCCTCTCGCACCACTGCCGCCTTCTCCATGGAGCGGGGGGAATGCTCCTCCTTTCCCCCGCTGCCATGGAGCCAAGCCTGCCCCCCACACCTCCCTGTCACTGTTTTGGGGTCAAGCCCACCCCCCCCAACCTCCTCACTGCCATTTCCAAGCTGGGCTGTGCTGGGTACAACACACCCCCTACCCATGCCCTCTGTTTTGGGGCCAGGCTGGACCTGGTAAGCCCTGCCACCGCTGTTGTGGGGCAGGTGCTGGGCCGGCCCCTCCACCCACCTTCCTCACCACTGTTTCGGGGCCAGACCAGGCTGGGCTGGGCTGCTCCCCCCCAACCTTCGTTTCAGGGCCAGACTGGGCTTGGCTGGGCCCAGTATGCCTCCTTCCACCTTTTCTGCCACCATTTCAGGACTGGGCCCACTCCTCCCATCCTTCCACCCCACCCCCTTATTGACCTGAGCCCACTGCTCCCCACCCCCACTGCCATGGCGGGCTGGCTTCTCCCCTCCTCAGGCCAGCTCCTCCTCTTCCCCCCACCACAATCTCATTGGCCCAGGCCCACTGCTCCTCCCTCCCCATGTCAGGAGGGAGCAGTATGGGAGATAGAGAGAGCAGTGCTGGCCTTGGCCCCTCCGCCTCTTCTATATTCACCACCTGCAGAGATCAGAAGTCCTGACCCCGCTCTGCCCCATGCCACTGCCACTTCCAAGAAGCAAGGGGGAGGCTGCACTGATCTTGCCCCCTCCCTGCTCCATCCTCTGTGTCCCCACCATCATGGTGGCACTCCACCGTGCCACCACATCCTGGCCAAATAATGTTTTCACACTCTGATTGTTTGTTTCCATCAGCCAGTCAGAGTGTGAATAAAGCATTATGGGCAGACAGACAGACAGACAAGCTAAGGCTTTTATAATATTAGGATCCTTACCGTAGCAGGTTGGAGATTGTTCTTTAAAATTCAACTCAGTTCTTAATTGTTCTGTGCACCCATGCTTTGGGAAACACCAGAACATAAAATCATAAAATCATAGGGCTGGAAGGCACCCCAAAAGATCATTGGGTCCAGCCCCCTGCTGAGCAAGAAGGACTTCTGGGGTCAAATGACCCCAGCCAGGGGACCATCCAGTCTCCTCTTGAAGACCTCTAGGGTAAACGATTGCACCACCTCTGCGGGAAGCTTGTTCCATAGTCTGGACACCCTAGTTGTAAAGAAGTTTTGCCTAATGTTCAGCCTAAAACTATCTTCTAGGAGTTTGTGGCCATTGTTTCTAGTTTTCCCCCAGGGCACTCTGGTGAACAGTTGTTCACCAAGCTCCTGACACACACTTCTGATATAGAGGTAAGCTGCAATCAGGTCCCCTCTCAGCTGTCTTTTCTTCAGGCTGAAAAGTCCAAGATTCCTCAGCCTCTCTTCATATGGCTTGCCATGCAAGTCACTGATCATGCAGGTGACCCTTCTCTGGACCCTCTCAAGCTTTAGCACATCCTTGTTGAAGTGCGGTGCCCAGAACTGGATGCAGTACTCCAGCAGTGGCTGCACCAATGTTGAGTAAAGTAGAAGAATCACTTCTTTGGGTTTACTGGAGATGCATCAATTGATGCATGCCAGAGTTTTATTGGCCCTAGCAGCTACTGCATTGCATTGGCAGCTCATATTCTACTGGAGTCTATTGTAACCCCCAAATCCCTTTAATTTGTAGTGCTGGTCAGGATAGTGATGCCCAGCCTGTAGGTGAGCTGGAGGTTCTTCCTTCCAAAATATAGCACTTTGCATTTCTCTACATTGAACCTCATCTGATTCTGTTCTGTGCCAACATGCCAGCCTGTCTAGGTCTGCTTGTATCTGCAGCCTATCTGCGGGTGTTCCACACAACCCAATATCTTGGTGTCATCCATGAACTTGGCCAATGGGTTTTTCACCTCCTCGTCCAGATCGTTGATGAATATATTGAATGGCACTGGGCCAAGTACCAAACCGTGGGGTATGCTGCTGCCCACATCTCATCAGGATGACACCGATCCATTCATTTGGACTCTCTGTGTCCTGTCCCACAACCAGTTTCGTGCCCACTTGACAGTTCTGCAGTTGAGCCCGATATCTTCCAGTTTTCTGATCAGTACCTCATGGGATACCAGGTCAAAGGCTTTCTGGAAGTCAAGGCATATGATATCAACATAAATCCTCAAATCCATAAACAAACATTAACATAGTCCCTACTGGGTTCTCCCAGTCTCTGAGAAGTTGGCTCTGGCTCTCTGCTGCTCTCTCAGCCCCAAAGTCTCCCTTCTCTTTCTCTGGAGTGAATTCCCTAGTGCTGGGATCTCTTGACAGATTCTGAGAGCATACCCTGACCTGATATTGCAGCTATTAGTATGGTAGTTCTCTCCCTTAGTTCTTAGGTCTCCATCCCTTCATTCCTGGGAGCCTTTTAACTTCCCTTTGTGCCAGCTAATTATTCCTTTCAGCTGGCCCAAACCTCCTGAGCAGACATTCAGTCAGGTCTCACTGCCCACAGGTGGATGGTAGCCCCAGAAGCCTGCAGATTTCTAGTCTGATGTATGCAGCCTGCTACAAGCTTCTGCAAGCCAGTACACCTACCAGATGTGTGAGCAGAGACACCTCCAAGCAACTGACTTCAGTTGGATAAAAAAAATGTTAGATTACTCTCTACTGCTGAAAGAAGGCAGAACAAGGACAGAGCCGACTCTTTTCAATCAGTATCCAGCAGTGAGTCCTTTTGAACAGTTACCATCCAATGATGACAGTAAAAGTAGCAACATGAGTTAGAGAAGCAAGGAGAAGGAATGGACGGGAGACATGGCAGAATGGAGACAGCTTAAAATAATTTTACTATCAGTTATCATCATTGCTTATTCAACTGCTTGTAAATCTGTTTATTGACAGAGGACTCAACTCAGTGCCTATTAGCATCAATAGGAAGGCTTTCAAAAGAACTCTGATCAGGTTAAAAAAAACAACAAATATCAATACATACTAGAGACATTAGTAATTAATATCTTGATATACACTAATACATCCCTGCGTAGGAGGATAACATTTCACTGTGACTCACATCTGATGTACAGCTGATTAATGATGCATGCTTATGGGGGATTCTAAGCACTTTATTATATAAATAAAATTTTCTCATATGAAAATGTTTGGTCTAGTTTACCGAAAAACAAATTTATATTTTTAACATGTCTCATATACCCTGTTTTTCTGAGTAGAATAAACTTGCATGGCACTTTATGCAGAGACAGTGACATGCTCTGTTACCTCTCCCTCTGAGAGAAGCCTGGCAGTAATTCATGTGCTAGCTAGGACTGAGCAAGACCCTCCCCCATGCCAGATTTCCCATCTACCTGGTGAGTGTCCTAACAGCCTAGCTGTGACTTAGGCTGGCAAAGAGTCATCCTTCTTCCTTGTTATCAAAGGTGAATCATTTTTTAGAAAAGGATATAAAGTTGAAGAGGCCAAAGGGAAATAATGTAAGAGGGACCGTGACTCTACATGATGAGGACTCTCCTGGTGATGGATGATTTATGATTGCCATGTCCTACTCTTGGGACTACTAGGCATAGGTATTACACTCGCATAAGGCATATGCTTTTTTAAAGAGTGGGAGAACTTTTAACACCAAGATCCTCATATCATCAGTCTGTGACTCCCTATGTCACTCAGACCTTAACTGTACCACGGGTTGTTATGACTCACCACTGGTAGTGAATTCTAATGTTTTCTGAAAAACCTCACAATTCAAAGAAGTGGACTGACTGAGAATTTTTTTAAAGAGATGATCATCTTTTTTTCTTTCTATTCAATCCAATCCCCACTTCGTTATTTGCCTCCTTTATCTAAGATGCACTAAATATATCTCTTGGTGGTGCATCTACATGAGATGCTTACTGGGCATTAGCCTAATAATACTGCAGTAAGCTATTAGCATGGTTTTTGCCATGGCACACTACTGTGCAATGTTATTAGCAGGGATCCTTATTTTCTTATTTTACAAATTTTATATAAAATATTTCTTTATATATGAATATTATATAAAATATTAAAATATTTTCTTATTATATATGTGTGTATATATAAATATATAATGTGTGTATCTATATAAAATATGTTTTATAACTATTATATATATATA
>JAGPOW010000261.1:43041522-43060082 GCA_030014935.1 Caiman crocodilus | reverse complement strand
GGTGCGGTTCGTCGTCCCCCTGCTCACCCGTCTCAGGTGAGTTTCCTGCACCTCCTTTCGACCCCAGGGGTCCCTCTCGGGTCCCTAGTGACGGCCCGATGCCGTCACAATGTGATAGGTTGAGAGATAAATAGAGCTGGAAGGTCTCAGGAGGTCACCCAGTCCAGCCCTTTCCTAAAGGCAAAATCATCCCAGTCTAAACCATTTCAGACAAGTGCTTATCCTGACCTACTTTTAAAAACATCCAAGGATAGAGATTCCACAACCTTGCTTGGTACTCTGTTCTAGTGCTTAATCACCATTATAGCGAGAATGTTCTTCCTAATGCCTAACCTAAGTTTCTCTTCATACCTAACCTACCTTTCTGTTCTTGCTATTTAAAACCATTCCTTCTTATTGGCAGCATCTACACAAGACACTGACTGTGCATTTATTACTGCACAGTCATTTAGTACTTATTTATACTTGTAAAAGTAGAAACAACTACTAAATGAAGTAGTTGTTTCTACTTTTACAAGTATAAATAAGTACTAAATGACTGTGCAGTAACTGGAGTTACTGCATAGTCATGCCAAGGAATGGCTGTTTTATGACACTAACTGCACAGTAGCTCGTGACTGCTGCACAGTAGCGTCATGTCATGCTTCTGCTGAGCAGTCAGCATCTCGTGTAGATGCAGCCATCCTGTCCCCTGAAACCACACAGAATAGTGTATTACCCTCCTCTTCAGGTACTTGAAGACTGGTTTCATATCTACCCCTCAGCCTTCTTTCGTCCAAACTAAATAATCCCAGTTCTTTCAACATTTTCTTGTGAATCAGGTCTGCCAGATATCTAATCATTTTAGTTGCCCTCTGATGGACTCCAATTTGTCTTTGTCTTTCTTGTGCAATGCCCAAAACTTGACACAGTGCAATGCACAAAACATGACACAGTATTCCTGGTGAGGCCTCACCAGTGCTGAATAGAACAAGAGAGTCACTTCCTTTGACTTGCAACACTCCTTTCAGTACAAGCCAATATGGTACTGTTTTTTTGTTATTTATTTTGTTATTTGTTTTGGCATACTGTTGACTTGTGTAAGGCTTATGGCCACTATACCTTCCAATGCTGGATAACTGCTATACCTGAAGTAGTAGAGAACTAGAAACAAAAATTAAAATTTAGGAGGAGAGAATGTAGTAACCTATTACTGCAATTGCCAAGACCAAACATTCAAAAATCATGAGTCAGGATTCAAAAATGAAGAGAGAGACTTAAAATTATGACAAAAATAATAGTAATATGGGGTTCTTTTATTTTGAACTTTTCTTATATATTCAGACCACAGTAGTCAGATTTCTCTGTAACTAAAAGCTGGAGCTTTCCATTTTCCTTTAAAAAAAAAATCAGCCTCATCCTTTTTCAAAATACCATGAGATTCTCAAGAAAAAAAAAAGAAAATAAAAAGAAAGAAAATACCTGCAAGAGTTGACAATAGTAAAAGCTTAACCAAATGTCACTTCAATTGCAGAAGTGGAAAATTGGAGCAACTGGAATACTTTTGTACCTGTTTTACTGTTTCCAGCAGTGTGCGGTCTGTCTGACATTCAGCTACTGTCCTTTTATGTGCATCTCTGAGGTCTTGCCCTGTTTTCACTGGAACGTCCTTTCAAAATGAGTTTTGAAAGCACCCAAACCCAGCAGCGAAGAGGTTATTTTGGGAACTAGATGAGAAACACTCGAAGTCAATTTGAAAGCAAAATAGCAACCGTGGGTAGCTATACGCAAATAAAATGTCTTGTTTTCTTTTCCCTTTCCCCCCCACTCCATTCCCTCCCTCCAACTGGCTTATTTTTCATACCCCCACATCCGCTTCCTCTCTCTCACACACACACACACACACACACCCCTTTCACCCTTTCCTTTCCCTTTTTTCCCAGTTCCTTTTTCATCTGACATTAGCAGAGTTTGTTTGACTGTGAGTGAACAAGTGGCCTGAGGAAGGCGGGGTACTCTTCAGTGCCTTCTGCTCCTCCTGGATGCAATTCTAATATGACCCAATTAAATTTAAGCAAATTCCTTACAGTGTTACTAGGTTGCTGACAGTGAGTTTCTGAGAATTCACCTATTCACTCCAGTTGCAGATTTGTCATTTTCATGCAATGCTATTACCAAATTGGAGACTGCTAACTCATTTTGACTCTAGTATTGGGCCAAGTTCATATGTTAAGGTTTTTTCTGGCATAATTCTAGTGTTGCAGCAAACATTTGATTGTGTCTGTAGCCAAAGCTCTTAAATCAGTGATTTTCAATCAGGGTTGAAACAGGCTGAGTCATGGGCAATCTGACCTAGTGGTTAAGTCATCAAAGGAGGGACAGAGACAGGGATGGAATCCAAAACACCGGCTAAATCCATGGTCAGAAGTCAAATGCCAAGTTACCCAATCCCAGGTGGGGATCCAGGGGCAGGTCCAGGTCATAGGCCAAATCAAGTTTCTGGAGTTAGAAATCAAGTTCTCAGATCCAAGGGAAAATCCAAAAAAGCAAGAGTCCAGGCAGAGAGCTGAGCAGGGTCAAGAAACAAAAGATGACAGGATCAAAAAGGCTTACCAGAGCAGAATCTCCCCTCCCTGCTCCAGTTAGCCAATCAGAAGGTCCTAACAGTGGCCATCTAGAATCATTGGTAGTCAAAGCACCCAAGCAGGTGTAGCCAACCAGGCAAATAGACTGGACTGCTTGCTAGGATCCCTGACAGGGGTGCCTTGAGATCTTTTCAAAGGTGCTATGGGGTGCCAGACAATGTTAACACTGTTAAAAGAGTTGCCAACACAATATTTGTTACTGTTAAACTGCAAATATTTCACTGATGACCAAACCTTTTTAATGATATATGTTTTACATAATGTAAATGTAGTCCTTCTGGAAGACCCTGGATGAGGGCTGGGTTCAAAACATAGTAAATATGTCTGGAGATAGTTGGTGAAAAAAAATGATTTGGGTTGATAACCCTACTTAACTGCGGCAATGGGTTTATATTGTGCTGCCCACCCACCGGGGAGGAGGGGTCCTCACTTACCCCCACACTTTGTATCCCTGACTGCACCTCACAATATGCTGTCCCTCCAAATGACTCCTCTACTGACCTCCACACTCTGGTATCCTTGACTGCATTATGCACCATGCTGCTCCCCTTTTGGGGGTCACTTAATCACGCCCATGTCCTGGTACCCCAACTGCATTCCACACACAGTGTTCCCCCTGTCCACCCCAGCCTTCCCCTTGTCAGCCCCATTCCCCCTTCCCAGCAAAGACCCCCAAAGAAAGAACGCATCTGCCTACCTAGTACCATCCAGCAATGTTACAGCCATGTGGAAGGCAGTAACAGCACCAGCACCACAAAGCCCTGCAAAGGCCTAGTTTCAGGGTACCGTGTTCCCACACAGACACTAGGTGATGCTGCCGTGCTCTATCTGTGCTTTAATAACAGGTCCAGCTTGTTTTCTGACCATGGAACTTCAGAAGGTCTGTGCTTTTACAGAGTAAATTTTACAGGACAGTTTTTGTTTCCTGATTTATGGACAGAATTATTTTTTTACATAATTTACAGACAGGTGTTTTCAGATTAGTTATTTATGGCATGTCCATAAATTTACAGACAGTTGTCGAGCGTGACTGTTAGGATTGCAAATATGATTCACAAGATAAACCCACAGATTTCAAATAAGAATCCATAGTATTCAAAACATTGTGACCTATTTTGATCTTTCTGAGTTGTTTGCAACAGAAGAATTGCCTTGGTAGCTTTCACTTGTTCTTTGACTACAGAAAAATAAATGCTGGCACTTCCCTGAGGTGCCTTGAGCCTTGTGCCGAATGGCAGTAGAATAGTGCCTGCCTGCTGGCAACATTGCTCCACCTGTGTTGAACAGGGGAAGACTCCCTGGCAGTCAGCTGAAAGCAAACATAGACACTCCTGCACCTTCCACAAGCTGCAAGAGGCCTTTTGGCAGTTGATTTCTTCCCAGGATATCTTTTGTCCTCTGGCAGCTGCATGTGCATAGATGTGTGCATGTGCTTTGGTGCCTCAGTGTTGTCTGCCACTACAACATCTAGAGGCAGAGCCAGGTAAGTATAGATGTAGCCAATGCTGGATTTAGGCACAAGCTAAGAAAGCTTCAGTTTAGAGCCTCACATCATGAGGGGTCTCTAAGCCAACGCCTGAGCCATGAAGATTCGGCTGCCAGACCAGAAGTGACTGCAGACCAGGAAACCATGGCCCCGCAAAGCCAGGTGGAGAGTCCATGACTTCTCCTGCAGGGCCTGTGGCAGCTGCAGTTCAGGTTTGAGCCCATCCCCTCCGCCCGGGGGCTGGAGGTATCTTTACCTGTGTTCCAGCCGGAAATTCCATCCACGGGGCTCCACGCAGTGGTCCACAGTTTGCTGGGCTGCAGCATAGAAAGATTAGGAACCCCTAGTTTAGGGCTCCACCCTGTCATAATCCAGCCCTGGATGTAGCCTAGGACTGTGCTGTCAAAGAAAGCTATAACCCTTTCAGTTTAGGAATACGTGTAAACCACTCTCCTGAGAAAAATTTGCAGTGTGATGCATCTCTTCTGTTGGTTTGGCATTAGTGTATTGCCACTGACTTCAGAGAGTAACTTTTGATTTACACTTAGGTGAATGAGATTAGAATAGTGCCCATAGTCTCAATACATTATTTTACATGGCTCAGTCATGTACACAAAGGGCAGTATTTCAGAAAGTAATATGCAGATCTGATTTGAATCATAGATCACACTAAAATAATTTGGTAGAAACAATTATTAGGAGATAGGTGTCTAAATACAGGTGGAGCGTGGATAAATCAATACTGTAGCGGAGCCCCTTTATGATTTAAACCAGCTGAAGGACCTAGGTTTTCCAACATAAGAAGATGGTCTCTAAGTGGTTGTGCTGGCTCACTGCTACATCAGAAATTGCAGAAAATGCAATTTGAGAGAGAAGTGATTATATGAGAGAGATGTCTTTCATCATTCTAGCTCCATAGTATCTCCATGCAGTGAAGAGAGAGCTAATTTAGTCCTGAGACTTTTGTAGTTCAGTTGATTATGTCCTGACAGCAATTGTACTTACCCAAACATTGTTAACCGTCAATAGACCTGAGCCAGAGTCTGATACATATTTCCTTATAATGGTCTGTGGCATACAAGCAGCCACTAGGCTGCTAGACAGTTTAATTGCAACAGTTACTAAATTGCACAGACCAAACTTCAAAGAAAAACCACTTCCTATCATTTGATATCTTGCTTAAACATCAAGACTTACTGATACAAACATGCACTGCAAATACAAATTTTAGCAGATAAGCCCAGCAACTTCAGCTAATGCTACATGCTTTTTGTCATGTTTGCATCCAAGGGGCGCTACAACAGCAACTGTATATGAATTATTGTGCAAGCCTAGTACTCAGCTGTACTTTTGCAAACTAGAAGCCATCCAAAAGTTTCCAGATAGAAATTTTATAGATTCATAGATTGTTAGGAACTGGAAGGGACCTTGCAAGATCATCAGGTCTAGTCCCCCTGCACTAAGCAGGAAAGACAACTGGGGTCAGGTGACCCCAGCAAGGTGACCATCCAGTCTCCTCTTAAAGACTTCCAGGGTAGGTGATTGCACCACCTCTGGAGAGAGTTTTTACCCAGTCTAGACACCCTAACTGTGAAGTTTTTCGTAGTGTTAAGCCTGGAGCTTTGTGGTCACTACTCTTGGTTTTCCCCAAAGGTGCCCTGGTGACCAGTTGTTTGCCGAGCCCTTGATGTATTCCCCTGAAGTAACAGTAAACTCTTTCCAGAGGTGGTGCTATCAAGTCCCCTCTTAGCTTTCAGTTTTTTAGGCTGAAGAGGCCCAAGTCCCTCAACCTTTAGTCGTCTGGCTTACCTTGCAAGTCTCTGATCATACAGGTGGCCCTTCTCTGGACTCTCTCAAGCTTTTCCATGTCCTTGTTGAAGTGCAGCACCCAGAACTAGATGCAGTACTCCAGCTTCGGTCTCACCAATGCTGAGTAAAGTGGAAGAATCACCTCCTTGGTTTTGCTTGAGATGCATCGGTTGGTGCATGCTGGAGTATTATTTGCCCTGCTGGCTACAGCATTGCACTAACTGCTCATGTTCATTTTCACCCAGTTTCCTTTACTAATGCTGGTCTATCCTATAAATTTGGGAAGGTTTATATAACTATGTTGGTTAGGGTTGAGAAGAGGCTTATAATATAGCTGATCAAAATAACTGTCCCAGTGGAAGCCCTAATGTCAATGCTAGCAAAAATATGTTTGTATGGTATGGTTTGTCTCACTTGGAAGTGGTGGTTTACTACTCAAGTACAAAATACAGCATAGTCACATGAAGGCCAGATCTGTACTGCAAAGCTCCACCAGCATATATTAGTTAGGAATGTGAAAGAATTCCAGCAATAAGCAACACAGCTGTGTCAACAAACGCATTCTGTAGTTACAAGTCATATGGGTAGGAGTCCCTTGCTAATATGGTTTATGTTGTTCAGAGCAGTTGTTTAATTACGCCAACAAAATAACTCTTCTTGCTAGTACAAGTAACGTGCATCTACACAAGACACTCAATAGCGTTGTGTGGCACTAACCGTGATGCAATGCTACTGCACAGTAGTAACAAGCTACTGAGCAGTAGCTCATTGCTACTGTGCAGTAGTATTAGAAAAAAAAAACATGTAGGGACAGTACTGTGCAGTAATGCCAGTTACTGCACAGTCATTTAATACTTGCATAAGCAGTCCACCACTCATATAGACACAGCTGCAGAGTCTCCTTTAAGAGCTCTGAAAGCATAGCAATGACAATAAGGCATTTGTATTGTAGGATAGATGTACCAGGCTAGATGTACTAGCATTTTTCCAGTATGGCACTCTTGTATTCCCATACAGGTAAAGCACTCCTAGGGCACATCTACACGAGATGCTTTACTGTGTTTCAGACTAATTTGTTGCACAATAAAGCATCACTGTCTACATGTGCACATTAATCAGGGCATAATAGACTAATTTACTGCACTTCCAGCCAGTCATGTCAGATAACAAGTGGTATCTGGCAGTACAGTAAATTGCTGCACTTAAAGCACACATGTAGTGGGTGACATTGGGATTAGTTTTCTCTGGCTCAAATTGAGCTGGAGTATTTTCAATCACATTAATTGCATGTATAGGGTTGGCATAGACTAGTTATTCTACAGCTAGTACAAAGGGTCTAAAAAGGTTAAAACACCTGATGCAATTAAGGATCAGATGCAATCAGCCTTACTTCACTCACCCATCACACTCCCCTCTTTTCATCTTGACATTCCATTCTTGAGTGGAATGCAGAGACTCTGCTATTCCTCTTGGGGAGCTTTAAAAAGGATTTGTATCCATGGCAAATTATTGCAGAGCATAAAGGATTTTAAATGAACACCTTTTCTCCCCTGTATCTTTCTCCTCGTTTCCTTTCCATTTTGCTTATTCTTTCACAGACATTGGCCAACCATCATATCATTCACTTACTGTATCTTGCATAGGCACCAACTTTTATTTTTGCTGGGGGAAGAGGCTAAGATGATGGACATATACCCCTTGCCCCCCACCCTCTCAGTGTGTGGGGAACCGATTGTGTGTATGGGAAAGGGGAAGTGTGGCCACAGACAATGCATGGGAGTCGGGGCTGGAGAAGACACAAGCAACATGGCAGGGTGGCAGAGGGAGCACATGTTCCCTGAGATTTCTGCATCCACAGCAGGGCGCAGGACTGCAGAAAGGCCAGACCAGCTCCAGGCAGGAGCCACCTTCATAGCCCAGCAGGCAGCACTCGGTGTGGGAGGAAGTGTTGCACCACCGTGGCTGTCATGGTGAGGTGACCCCTGCCTGCCTGACAGCAGCAGGAACACAACTCTGCACCACTGCCATTGCTAGGGTGGCCATCATATAGGACATTTCAGTTTTCTGCTACTTTGTCCTCTGCTCATAAAGGTGTCCCATTTCATATCAATAGAGGACAGAGGACAACTGGGCTGTCCTCTATGATGGCCACCCTAGCCATTGCTGTGCCTCACCTTGTTGGCCATGGTGGTGCAGAGCTCCCTCCCATGCCAAGCCCCACCCACTGGATCATGGAGGTGGCTTCTGCACAGAGCTGGTCCAGTACAGCTACAGCCCTGTGCCCTGTGCTCCACTGTGGGTGCAGAAATCTTGCAGGGTATGAGCCTCGTCCATCCCCTACTGTAACACTTGGGCCCTCCTGGCCCTCTTTGCCACATTGCCTGTGCTCCCCTTCCCTGCCAATGCATCACCTATACTCCCCCTCACCCCATCAGACTTACCTGGAGGGAACTGTGGGAGCTGCTCTCCACCACTGCTTGGCTGCCATGTGCCTATATGCACACACACACACAGGGTGCCCCCTGCATCCGATCACCCTCTCCACTATCCCCAGTCCCAAGCAGCCCCTTGCAGGGTGGAATTCTGCCAGTCTGCAAGGAGAAATCTGCAGTTGCCTATGTTTTTCTCCTTTAAAGGAGAAATACTACATGATTTTTTTCAGGTTTAGGCCCTGACAGCCCTCTTCCCAAGGGGGCCAGGGCCCCTGAGCCCCTGCGTACTCGCTGCCTATGGTATGTTGCATCTTTCTACCTCCTTCCACCTTTGCCAAGCTTTACAGGAACAGTGAATCCTGCATCTGAACAAGAGTTTGGACTAGATGACCCTCCATGTCCCTTCTAATTCAATGATTCTTTGGGACAAATGAGAATGCTCTTATTTTAGGTGTGTGGAGTAAATCACAGTTGCTATTGTGATTCTACCGCTAAGAGTAGACACTGCTAAAAAGTATTATTTGGAAATATACACATTCCTTGTTATTTATATATTTACTAACTTTCAGTTAAAAAGCATCCCTAATCATTAACACAGTCATGGATTCATACACTAGAACTAGCAAATGACCCCAAATGCATTGCAGCAGAATAAACTATTTCCTCTGGTGATTATGCTGTTTAAGAGAACAGATAGATCCTACTGTGACACAGAATATGTTGTACATAGATAAACTTAAGGCTGCAGGACTAGCCAGTGCCAACTATTTCACAATGGATAAAGTGCTATAATAATAAAAACAAGATATTGGAGTGTGAGGTCTACTACAAAGTGTATTTTGGTTGTTGTTATCAAAGTAGCCACTGGAGTATGGGAATGGGGAATTTACTATGGTTCATAGAGAAAGCTTTCCCACAAACGTTGGCAAAAGCACTGAAAGTTCCCATTGTAAGAGAAGAGAGGTTAGCTACTGGGCAGAGATGAAAGCCAAGTGTTGGCAGAGTGGAGAGAGCTGGCTAGAAAAAGTTCAGGCATTAATAGAACCGAACACAGAGAGGCACTGGGATCACAAATTCCCATGAGTGCACAATGCCCTGGCATTCCATTCTTGGGTGGAACACAGAGACACTGCGACTCTCCATGGTGCCTTTTAGAAAGGATTTGCATCCGTAGCAAATTATTGCACAGAAGAAAAGATTTAAAATGAATGAAACTGAATGAAGGAGAAAGTAAATACACCACTAATTTAATAAGTGCTGTTACCAGTATATACCTAGTGCAGCATCTTTTAGAAAGAAATAGGTTGCTGGGTCATGGAGTTTGGTTCATACTAGGAGTTTGGCTTGGTTACTCAAGCTAATTAAAATCCTCATTAACAATCTTAACTGGAAATCACCTATTTTCAGGTTAGGCTGCTGCCTGTGTTCAGTTACATGATTTGTGGTTAAAGCACAGATCTCAGCATCAGGAGAGTTGTCTTCTATTCCTAACTCTGCCACAATCTGCCTGTGTGCCCTTGATAAATAATAATTTCTGTGTGCCTTGTCTTGGACAGTATGAAGCAAGAATACGGATTTGTTTCTTTATGGAGGTATTGAGGCATAATTCACTAACATTTATGAAGAGATTTAAGAATTATTTTATATAAAGGTGCCAGAGAAATGTGCAGTATTCTTATTTATTCAGAACCCACAACTGTTTCCTTGAACACTGTATATGTTAGCAAATCTGGATAAGAATTCAGAGGCCTTTAGGTTCATACACTGGAAAGGTGCTTATCAGTAGATGGCCATATAAAGCCACCAGCTCCTTCCCCTACCACCTCCACCAAAGTGCCCTGATAAAATCATCTTGACACTGAATTAAGATCACTATAAGGGTTCTTGTTTTTCTTGCTGTCTAACTAATCTCTTGATGGTGCTATTTTCCTGAGGTGCCTAACATCTTGGTATCGAAGCACTCATTGTTCTTAACAAGTTTTTCCTGAGAAAAGAATAAAACATACTGAATATGACTCCTAAGATTTTGAAAACCTTGTAACTTCTGTTAGCCTGAAGAACTAGAGTTGGGACTTAGTCATAGTCTCCAGTCAGACAGGGGGGATCTGACAATAGGGCAAAACAAGATTTCTTTAACATTTTAGCAAAAATCTTTATCACATTTTTTTGGTTTAAAAAAATATTTCAGATAGTTTCACAGGTGTTTCTACAAGCCTTATATTGATTGCCTATTACTGTGTACCGGACCTATTACATGGAGTCACTTTGCCCTTTAACTTTTTGCCCTCTGCTGCTTGTACAGAGATTGTTTCTTTTGCTGTGAGTAGAGAGAGACACTCTGGACAGCTCCACTTTCTGGCTGATATTTTACATATATTATGTACTTTATAGGTTACAATTCTAAAATTAGTCACTGCTTGAATAACTTGTATAAGCTCATGGAATTGGAAATATTTAGCCCTCAAAAAAAGTGTTCATTCTAATTATTTTAATGAGGAATGCAAAAAGCCTCATCATAATGTGACAAATTAGTACTTGAAACTCCATCCAAATGAATAGAGCTATCTCTAATTACTCCAGTCAAACAAAATGATTCATTATGTTTTATAACCCCCTTCTCCTGTCTATTTCTTCTACAACAACATTTTAAAATGACCTAAAATTATTCCATGACTTTGTATCTGTTAGAAAACAGCACTTTCCATCTTTTTGTCTCTTGTTCCATTCAGTTAACAAGACAATTTGCTCTCTGTTTGCCTCTTCATTGTGTTACTGGAATAAGGTCAGTCTGCTGTTGGCTGAACAGAAAAACAATACATTGATGGAAACTCCACATCATTTTTAATTTCCATATGGGCATTCATATCAACTTTTTGGATGCTGATAAATGAACATTCAGGATCCTAATTATCCATCACTACTGATTTCCTCTTCTAATAATGATGAGTGTGCTCTTATAAATTGACTTTTACAGCAAAGAGCCTGCTATCTGCCACTCTAGCTGGGCACCATTGTAGTGTACCCAGCAAATAATACAATTACATGTTGTTTGGTTAAAAAACAAAATCAGTCCTACAGAGGTAGAGTATCTTTTATACATTAGAAACAAAGATCTTTTGATACTGCTTATTTAGCATCTGGTATTAAACGTGTTTTGTCCAAAACAGGATCCAAATAGATAGGATCAGAATTATTGCTTTTAGAAGTAAATTGGAAATAATAATCACTTCACAGGGAAAAAATAAACAGAATATAAGCTTGGGAGCATGTTTAATGTTCCCATGCAATTTTACACAATTCTTTTAGTTATAAAATTAGAACCACTAAGAGTGCACATAAACAAACAAACAAATCTATTTGAAAGAGGCAGACTTTTTTCTCTGCCTTGCTCTTTGGAAGGTTTTGGAAATAAATAATCAAAAAGTGTTATTTAGCTTGGTGACAGTGCATTAACCTCTCACTGACACAGAGGGCATGTCTACATGAGACACAACTTCACAATAGTTATTGCACATTTATTTAGTACTTGATTATACATGTACTTGTATTATATTTGTATAATCAAGTACTAAATAAATGTACAGTAATTAGAGTTACTGAGCAGTAGTGCCAGTGAACACCTTTTTAGTGAGTCAACAGTGAACTTCTGTTTGTTCCAGAGGATTGTTGTAAATCAGAATGCTTCCTGCAAAGCATTCTCAGTTACAACAGAGAGCTGCACTTCTGTCTGTGCCCCAAAACTTCTTAGAAATTTCCCCCTGTCTTTCTCAGGTGATCACAGTTCCATTATGCCATTTAGGCACAATCTTAGCTTGCTCCAGTTCAGGGGAGACTCCAGTTCAGAAAGGCAGAATTCTTTCTACAGCAAAGAAAATGTGCTACCATTCTTCTAAGAGTCCATGGTATTTCACCCTGTGGGTTGGGACAGTTCTGAGAACATAAATACAGGTACTTCTCACTTAATGCCATCCCCGTTAATGTTGTTGTTTCATTATTACATCGCTAGTCTATTAGAGAACATACTCAATTAAAGTTGCGCAACGTTCAGTTATAATGTTGTTTGGTTGCTACCTGATAGTAAGTAACTGTAAGATACTGTGACGTAACTGGATTCCCTTAACATCGTTTTGCTTAAAGTTACATTTTTCAAGCACATAACTACGATGTTAAGTGAGAGATAGCTGTGATGTATTTGTGCTTGGCTACTATGCTTGAGTATGAGGCAGTGAATTTTCAGTGCTGTTTCAGCACTGTAAACACTATGCATCTGGAAGGGAATACGTCTAGAGGAGGCCTCTGCAGGGAAGGAAGTTCTTAGGGGAATTTTATCTGGCAAGGAGATTCAAGCTATGTGTCTGTTACAGATTTCTGCCACCAGAGTCCCTACCAGCAAAAATATGCCTCTACTGGCATAATTTATTTTACTATACTAGTACAGAGTGCAGCATTACCAGCATACCTGTATCCGCTCTATAAGCATTTGCCTGGTAATAGTATGCTACTGTTCTTATACCAGTAAAACATTCCTAATGTCGACATGGCCTAGGTCAGAATGATTTCAGGTGAACTGGAGGAGCACAAGGAGGAGCAGTAAGTACTGTGCAACAGTCAGTACCACATCTTCCCTGCTTTGTGCACTGAGGGAGTCCTTATCTTCCAATGTTTTGATCTTATTGTTAAGATCAGTATAGATTCATGTCTTTTTATATGATATTAAGTATGCATAAACAGGTCTTGAAAATACATAATATATCTTAGGAAAGGATGAGACAAGCCTGTGTGACCATGATTTAGGATGACGGTACACAACTGCCCTGGTCCTGGATATGACCATAAACTGCATCTGACTAGAAGGCTTGGTGGCAACGTGGTGGGGCTACATGTGGTGGGGTAGCTTCTATAAAATACCACAGTATTGCAACCTCCAGAGTAAGGTGAGTATAGGGTACCTCAAAACCCTAGCCCCTACTGCCTTGTTGATATTCCTTGGTTGGAGAAATGCTAAGGGTCATCACTCTGACAGAAATATGCCCTTGCTGAGGCGTTAGGCAGTCAACAGCAGTTCTTATCTGTTGCTCTCATGCAGAAGTTACAATTTTCAAGGCATTGAATGTCTGGACTTGATCTGACCTTTGGATTCTGACTCAGTCGTGTAAAATGGGGGTGGTAGGTCTTGGGCAGCCTCTACTCCTCCATACTCTTGCCTAGGCATACACATCAAAGGCCTTGGTGTGATGGTCACAGGACTCTGTACAAGTGGATTCATCAACCACCTGACAAGACCTTTTACATGTACACAGGATCCACAGGATCAATGGTTGCCTACACAACTTCCATTTACTTTGGTGTAATTTACCCCAGATTTGACTGTGTGGTATGGAGAGGACACATAACTGGCTCTCACAAGCTGGCTGCCCAAAGCAGATGGACCACAGCTCCATGCCCCTAGGTGGCAGGGGAGCCAGTTTGCATGGAGCAAGTGGCTACCCCATTGTGCAACTGACAAAACATGTACACATAGAGTAGCTTTCTCCAAAGGAAATTTACTTTTAATCTCAGCAATAACATCACATGGAAGACTTCACACTGAAGTCTTTCTCCAAAGTAAATTAAGAATACTCCAGAGTAAATGTGTGTCAATTTATGGAAAATGCCATTTAGAACTAGCACATAACACAGAATGTGATTTGGGAACAATACATTAGCGCTAAAAAGATATTGCCAAGTCAGAAGTACTGCTAATAGTTGGTAGGTCATTAAAGTAAAACATTATATTCATTTTCCTACACTGAATGAAAAGCTTTCATCCAGGGCTAAAGCTACTCAAAAATGGACTGCAGAATCAATAGTCATTTTTTTTTCTTATAATTTATAATCATAGAAAGTGAAAAGAAACACATTTTGAAGTATGCATCGCATCAACCAGAGTAAAAGCTGCATAGTGTGAGCTGACTGTAAAGTAGCTGGGGCCTAGGGCTAGGGCAGATATTACACATAAACCACTTTAAGAGATCAGAAACTGGTTTAAACCTGTAACAGAACAGACAGTGCACATAAACCAGTTTGAAAATGGCCAAACCAGTTTGAGATAAACCTGGCTGAATGTACTATGAGACTCAACCGATTTGGCTCAAACTGGGTTATTCAATGTCTGTCCCAGACCCCTTGCTGGTTTCTAGCTGGAGATGGGGCAGAGTATGGCCAGATGCTGGGCTGCCATGGCCCCTGAGGCAAATTCTGCCCTCCATCCCCTCTCCCCTCCTCCTACTCCACTGGCAAACCCTGGGGTCCACAGCTGGGGTATGCCAGCCCCAGCCCACCTCTACAGCTTACCTGCAGCCAGTAAGGGACAGAGTGAATTGCTTCCTTTGTCCCCTCTTTCTCCCACAACCCTTGGCGATTTGACTGCAGTCTCTGAGGCTTGCCTGTAGCCAGGTAGGGAGGGAATCAATTTCTCAGTGTGTTGTGGGGGGTGGGAGGATAGAGACAAGCTAGTCCCCTGTGTGTAGATCCAAGCCCTGCACCTGTGAGCCCAGAACTAAGACCTGCAGGACCAGACTGAGAGGTGGGAAGTGTTGGCAAAGACCTGACAGTCATCACACATGCTGGAGATGTATTTAAGGTAAGCTTCAGACAACTCCAGCAAAGAATGCAGAGAGCTATATTTACATTATAAAGCAGAACATGTAAAAGCTGGGAATACCTAAACAAAGCTTTTTTGAATGCCTGGTAGTAAGGAGACATTCTGCCCTCAGGATTAGTAAAACCAATTTTTGTCTTCCTGGTTTACATTTTAAGTTAAACTAAGTTGTGTATGCTGTGCTTTATTGGGCTGTATCTTAGCTTAGGCAAAGATTTTTTGGTAATTCCCTGTTGTGTGCTTTGCAAATTGCTGTGTTCAATACATACTTGCTTCAGATAAAGGGCTATTCCCCCATCCTCACTCCTCAGTCTGGCAGCAGCTGCACTCTCCCTCCCGCCACCCCAACTGGCAGCTGGCATCCCACTTGTTGTGCTAGCTTTGACTGGTGCCTTGCTACCACTCCAGCATGGCCCCTCCACTCCAGCAGCGAGGAGAGAGAACCCTGGAGGGCGTCTGTCTTCCCTCCCCTTTGGCAGTGGCTGGCAGGCATACTCTAGAGTCATGTCCCCCAACCTTCTGGGTTGAGTCACTGCAGGCATGTGGCTGTATTTCCTGATTTAACACAGAATGTCTGTCCAGTTATTAATCAGTTTAAGCTGCACAACTTAGACTAGCCTGCAAAGAGTAAATCAATTCAGGTTCGGGCTTTTTGAATGTCTGTCCCTAGCTTAAGTTACACAGGGTTTGGTGGTCAACTCTTCAGCATTCAGAATCACTAGCTCATGCTACTCAGGATATTTTTCCTGTGAAAAAGTAACTTTCCACCTTTATAAACACACAGTCCATCTGAGTGTTAAAATTCATCTCCTTCCTGTGAGCCATATTTTCTTACTAACCAATAATAAAACAAAATTCTGTGCGACCTTGTTTATAGGCTGTCAAAATCTTTTTGTCAGGGCAGTACAGTTCTCACTTTTCATTGTCATGAAGGGCACTCATTCCAGGCTTGGCACTGTGTCATTGAGGGGTAAGATCTTCACTTCTGTTTCCAGGACAGACCATTGCCCCTTCCTGCCATGCTTTAGTGTGCAATTTATCCATTACTTCACAGGTCTCCTGAAAAGTAATGCTACTCACAAGCACTCATACAACGATGAGATTGTTAAAAAAAATATATACCGAGTTGTTTTAATTTACCTTCCAGGCTTCAGTGATTTTGGGGTCATGTTTCAAATTATTCTCTGTAAACAGGAGGCATAGAAATACATATATTTTGGTAAATCTCCAATTGCATTATGTCTCCAGGGACTTTAAAATCCTGTAGTACAAATCTCATGATAAAACTGCAGGAGCTGGCAGTGATATCTAAAGTGCTTTACATTTCAGATATTAATTAACTACCAGTAATCTTCACAATGCTGTCTTTTAAACATTACTACCATCATTTTGAAGATGGGCATATTAAGAGAGAATTTAGTGACTTCCTGCTATGTGTTAATGTCAAAGAGTATTAAAAAGTCCTGATTCTCCAATCAAAACCATGTAAACTAGACATGGAATTCTGTAAGTAAATCAGCTCTGCATTCAGTTTGGTAGAAAACTATACAAAGATCATTTCAGATATAATTATACTATCCAAAGTAAGGAAAATATGAAACTTAAACACATTTTCATATGCAAAACAGTACAATATCTTTGTACATGGGAAACAGATTTTTGCAATGACTATAACAAATATTTAAAATATATTTCTGTCATCAACTAAGTCCAGTCCACAGTCAAATGAACTTAACAATCCTTTCTAGAACTTGATTAGTCACTTTAATGAGAAGCAAAAAAAAAACATGAAATACTTAATCATTAAAGATTTATTTTATTAACACTGCTCTGCTTGTTGACTTACAGCCACCATAAAGGCAAGTAGGTACTTCTGTAAAACTACCTCTCTCAGCCAAGAAACCCTAATGTGTCAGACAGTTCCATGTTAGAGAGCTGATTAATGAATGGCTGCATTTGCAATAGACAATTGCACAACTTTAGATTTAGAAGAAATGGGATATGAGAAAAGTTATGTCTAAAGCAGAAGCAAATAATCACTACACAGCTTTCTGAAAAAGGGAAGACAACTGCATTTTAAATTGCTGCACAAATGGAGAAGGCATGTATTCTGAAAGGCAGAGTACTAAGTATTGTTAATTAATTAGTAGGTCTGTGCAAAAATTCGCTGGCTGTTTCATTTCATAGAATCATAGAATCACAGAAGTAAGGCTGGAAGGGACCTTGTAGATCTTCAAGTCCGACCCTCTGCCTGGGCAGAAGGAAAACTGGGCTCAATTGACCCCAGTCAGGTAGGCATCAAGTCGCTTCTTAAAGACCCTCAGGGTAGGAACCAGCACCACTTCCCTTGGAAGTTGGTTCCAGATCCTACCCACCCTAACTGTGAAGTAGTTCTTACAGATGTCTAATCTAAACCTACTCTCCAACAACTTGTGGCTGTTATTCCTAGTTATCTTGGGGGGCGCTAGGGGAAACATGGTCTCCCCCAAACCCTTCTGGTCCCCCCTAGTGAGTTTATAGATGGTCACCAGTCCCCCTTCAGCCTTCTCTTGTGAAGGCTGAACAGGTTCAGGTCCTGTAGCCTTTCCTTGTAGGGTCTGCTCTGTTGTCCCCAGATCATGTGGGTGGCCCTCCTCTGGACCCTCTCAATGTTGTCCACATCCCTCTTGAAGTGGGATACCCAGAGCTGGACACAGTACTCCAGCTGTGGCCTGACCAGTGTCGCACAGAGGGGGAGGATCACCTCCTTGGCCCTACTTGAGATGCACCTGTGGATGCACAATAAGGTCTGGTTAGCCCTGCTGACCGTGACCTTGCATTGTTGGCCCATGTTCATCTTGGAGGCAGTAATGACTCCAAGATCCCTTCCTGCCTCTGTGCTCTCAGGAAGGGAGTTTCCAATCTTATAAGTGTGTTGTTGGTTACTACTGCCCAAGTGCTGCACCCTGCACTTGTCAGTATTGAAACACGTCCTGTTTTTGTTAGCCCACCCTGCAACCTATCCAGGTCTTGCTGCAGTCTTTCCCTCCCTACTAGTGTGCCCACCTCACCCCAAATTTTGGTATCATCAGCAAATTTAAACCGGTTGCTTTTCACCCTGTCGTCCAAATCACTGATAAAGAAATTGAACAGTGCGGGCCCAAGGACCGAGCCCTGGGGGACTCTGCTGCCCACTTCCCCCCAGGTTGAATGTGACCCGTCCACCATCACCCTCTGAGTACGACCCTTCAGCCAATTTGCAGTCCCTCTCACTGTGGCATCAATGTCACAGTTGCCTAGTTTTTTAATGAGGATGGGGTGGTCGACAGTGTCAAAGGCCTTGCTGAAGTCCAAAAAGACTACATCCATGGCGACACCTGCATCCAATGCTTTTGTGACCTGATTGTAAAAGGCAATCAGGTTGGTCTGACATGATCTGCCCCTAATGAAACCGTGCTGGTTACCCTTAAGCATCATCCCCAATGCTGGCTCATCACAGATGTGCTCCTTGATGATCTTCTCAAAGAGTTTCCCCAGGATTGAGGTAAGACTGATGGGCCTATAGTTGCCCGGGTCCTCCCTCCTCCCTT
>JAGPOW010000261.1:43019645-43041422 GCA_030014935.1 Caiman crocodilus | reverse complement strand
TTTTGACGATTCGATGGAACAGTGTTTTGTTTTGAGGGTCGTTTAGTTTTGAAACCACTGTTCTGTTTCATTTCATCAAAACAATGTTGAAATAGCAAACCAGTTTTGATGAAATGAAACAGAACAGTGGTTTCAAAACTAAACGACCCTCAAAACAAAACACTGTTCCATCGAATCGTCAAAACTGAAACTGAATTGGAACAGTGCTGTTTCGCACAGCCCTATTAATTAGTCACATATTGAGTGGATTACCTCAAGGAAAAATGATTATATTGATTGTTTTCACTAAATCCAGTGTAACAGCGCCACAGCTGAGTCGGGATTACTTAGAGAGGGGGAACAGCTGCCGGGGAGGAAGACAATGAGGAAAGTGATGAGTAACCTGGGCAGCCAATACGAAGCCAGAAGGGGGTAATAAAAGATAGGAGAATACTTACCGAAGATGCCTTTGGGCATGCATTCACCAAGAGGAAACAGGAGAAAAACTGAAATAAGAGAATTTGAGCTGTCCTTCCCCTGCTCGGGTCCTGCAGCGATAGAAGATGGCCTCGATGGTGAGTAATCCACTGAGCGGCAGTGCAGGAAGCAGCCACGGCTCCGAGGGGGCTTAGCACAGGAACTCCCTGAGTGAGGGGAAAAGAGAGAAGAGGAGACAGAGAGAAAAGGGCGGAGAAGCCCTGACAGGGCCCTGTAAGCCCCAGTAACTCCAGGCTCTTCTCGGAGAAAAAGGGAAAACAGAGACTGCGGAAAATGAAAGAGCGGGTGGGGGTGGGAAAAGAAAAGCGAGATGGATGAAGCCGGGCTTTAGCAGCCGCACAAACCTGGGCCGGAGGGGGAATCCCGGTATCAGCTTCAAGTAGCTGTTAATTGACTTGTTATCGGCTGATTAGTGCATGAGAGGAAATTGACGAAGTCGGGCTGAGAAGCTGGCACAAACTGCAGCTCAGAGGGGAATCCCTGCGCCTGCAGCCAACGGGCGTTAATTAACCTTGTTGAGGATGGGTTATGTATCAAGCCAACCAGTAACCCTAGGTCACTCCAAGAAGGCAGACTGTGTGAATTGCGGCAAGATGGAGCAATCCCAGTACAAGGGAGAGAGAAGAAAGTCTGATTTACTTTAATAAAGCACCTACATTAAGGATCTGAACCATGTGGTTGTTATTGGGGTACCGGGATCTAACAACTAATACTTCCCCTTCACAAATCTCATTTAGATCAAGTTGTGGCAGGCGGGAATTGGGGGGAAGTTATCTGATTATCGGATACCCAGGACGGGCACTTGCTCACATCCTGAAAGCCTGATCATAACTAACAAAAGTGATAGTGTCAACGATCTATCGTGTTACGTGGACAAGCGCCTTAAATGTAGGGGAGAATTTGAAAAATACTGATCATGGGTTTAAAAACAAAAAAACAGGGAAAAAGTAAAGGGAAGAATATAATCAACAACAGTAGCAAACTGTCTCCATCAGGTTTTAATCGGGCCATGGGGCAAAGACTGTTTAACCATAGCGTAATCTAGATCCTTGACTGTCAAAACTAATTACATGGATCACTCTTGGTACCTTTCGTTTTCCTGGCTACCCATTGGGCTCTATTCTGATATAAGGAAATTTGATTTGAAAAATGTTTTGTGATGCAGTTAGTCAAATTGTACTTTGATATTTTTTCTTTGATTTGGTCTTTATCTGATGAAGTTGTTGTATTGTCTCTCTACATGATATTAAGTATTTAGCATATAGACCAGATTCGAGTATCCTTGAGCTCCTTGAATTAAAAGCATTGTTTATTACTAATTCTTATGTCACTTAAAAAATACCATTGAATTGATTTCATCATCTTATCATTTTCTTCTTATCTGGAGCTGAAGACCACTGCAAAAACTATGGGAAAGGGCATTCCTTTTTTCAATTTAAGTTTTATAGCGAGTTCCCATGCTGTCCAGTGACTTTGCAGGCAGAAACAAACAATTCCAGATCCCTTTTTAAATTGAATAGAGAATAACTGTCATCCTGTGGTAATTCTGAGTGTTTTTCCTGTTGTGATTTCTTGATCATAAACAAATTAACAGTACTAACAATACTATATAAATTAACAATATTTACTATGCTCCCTGTCTCCGCTCCCAACTAGTACAAATCCTTGTACTCTGACAAGCTACTGTTTTCTCACCTAGACATCCACTACAAAAAAAGTTACTCGCCTTCCCTTCTGATTTTCCACTTCCTCTTATTTCTCTATATCTCTTCTTTCCCACCTCCTTGTTTCCAATTAGCCCTCTACTAAAAACTTAGATACCATTTGGGTAGTAATCATATTGCATATCACTTGAAAATTATCAACCATTAAAATGATACATAAGTTAGAAGAATTCAGGTATAGTTCTGTCAGACTGGCTCAGAGTGTAAGGAACAATGCAGGAGCATTACCCTTCAAGCAGTGGCCCTTAACCAAGTCAAGGGAATTTTAATCAAAATAATGTAACCAGGAAGGATCTCCATTTTAGGAGGGTAAGATGCAATGCAAATAAACTTCCTTCATAGCCCAGAGCAAGTTTAAAATTGGTGATATGTAATTATCTGACGCCTCCAGGTCAAATACACTCTTTCCAAATTAACAAGGAAAGGGAAAAAATCAGATTACTCAAAGAAAGAAACTCCGTATAATGTTGAATAAAACTGAGCACCTGCATTTAATTGAATATTCAAAGTATACAAGGTGAAGATTGTATTTTTTGGCAGGTAGTATTACTTTGGTTTCCAAGACTTTTTTTTTGTTCATCTCTGTTTTGAAGGGCTGAATTATGGTAGAATTATATTTCTGGGAGGAACTCAAGTATGATGTAAGAGAGTTCATTTGGTAAAAAATGAGGGTGAGGAATTAATGCTACATATAGGAGAAGATGGCACATAAAGGAGGGGGGGAGGTGAGAAAACAAAGAAAGCAGCCAGGCAGTAGCTTGTGATGAGCATAGGCAATAGCAAGAGGAGGAGGAAGAAACAAAAGCAGAGATGTAGGTATTGTAAAAGCCTTGAAGCACAGAACAAGGAGACTGAATCTGTTGTAGAGGGCCCAAAAAGACGCTAATGGATGCGAAGGGAGGAGGGGAAGAATTGTCATGTGGGCTTAGCAGCAGGAAAGGAAGATGATTCCTGTGGCACTATTAAAACTTCATTCCAAGGTCATGGAATAAAAAAAGATTGGGGGGGAGCTCTTTATTTAAGCAAAATTAGCTTTACTCATTAGAAAACAGTAAGGGGAATTCAAGGAAACTGAAGGAAGGTAAATTGCTTCAGTGTCCTGCCTGTCCAAATGGGGAGAGGAAGGGATTATAAAGACTTTTCTTAGAGATTATTTTTACCCCTAAGGTTCAGTACTTTTATTCATAAATCAAATGGCATCTCTAATGTTGTTTGACTTAATGTTTAATCACAGGTTCCACATACATGATATAATAAGGTATTAAACTTGGCTTCACTTGCATGACAGTGCTGCAAAACAAAATAATGTATCTATTGTATTTTCTCACATCAGTCATGCACCTTTTCCCGCAAAACCAGCTGGTGGAAATCGAGATGTTCATTATATGCAAGAAATATGGATCCCCTCAGGTCCACAAATTCAGCGGAAGGGTAGCAGCAGCAGCATTAATTGCTATGGCTCTGAGACTGCTACTGCTCCCTCACCGTGAAATGTCTGGGCCCTGACTAAATGACATGGTCCTGCGTGCTAGAATGAGCTGGCGCATGGGGTTAATCCTTCTGCTGTGCAGTCCCAGACACTGTGTGCAGGATTGGACCTGGCATGAAGCCTCAGAGCCATGGCATGGCCCCAATCTTATTATGTGGGGTTGGAACAGCTATGTGGTCCCAGACTTGGTACACTGGATCAGGCTGGTATGTAAGATCAGTCCACAGCTGGACCTAGTGTGCGGCCCTAAACCTGACATACAGTCCGGGACCCAGCACACAACCTTGGACCCAGCAGGCTTAGCTCCCTGGTTGCTGCTACTCAGTTACTTACTCAGATCCTTTTTTTTTTCATGATGTTTTTCAAAACAGATGCGTATTACATTCTTGGGCAAGTTTCAGGCCATGAAAATACAGTATCCTCACCCTTTTATTGTTTCTGTGCCTGATAAATGTTTCCCATTTTGAAAACTTGTTTGCTTTATTAAATGTTACTTTCCAAAGTGAAAGGTAGGCCTGTTGATATCCTTGCTACTGATTTCTGTTCCGATATTTACCCAGAGGTTTTCATTGTGGGTATCTGCTGCAAGCCACCTAACCAGGAGGAAGACATGAATGAGGCCTTCAACATTCTAAATTGAAGGACCTGGTTCTCATGGGGGACTTTGATCATCTGCTGCTAGAGATTGCACAAGTAGTCCAGCCTTGGAATGTGTTTGAGAACTTTTTGATACATATGGTAGACAGGTCAACGAGAGGGGAAGCTGTTCTTAACACGCTCACTAACAGGAATGTATTTGTTGAGAGTGTGAAAATGCCAAAATCTGAAGGAAAGAAAGCAATAGAATAAAGACATTGGACTTCATAAAAGCAAACTCAGGGAACTGTTGGGCAGGATCCCCTGGAAAGCAAAGTTGATTGGGGGGGCGGGGGGGAAGGCATTCAGGATGGAATGCAAAGTCAACTGCAAGGACAAGCGCAAAGTCCTGCACTTGGCATGGAATAACTGCATGCACAATTACGGACTGGGGGATGATTGGTTAGGCTGCAGTACTGTAGAAAAGGATCTAGGGGTTACAGTAGACCACAAGCTGAATATGAGCCAACAGTATGTTCTTGTTGCAAAAAAGGCAAACTGCATCCTCGGTTATATCAACAGGAATGTCATTTGCTTCTTCCACTCTGATGGGCTTCCCTTAGAGTGCTAGGTCCAGTAGGATACAGGCCATAGGAAAAAGGGTTAAGAGTAATGGCTCTCAAATTATAGCAAAAGAAACTTATGTTGGAGATTAAGAGGATCTTTCTGACACTGAGGGTGGTCAAGCATTGGAACAGCCTACCTAGAGAAATGCAGAATCTCCATCCTTGGAAGTTTTCAAGAGACAGGTCAGACTCTATGCTCTGTAGTGCTTATAGTCGCAAGAAGGCATCACTCAGTTGCACTGCAGGAGTGAAAAATAGTTCCTGGACTCAACATTCAGAAAGGCACAAGTAGCTGCCAAACTGTTAACTCAGTGTTAATGAGACATCTAACTTACCTTTCCCCACTCAGACCCCTTGGGTGCCATGCATCAAGCCTACACCTCCACTGCCTCTGACTCCCAGGGAATGATAGCTGTGGGTGCCTGCATTTATGGTCCTTTACTACTACTATTGTTATCTCCTCCTCACCTCACCTGTGTCTTTGCTTTCCCAGTACAATCTAGTTCTCCCTCCTCGGTCCACATGGAGTGTCTAAGGCCTTGCAAAGCAAGGGTTGGGGGAGGGGATGCAGGAACAGTTCTGGAACTAACATGAAACCAAAGGGGATCAACATGAGGGGATTGGTAGATAGATATAACAGCTCGAAATGTCACCTGCTACACAGCTCTGACTCTTCCTTTCCACTCCACGCTTACCTTCCCTGCTGTAATACCACCCCTATCCCCTTTAACTGCTCTCCCAGCACTGCTCTAATATTACCTCCATCCCACCATTAGTCTGACTATCCCTTTATCACCCACAGCTCTAAGTGTTCCTTCCCTTCCCCCAACTTCACTCTCCCCTTGGGTAGGTAGTGGAGGTCTAAGGAGTGCCTGTGCCATATAAAGAGATGCAGAGCGTAAAAGTAGAGCTACTTAGTCTCTATGGCCACACTTGAGCCTAACATCTAGTTAGGGTAAGGCACAACATAAGAAGTCCAGAAGGGTAGGGAGTAGCCTGTGAACATCTCAGGAAGCTGTTCTTAGCTTCATGAGAAGGTCTGATAGTGATGAAGACCTCTGAGAGTTAATGAACTCCATTAATCTAAGTGGGTATAATCATAGCCCAAGAGTGGACAAAAGGTGGCCCACAGGTCGGATGCAGCTTACCAGGCCATTCTACCCAGCCCATGGGGCCCCTAAAAATTTAGAAAATTAATATTTATCTACCCCTGGCTGCCCGTCATGCGGTCCTTGATGGCTTGCCAAAACTCGGTAAGTGGTCCTCCGCCCAAACTAATTGCCCACCCCTGTTATAGCCTATCCCATGGCCTCAGTACTCATGAGTTTTTTCCCACTTCCCCAACATTGCCTCCCCTCTGTGCAGGTACATTTTGAATAATGGACAGAAATGATCAGATAAACTCCAGAAAATGTCCTACTCACTCATTTGCTTGTGTCAAATCATTTTCCCTAGCTTCCCACGGCCCTTTCTTTTCTCAGTGTTATTTATCATATTTCTTAGCATTGAATCTGTAACTTTCTTGGGC
Organism: Caiman crocodilus; assembly: GCA_030014935.1. NCBI lineage: Eukaryota > Metazoa > Chordata > Crocodylia > Alligatoridae > Caiman > Caiman crocodilus. Next base: position 43,035,002 of record JAGPOW010000261.1, on the reverse strand, counting down.
CCTCTTGGAAGTGCTATAACCTTACGATCAGTCATTCCTCATTTGCAATACAAATCTGAGTTTTTTGGTATATTCTGCATATATGTCATAAACCATATATTTATGGTCATAAACTACTACAAACTGTTTCAGGCTGGACATAAGGAAGAATTTCTTTACTGTCCGAGCCCCCAAGGTCTGGAACAGCCTGCCACTGGAGGTGGTTCAAGCGCCTACATTGAATACTTTTAAGAGCAAACTGGATGCTTATCTTGGTGAAATCTTATGACACAGCTGATTGCCTGCCCTTTGGGCAGTGGCCTGTATTGATGATCTTCTGAGGTCCCTTCCAGCCCTAATGTCTATGAAACAGGAACTATGCTAGAGAATGAACTCGCAGGGAAAAAAGCATAAAGGACTGAGACATATATTCACCATTAGCAGCACATTTTATCACAGAACAGCTACACTGTCCCTTACCTCACTATCCTTGTGCTTAAGGGAAATCTACCTAACACCTTCAAAAGATGAATTTGGAAACAAACATTCAGAAGCCGACTGAACACTAAGAACCAAGGACTAGATATTGATATTGCATTTATGTCTCATTATAATTTATCCAGCTCCTGCGTTTTTTCCAGGCAAGGAAGATGAAATTAACTCCCATTCTCCCCTTTTGATAGGCCTTGACCTCCCAGTAATCAGCTGCTTTTCTTCTGCTAATTGTTTGTCTCTTACCCCTGACCATTTATTTCAGTCCCTTCCCTATGCTTTGCTTCATTTGCTGTACCTGGTTTCTCACAATCGAGAGACACAAGGAAATCTGTCTTATATTGAAAAGCTTGTATAACTTTATTTCAAGTACATGGTTGGTCCAATTAAAAATATCACTATAAGAAATCCTTGCCTCGTGCATAATTTCTAGACTATTACAGCTACAATATCACTCTTACGGTATTAAATGAAACACAGGCAATGTGTAGAAAAGTAGGTGTGTTCCATAACAAAATCTATTCGTGCTCTTCTCAGATAACAGACTTGCTTATATACTGAATTGGTCAGTAATACTGAAGCATTTTTGTTGCTTTAAAGTATTTTTTTTCACGCTGCAGTAAAGATATTTTTTCTAAGAGTCACTGAAAAAGTCACCTCAGCAAGCATGGAACATTTTCAAGCAACATGCCAAGAATAAATTTGTTCCTCCTACCATTTGTTTGAACAACGCTGGATCCTTCTAATTTTCTACCTCATAATGCCTGAAACCCTTTTACTTACTAGCTGAGTAACTGCTTGAATTGTGGGTCAGTCAGTTGAACAGGCCTGTGATCATGAGACTATGAGATTGTTTAGTTATTTGAGTCATATTAATCACAGCAACAGCTAATTAGCAATTTTAGAAGGATTGAATTGCTTGCAAATTAAAAGGAGTACGAGTACAGAGAGCACTTGTTCTGTTCATCTCCACTGTTGATAGTAATAAATAAAGGCATTGATTGTTGGAGCTGGAAAATGTCTCATCTGTGGTGGTAGGGATTCATTTTTAGAATAACACAGTGGCGAATTCTTTATTTTTTTGTTAGTCTCCTGGGGTGTGGTCTTTTTTTTTCTTTCTTATTTTTTTTGCTTTGCTTTATGAGCGCCAGAACTTAGTCTGCTGCTGAAAGGTGCTTCATGCACCCAACTGATTAGGTAAATTGGGAACTAAACTGCATACCACCACACAGAAATATGCCCAAGTACTGACAAGCGGATGGCTGTTAAGTAAATATTTATTCAGTTGTCTGTGCTACCAGACATTTTTTTTTTTTTTGAAAAACAAAGCAACTATGAGTAGATTTACTCTGTAAAATTTGTCATGTCTTTTTGTCGGGGACGCTGACTTTTGCTTTGTAAGATAATAGAAGTTTCATGCTCATGGCAAATTTAGAAGTTTGCCTATTACCCCGCTATCTTGTATACTTCAGTATCCTTTATATTATGGCTCTTATGAGACATTTCAGTTGGTTTAGACTATGATGCCGGCAATAATGAGCAAGTGGTTTTAGCACAGAATAAGGCATTCTCTGTCCAAGGGGTTCAGCTATGGAAGATCTGATCAGTAACTCTGATAAAGCTGTATTGAGAGTGAAATGAATAAAATTCACAGCACTAGTAATGTGAAGTAGTTAGCTAGTCTTAACTCAGGCAGAAGCCATGGCAGAGTAGCACCTTAAAGACTCATTCAGAAGTGCATAAACTTTCATAGGTGATACTGTACTTTGTCAGAATGGACTTAATGGAGAGCAGGGGTAATAAATATTTTAGGTATTATTTTATAGGAATAAGTATAAATTACTTCAAATACAAAGAATAAGGAAAGGGAGAGTGGAAAAAGGGAGCACTGCTGATAGAAGGGAAGATGGGCTGAAGAGGTCAAAGAGGGTAAACAAAGCAGTTAACCTGCTGAAGGACATAAAGGTTATCAAAATTGAGTCTCTGTTGAGACCATATTTAGGATGGTCCAGTATACAGATGATTTCTTGTTCCACAATTTTGCATTCAAGTTGTTTTTTAAGGTTTTGTTCTTTAAGATTACTTTGGACATGTCCACATGAGCAGGGCTGTACATTTGCAGCAGCACAAATATGGGCCACTATTTTGGGCTGCAGTGCATGCCCTTGCCTGTGTGCTTGGCAGTGGGACACATTGTCCCACTGCTTCATGTGATGCAGTGGGGGTTAGCTGGACCACAGTGTGCCTCAGCACAGAGCTAGCCACAGTCAGCCTCTGTACCCCAGGCAGTCAGAGAACAGCATGTGGAGATGGGGGAGCAAACAGCCCAGAGCTGCCTGCTCCCCCATCTCTGCATGCTGTGGAGCCCTTGCACTGGGGCTGGGATGCAGTGTGCCTTGAGACAGGGGAGCAGGCAGCCCTGGGCTGCCTGCTCCCCTGTCTCTGCATGACTCAGTGTAGGGGCTCTGCAGTGGAGGCCCCAAGCAGCTCTGGGCTGCCTGCTCCCCCATCTCTGCACTTGTCCTGACATATGCCACTTTTACCTGCTTTGTACTGCTTTTCTCTTCAGCTTTTTTTTTTTACTACCAGGAAATCCCATCAGCAAATTTTGCCCCAGCACTGCAAATTAGCAGTGCCACACACAGTTTAATATACAATACATGTGGTTTATGGCATAGCAAAGAGGTTTGTGGCACCACAAACCACATGTGCTTGCGCATCTGGATCTGACATCTTAGGTCAGTGGACTGTCCATGGAGGCTAATGTGTTCTGTCAAATGATTTTGTGTCTTTCTGGGACTGATGTCAAATTGGTGTCTGATTAGTACTAGTACTGATATCTTTTTTTCAAGCCATGTCCCCCAAAACATTTACACTAAAAACAACAACCAAAACATGTTTCCTCCAAGCCTAAGGCAACCTTTATATAGGAGAAAAGCCAGATACTCCAAGAAGAGACTATTTCTAATCTGTTTGACAGACACTCAGAAAACTCTTGGATCTCTTGGTCTTTCTCATCAAACCAGTCCTGGTGTTTCCTGGTAGAGAATCCAAGTGTCTCTTCGCAGGCACTGATGATGGTGGACTTGAAGGCACCCGAAGCACTGCCAACTTTCTCCCATTGTTGTTGGTTAGAATTCACCAGTTTTTCATTGAGTGCTGATGGAAGAGGTCTCACTTGATTGGGTCCTTGAGTCTTTTGACATCGACCTTCCATCGGCATTGTTTGTGCTGCAGACATCATTTCGGAGTCAGTTTGAACATGGCATGCTTGTCTGCCCGGTGCATGAGTTAGCAGAGTTTGCACAGGAGGGCAAGCAGGAGGGCCCGAGCTCCTGCCTGGGCACCCCCTTGGGTAGGCATTCCCAGCCGTAGCTGGCCTACCAGTGGCATGCCGTGGATAGGCATGCACCACAACCCAAGGGTCCCCTCAGGGTCTGCAGTCCCCTGCTCTGGCACCTCAGAGATCACCACCTACACAGAGTCCACGGTTCCGGGCTCCACGCAGAAGGAGCCCCTGGCTCTTGGCTATGGGGGCTGCCTGTCATTTTTCAGGCTCTGGGGCCCAGGAGCATAGCCCCCTCCCCTTGTGAGGTCTGCTCCCTTTTGGGGTCTCTGGCGCACCAGCTGGAGGAGCTCCAGGCTACAGTCCAGAGACTGCGTGCCATCAGGGAATGTGAGCAGGAGAGTGACTCCTACTGCCAGGCCCATCTCCCCTGGGAGGCAGAGGGTAGACCATGGTCTCCCTCCAGGCCAAGGAGGACTCAGGGACCTCCCTTTCTGTCCAGCCAAGGGGTTGGACCAAGGTGGTCAAGGGCCCCAAGGCCCGCCACACCAAGGTCCCTGCCCTGCTGGAGCTCTGCAACAGGTATGAACTTCTTTCAGCCCCAGTAGAGCCTGCTAAGCTGCCAGCTCCTGCAGGCAACACAGGCTTGACTGTGGCTACCGCTTCTGCTCTCCCTAAGACAAAATGCAAAGTGTTTGTTGTGGGAGACTCCATCCTGAGGGGGACTGAAGTGACAATCTGCTGCCTCGATCCCTTAGCCCGGGAAGTCTGTTGCTTCCTGGGAGCCCAAATCTGAGACATTGTGAAGAAGATCCCTAAACTCCTCCAGCCCACTGACCACTACCTTATGCTCCTTATCCATGTGGGCACCAGTGACATGGCTTGGAGTGCTCCCAGCTGGGTCATGAAGTGCTACAAGGATTTGAGAGTGGTGCTAAAGGGTCTGGGGGTGCAGGTGGTATTTTCTTTGATCCTCCCAGTCTCGGGCTATGGGCTGAGGAGGGAGAGGAGGATCCAGGTAGTAAACCAAAGACTGCAGCACTGGTGTCATTGGGAAGGCATTGGCTTCCATGACCACAGTCTGCTCTTTGCTGAGAGAGGCAGCAAGCTGCTAGGAAGGGATGGCCTCTACCTCTCTCTGTTGGGGAGGAGGATCTTCTCAGCCAGACTGGCTGACCTGCTCCACTGGGCTTTAAATTAAGCCTGCCGGGGGATGGGGGACTACCACCACTGCTAGCCCACTGAGCAACCCTTGCAAAGCCAGCAAGTCAAGGCACTTAAGGGAGCCCACCCCTGCCCCAGCCCTGGAACAATCTGTAGGCAAGGTTTGGGCCCCCAAGCAGACTGTACACAAACATCAGGAGCTTGGGGAATAAACAGGAGGAACTTGTACTCCTGTTTAACACAAATAACTATGATGTCATAGGGATAACGGAGACCTGGTGGGACTCCACCTATGACTGGACCACGGATATAGACAGCTACACCCTGTACAAAAGAGATCAAGTAGGCAAAAGGGGCGGGGGTGTAGCTATCTATGTCAAGGAGAGCCATGCGTTCCTGCAAGCTGATACTGGTTACCAGGGTGGATGACTGGAGTCCCTCTGGGTTAAAATCCATGGGAAACACAGAACAGGGGACACAGTGGTAGGAGTCTATTACAGACCTCCCACCCAAAGTCAGGAGCTTGACCAGGAGTTCGGCAGGGTATTGGCTGAGGCCATATGCTCCCAGTCCATGGTTGTCATGGGAGACTTTAACTACCCAGACATCTCGTGGGAACAGCGCTCAGCTAAATCCGAGCAGTCGCAAAGCTTCCTCTCATGCGTGGATGACCTCTAGCTGACACAAGAAGTCTATGGGCCAATGAGAGGTAAAGCACTGCTCAACCTGGTACTGGCAACTGAGGACAACCTGAGCGGTGACCTAACAATCGATGGGAAGCTGGGTAACAATGATCATGAGCTGATCACCTTCACCATCTGCTGTAAAGCTGGCAAGTCAGTCAGCAATACAGAAGTCCTCAACTACAGGAAAGCTGACTTTGACAAGCTTGGGAGACTTGCTGGTGTGGCCCTAAGGGACCATGACCCAAACGGGAGGGGAGTTCAGGAAGAGTGGTTGCTCCTCAAGGGAGCAATCCTTGATGCACAAGCTAATGCTATTCCATCTCGGAGGAGAGGCAGCAAAATGGCACAGCCTTGGCTCTCCAGGGAACTCTTGCATCTAAAAAGAAAGACCTACAAAGGATGGAGAAGAAGATCCACGTCCAAGGAGGAATATTCCACAATGGTCCAGACCTGCAGGGAGCAAACAAGGAAAGCCAAGGCTGCAACTGAACTTCAACTAGATATAAGTATTAAGGATAATAAAAAGTCCTTTTTTAGATATGTGAGGAGCCAGAGGAAAAGCAATAGAAACATTGGACCCCTGCTAAACCAGAAGGGACAACAGACAACCGATGCCCAGGAAAAAGCCAACCTACTAAATGGGTACTTTGCGTTGGTCTTTCAATAATCTCATGGGACACCCCTGCCCATTACGGGACATGGAGGCGTAGGTGAGGGAGATTCCTTACCCCCCATCAATGATGACCTTGTGAAGGAACACCTTGAGAGGCTGGACATCTTCAAGTCAGCCAGCACTGACAGTTTACACCCCAGAGTACTCAAGGAACTGAATAGCATCATAGCTCAGCCCCTGACACCGATCTTTGAGAACTCCTGGCGCTCTAGTGAAGTGCCTAAAAATTAGAAGAAAGCCAACGTGGTGCCTATCTTCAAGAAAGGGAAGAAAGTGGATCCAACAAACTACAGGCCCATCAGCCTGACCTCTGTCCCAGGGAAGGTCTTGGAAAAAATCATCAAAGAGGCCATTCTCAATGGATGGCAACATTTTGAAGGATAGTCAGCACAGGTTTGTTGCGGGTAGGTCTTGCTTGACCAATCTCATTTTCTTTTATGACCAGGTAACCTATCACCTGGACAAGGGAGAGGAGATGGATGTTATATATCTTGACTTCAAAAAAGCCTTTGATCTGGTGTCCCGTGATCACCTCTTGGCAAAACTGGCCAACTGCAGTTTTGGGTCCACCATGATCCACTGGCTGGGGAATTGGCTCCGTGGTCAGACCCAGAGGGTGGTGGTTGATGGAAGTCAATCGTTAAGATGCCCTGTGACCAGTGGGGTCCCTCAAGGCTCTATCCTTGGACCTATATTGTTCAGCATCTTTATTAATGATGTGGACATTGGATTCAGAAGCGGACTGGCCAAGTTCACCGATGATACCAAACTCTTGGGTAAAGTGTCCACACCTGAGGACAAGAGGGTGATCCAGGCTGACCGTGGCAGGCTCAGAAAATGGGCAGATGAGAACCTGATGGTATTTAACACTGAAAAATGCAAGGTTTTCCACCTTGGGAGGAAAAACCTGCAGCATGCTTAAAGGCTTGGCAGCGCTACGCTGGCTAGCACTACAGATGAAAGGGATTTGAGGGGTCATGATTGACCACGAGATGAAGATGAGCCTTCAATGTGATGCTGTGGCTAGTAAAGTGAGCAAAATGCTGCCTTGCATCCATAGATGCTTCTCAAGCAAATCCCAGAACATCATTCTCCTGTTCTACTCAGCCCTGGTGAGGCCGCAGCTGGCATACTGCATCCAGTTTTGGGTTCCACAATTCAAAAAGGATGTGGAGAAGCTTGAGAAAGTCCAGAGAAGAGCCATGCACATGATCAGAGGGCAGCAAAACAGACCTTATAAGAGGCTGATAGCCATGGGACTCTTGAGCCAGGAGAAGCACAGGCTCAGGGGTGATCTGATGGCCACCTACAAGTTTATTAGGGCTGTTCGCCAGGATCTGTGGGAACGATTGTTCACCAGAGTGCCCCAGGGGATGACACGGTTGAATGGTTATAAACTCCTGAAAGACTGTTTCAAGCTGGACATAACAAAGAATTTCTTTACTGTCCAGGCCCCCAAGGTCTGGAATAGCCTGCCATCGGAGATGGTTCAAGCACTTACTCTGAACGCCTTCAAGAGAAAATTGGATGTTTATCTTGCTGGGATCCTGTGACCCCAGCTGACTTCCTGCCCCTGGGGCAGGGGGCTGGACTCAATGATCTTCCAAGGTCCCTTCCAATCCTAATGTCCATGAAATCTATGAACTCTGTGACATAACTGAATGAATGAGTTGGTGATTGGTCCAGCAATAAGCAGTTCTTAGAATAGCTTTTGTGATGTGGACATCTTTGGGATCTTGGGCATGAACCATGATGAAGTCAATCAAACGCCAATGCTTAGATCTTGGGTGTTGTCATGATGCCTTGCACATGTTTTTCTGGTGGAACAGGCTGTTGGTGATGGTGAATCCATGTTCCATGCATTTGACCAAGAGGAGGATGCTGTTGGAGTTAACCTTTCCTACTCCTTCCTTGTCAAGAGTACTGTTCCAGAGGTTCAAGTTTCTTCAACCCTGGCATTTAATTTGCCAAGCAAAATAAGCATGTCTCCCACTGGAACATTGGAAAGGACTTAGTTAAGATTTGCATAGAATTCTTTCTTGGTTTTATCAATGATGTCAAGAGTCAGCACATACATGCTGACGACAATGGCATATTGGTTCCCTGCCAATTTGAGATGGAGAGTTATGAGGAGCTCATTAAGTCCAATACGGAATTTTTTTTAGTGGTTTATGAGTTCATTCTTAATGGCAAAGCCAGCTCCTTGATGTCAGTATTCTCTCTCCTGTTTACCCATCCAGAAAAAGGTATGGCTATCTCCTTGTTCTTTTAGCTGCCCATCTCCAGTTTGCTAGGTCTTGCTCACTGCAGCAATATCAATGTTGTGTTGCCTGAGTTCTTGAGCCATGAATGCACTCTGGGGATTCACTATTAGGATTGTCCATGAGGGTTCTGATGTTTCAGATCCCAAAGTTGATTGTTTGACTTCATTTATTTCAATCACAATAACGTTGATCCCAAAGGTTATCCAGTCAGAAAAAGGGAGGCAGATTATTTTTAGGGCACCTTTTCTAGCTCCCTTTCCATGTGGGGCTACCCGAGTGAATCCTAAAGAGAACTTCTCAGTCTCACTTACAACTGCCGAATTGTACTCCTGGCTCATTAAAGTGCTAGACCACCTTCTTATAACTGCCATGTTCATGACTAACAGCTTCCAGGCCTCTCAGTTCTGTTCCCATCATCACTAGTTGGATGCCAAAGGGCTTGAAAATATGCTAAAGCTGGTTTAATGGGAGATGAGTGTGCCTGATCTCTTCTACCATAAAGAAATTGCTGCACATTATCTTCCACATGGTTCTTGGCAGAATAGGACCTTGATCCAATAGCAAGGAGACCAAGACAGTTAGAGATCTAATTCTCCTGTAGCCTTCATCCACTTTCGCAGCTGTTGAGATGATAACATCTTCTTCTACCTGCTCTGTCACTGAGGACTTATAGACCCATGGCTGGGGGCTGGACAGGCTTAATATAGTGGCAACATGTACTCTCCATGTCACAGCAATGCCATAGGAAATATGTGACTTTTCAGGAGGGAGAGCATTGCCATCTTCTGTCTCCATCACATCCTGGTAATTCTGCTGCTGCTGCTTGGTCTGTGAATGCTTATTCACCAGTTAGCCCTACTTATTTTACAGCTAACCTTCTCTGAAGGTCATTCTACTATCTGCCACCTGTGGATACACTGGGTAGCAGCACAGCTTTGCCACCACCAGTAATCAAGTAGATTATAAGGAAATCAATTGACTCCCTCAGTATTGCCTAAATAGAAATGCCACTGCCATTCTCAGGCAGTTGGTTTTAAAGTTTAGGTGGAGCAGAAATCAAAAGTAGGAATGCAACTACACTATTATACCCCTCCTGGATCCACCCCTGATTCTGCTGTTAGCAAATATCTATGAAACTCACTAACAAAGGGCTCCAGCCCTCTCTACTGCTGGTCCACATAAAGAATGAAAACCAATTGCTGCCATTCCTCCATTGAGCTCAAGTGACAGACGTCTGTAATATATCAGGGTCCTATGACCCATGTAGGTAACATAATATGACAGGATGGAATCTGAATTTTTCAATGTGTTGTTTGATCAAACAAAATAAAGTCTAGCATTCAGTTTTGTGGTACTTTTTCTGTTTAGCTCTTTGGACAGCCCATCTTTAACACAATAAAGTTTGAAGACTGTCTTATCAATTCCAAAATTGTAGGGGCATAAATGGAAAAATCCTATTAATTTTGATGAAAGTTGTATTTATCTACCCTCTACTGCTAAGCAAAGTTATTTTAGTGGCTTCATAAGTTTGTTTATTTGTTTGCTTGCTTTTAAGATGACTTTTGCTTCCTAGTATATATGTTGTTTGAATAAAGCCAAGTGTCACTGCAGGGGGGGAAAACTGCTGGGCAGAAGCCCTAGTAGTGATTAGGCAGTACAGCTGTGGGTTGCCGGGGCAACCAATGAAGGTTAGCTGACCCTAAGGGGTAGATCCTGGCCCTTATAAAGTCCAGAGCTGAGGCTAAGCTGGCAGTTCCTTGCCAGCAGCCAGAGAGGTGGAAGCTCCTGGAGTAATGGTGCAGGTAGAAGCCTAACAGCAGGTACTGCTTGACTGAAGTTGAGCGATGTTGTTATAGCCAGATGGCTTATATTTGAATTGTAGCCAAGAGGCTGGAGTTTGTGTTTTGTTGTTGTTATAAGACCGGTGTTTGGGTGAGGCTATTAGGGGTTGGAGGATGCCTCATAGGAGACCCACAGTAGCATGGGGGTCCTGGTGCCAGTAAGGGTGCAGTTTACAGGGTGCTTAGACCCCAGCCCCAGAGAGGGGCGTTTGAAGAGCCCCAGTGTGGGTGTAGTGAGCCCCAGAGAAGGGGGGGGCAGCACTTTTAAGGAATCCAAGTTAGACACGGTGAGCCCTGGAGAGGGCAGCGCCTTATTGAGAAGCCCAGTGTGGACACTGAGAGCCCCAGAAAGGGGGGCTACCTTATTGAGAGGCCCAAGGTGGGCACAGTGAGCCCAGAATGGGGGCCATTTTATTGAGAGGCCCAAGTGTGGGTGTGGAGAGCCCCAGAAAGTGGGGGCCACATTGAGAAGCCCAAGTGTAGGCGCAGAGAGCCCCAGGAAGGAGGGCCATATTAAGATGCCCAAGTTGGGCACAGCGAGCCCCAGAGAGGGGGCAGTATCAGCCCAAGTTGGGCACGGTGAACCCCAGACAAAGGGGGGGGTAGCATTAGCAGGAGGTCCAAAGGTGGGTACGGAGGAGGGCCCAGGGAGAACAGGAAGGGGCCAAATAGGGACAGAATAGAGATAACAGCGATTCCATCTGCGAGGCTTGGGCTGTGGTATTGGGGAGGAGAGGAGCCGCAGATAGTGCCCCCCAGTGGAGGGAGCAGTATAGGGGCAGCCTCCCGCTAATTAAATAATTAAGACAAGACATGGCAGGCAAGAAGGCGGGCGGTTGCCCCAGAGACAGGTGTGGGCCCTGTGGAGGGTGGCCCAGATCACATGCCTGCCACACCAAGTTTAGGCCTTGATAATAAAATAGTGGATTTGAATGACCAAATATTTATCATTCATTTTGTTGCTGTTATTTCTTATTGAGAAATATATTTAAACCACTGTCATATACAAAAAACAGAACAAATAACAGCATACGTTATAGAAATGAACAAGAAAGAGTCCTGTAGAAAAAGTAGAAATTTCACAGACATAACTTGAACCCATTATCCCTAAGTGTGTTTTATTGGACAGATAAAATAGGTTTTGAAGACAAAGAGGAATAATATACATATTTTACTTCTTAAATTAAAAAGGTTAAGTAAATGCTTTCCAGTTTTCAAACTAAAGTCTTGAACAGCTAAGCCTGAGAAGAAATTATTTACTCTCACAAACACTTTAAGGAAACCAGTTTAGGAGCCACACTACATTGGAACAGAGAAGATAAAGCAAATTTTGGAAGATAAAATTACAAACATTAAATATGACCAAAAAATGTTTTTTCTGCTACCAATCAGCAAGAATGAATATTCTAAATTATAATTACTGACTCCATTCAGCAATAATCAAGCAACAGCAGGAAAATCAAGAAAATAAAGAGCTAAAATCTGACATTCAGTGTTGTGCCTGGGAGCTGCTGTTTCTGAACTGGTCTGGAAACTAAAATGGTCCCAGGTATAAGAAATCAACTGTTGACCATTCCCAAGTGTTTCAGCCTGCTTGATTCACTAAAGTCTCTCATACCTCCTGCAGATTTCCTCAGTATATTGAGGCATGCTGCCTCCTCCACAGCCGGCTGATGTAATTGTAGATCCCCTGTTTTTACTATTTTGGAATGGCTTGCACTTTCATGTATTAAAGAAGTAGCCACTGTGCTGTTCTTCATTCAAATTATGTCTGACTTTACCCTTGCAAAACCTTCTTCCTATCTCCCATCCTTACATATCCATGCAAATACATTGTCCAAAGACAGCAAAAATAAACAGTGTTTAAAGATTATCAAGTCTTCTCAGACTAGGAAGAAGTCCGTCTATTTATCTCACCTAATTATCCACAAACAAAATAAAATGTCATAGTAAGTAATATTCAAAATGTGTTAAGGGGAAAAAGAATTTGCATTCTGCCATTCCACTAATGACCTGAAATAATGACCTGAAAATAGAGTCTGTTTTCAAATCTTTGTGTGTTTTCTACCTACATTCCTGAGTTGCACTCTTATCTGTATGCTTTGTTTTTTTAAAAATGTTTCTCCTGGAAAAGCTAAATGCTTTCAATTGTTTTCTGAATAAGCAGGAGCCATTTGGCTGGCAGTAGAACAGTTAAGCCTTTATTGTTACTAGACTTTACATTTCCATCAGGGTTGAATAAAGCCATTATCAATCAGATTTTTTGCCTGTTGTTTCAGTAATACAATGTTTTTTTACTGCATACAGTGACCTATATAATGTATTACTGTACACTGAGCTCAAAACAACTCAGTATTAGAATAACTAAGGCACATAATTGTGCAAATTAAGAGTCATTTCCAATCATGGGCCAAATTTCACTCCTCCTTGCTCTTATGCAATGATGCTGAAGTTGATGTGTCTGCACAGGTGCAAGGACAAAAATATTGTCCCAAATATTTATTTTGTTACACTACTTCAAATGAATAGGATGACTACACTGGCTGCATGGTACCGACTGCCTGACAGTTGCAGGCAGGAGCCACAGGTTTGAGCTACATAGCTATCTGCCACACTAGGAACTGAGGGTGGGGAGTGGGGAAATGGAGCTTGCTTGTCCTCCCCATCTTGCTTGCTTGGATCTGTAGGGCACCAGGCTAAGTCAGCACAGCAAGGGGCTCAGTTCTTCCAACCCCTTCCCTCAGTTCCCTGTGAGATGAACAGCCATGTGGCTCTGAGCTGTCAGATGGTCAGGCAGGGAAAGGGTAGAGGAACAACAGAGCCTCCCTCTCCCAACACCATGTGAGCCATCCCCCCAGGCATGGTGGCTGGCCTGGCAGTGCAGGGCAGCCTAATCTGGTCATGATCTGTCAGGACTTCCAGCACTGGCAGGCCATGCCACTCTGTAGCCATGCTGTACTGGGGCTGCGGGCACACACCTGTTGAGGCAGGGGCAATGGGAGCTGGGTCACAGGTGCGCACTCTGCCCCTATCCAGCATCAGGCTGGTCATGATGTGTCATGTAGAGAGTGAATTGTGGTTCTGTCCCAGCCCCCCACTGTTACCACTCCGCAATACCAACCCCAGGCCCTGCCCACCCATCTTGCTCCCCATCCCACCCATCCAGCTGAGCACACTCTGCCCACAAGGATCCTGGTCCAGTCTTCATGGTGACCCTGCCAGCCCACTGTGTCCAGCACCTCTGGAGCAGTCTAGTAATCAATTATTTAGGGAATTTTGGTGAGCTGTTGTGGGTGGGGAAGAGCAGGGGTGGTGCTGACCTGGCACAGAACCAAAACTCCCCAAATGTCCCTTCAGCCCAAATAATTGCCCACCCCTATGTTATGACAATATTAGTTTAAGTAATTTGAGAGCGTTTGTTTTGGAACCGAAGGTAGAACAGAAGACACTTTCTTGAAATATACTGACCATTAGCATGTAGTGTTGCATGAACAAAATCACCTCTGCCAAAATGCATCAAACGATAAAAACCAAAAAACCAGATAGGAGGATTGTCCTTTTGAAGGACTGACAGTTTAGGGGCTTGATGGAATATTGTTTATATTGGTCAAGGGAGGAAAATGAGACAGTGACAGCTTGAATCCCAGTTTTGCTTTTTTTTAAATGTCCTAGTGAATAAAGTTGAATCAGCTGCAACTGAGAAGACACTGTGACCCTATTTTTTCATACTGAAAAAGTCTGTACTTATTCTAAAATATCTGAATCCTTAAAGTCACAATACATCATCTTTTATCTCTAATACAGTGTAAAGATGAACAACTGCATAGGAATCCACTGAACACAGCACATCCCACAGGGATTGCATTGCAAACTAATACACACTGCCATTCTATTTGTAGCAATGAGAAAGGAACAATCAGATATTCAAGCTAATAATCCTCTAACACATGTGCCAGGAAATCAAGCACATATACAGACAAAAAAAGGGATAATCTGTACCCTAGTGGACTGTGGAATAATCCATTTATTCTTAGCTCAGAAAGCACACAAAGTATTTATTTACTTTTCTGTCTTTTCTCAAATTATTTTTTGAATGCCTACTCACTGTTCCAAGTGCTTTGCATTAGTGAGTTGCAAAGCATACAAAGGATGTATTTTTTATTGGCATAATCATAGGACAAAACTTACTTAACAGAAATATTGTCCAGCATATCAGTCCATGTCAAATCACACTACCTCTTTCCTCTAATGTCTGTAAGAATAGGTGTGACTTGCTGCATAGCCATAAGATCAACAAAAGTAGGACATGGCAAATGGAGAGAAGCAAAACAAAATAATAAGCTATAAAAAGCATATGCTATTACACAGAAGGTCAAAGGTCCTCCCAGCTGTGCATGGATAAGGCACAGCAACTTCTCAAGCAAATAGCAGAGAAGAAGTGAAAAGATGAGCATCATGTCCCACTTCCTTTGGTTCCCCTGCCTGAATAACAAGATATCTATTTAGGGCTTGATTGAGTTGGGTCAGCTTTTGCCAGGAATCCAGAATGAGACTTTAAACTCATGGCTCTGGAGAGATAACAAGATACTTTAACCACTGCTACTGCATGCCCCCCAGGCAATTTTACACAAGGACTTGTTACTGTAGTTACTATATAGCTGTAACTCCTATCACTTTTTTCCCCAAGATTTAAGCAATATAGGGGTCATTTCATAGATTTCATAGACATTAGGGCTGAAAGGGACCTCGGAAGATCATCAAGTCCAGCCCCCTGCACAAAGAGCAGGAAGTCAGCTGGGGTTATAGGATCCCAGAAAGATAAGCATCTAGTTTTGTCTTGAAGGTGTTCAATGTAGGCGCTTGAACCACCTTCAGTGGCAGGCTGTTCCAGACCTTGGGGGCTCAGACAGTAAAGAAATTCTTCCTTATGTCCAGCCTGAAATGGTCTTGTAGTAGTTTGTGACCATTCGAC
>JAGPOW010000261.1:42967938-43019545 GCA_030014935.1 Caiman crocodilus | reverse complement strand
TGAACAAACGTTCCCCCAGATACTGGTGGTCACCCCGATAAACTTGTAGGTGGCCATCAGATCACCCCTGAGCCTGCGCTTTTCCAGGCTAAAGAGCCCCATGGCTCTCAGCCTGTCATCGTAGGTTCTGTTTCCCTGACCTCTGATCATGCTTTTTTAGAAAAGCATGTGTTGTTAAAATGCAAACATATGCTCACAACCAATTTGAATTACCACATGGTCTTGCTGTAACCTTTATAGGTTTCTTATCCAACTCCCCAAATTTTTGTTGGTTTTACTTAATATGTTATAGTTAGACTTGGCAGCAAGGAACATGTCTGTTTTATTTGTTCATAATGCTCCTAATATACTTGGTATAATGTAATGGTTACAAATAATGTAATGGTTACTAATAATAGTAATGACTTTACAGAGCAGCAGAATCCAACCAGAGGTATGTCACTACCACTTAGGAATTATAGGCGTCTGGAATAATCAAACTGTCAGATTTATACTATTACTTTTTAAAACCCCTAAAGATCCTCTTGATATCTATGCTGTGGGGGAGAAAAGAAGGGGGGAGAATTTTAAAATTTTGGGCAATGTAGAAATATTTACCCTTAATTTAATTTCATTTATCCTATCTTTTGGTTGGTGACATAAATACAGGTACTGGCAACTGAAAGTGAAGAACTTTCATTTGTCACTCTCAGTTGTTAATGTTTAGTTATAAGGAATAAGAGGGCCAATTTAAAACCTCAGCTTTGGCTTAGTTTTGAGATCACTTTTCATGAGGAGATAGAAGCATGAGAAGTTTATTAGTTTAATAGTGATTATAATTTAATTTCCATATATAATTAATCACTATTAAGTGAAATATATTAAATATTTTCCTACTTCTTTATTTCCACTGGGTAGATGCAATGATTAGTAAAAAGGATGATTGGCTAATAAGTACGTATAGTCATATATTTTATCGTCAATTCAAGGCTACCTTTATTTACTACTCTATTTGTATTGCGGCAAGTTCCCAAAAGTCACATTCTTAATGGAAATTCACTGTGTATGAATCTATAAATACATACATAGATGTGGTCCTTGCTCCAATTTTAGACTTGCTTCAACTTTATTTGAAATAAGATTCTACAAAGGAGTATGGCAAATAATAAGAAGGGGAAGGGAGGACAAATGTACTGGCAAAATACTGTGGGTATACTGCACATCTTGATCATTTCAAATTATCTGAAAGGACTTTCTTTTTTCATAAAAAATATTTTAAAAAGCTATTGCTGAGTGCCATATCACCTAACCAGCACTGATTGGGGGGTTTCTTTCTTTTTTCCCCCTGCTCAGTACACAAATGGGCAATTCAAAAGAATGTGTGACATAGCAGTATAATGAAGATAATCTTGAAAGCTGTGATTTGTATGGATGTGAGAATCAATATAAGGGAAGTGGTCGCAGTATGTCATGATGCAATATGCTGTAAGGTGTAATTTAATATGTGCTGTATCATATTCATATTTGAACTTCTTGTCTTTATTTTCAAGGCCCTTCATGATTCTGTCCGCTTTATACCTTTTTGCATTATTCCCCATTCCCTTTGCTTCATCATAGCTGCCAGTCTTGACACCTCATTTGTTTCCCTCTCTCACAACCCTGTCTCTTCTGTGTGGGGCAGAGGGGTAAGGAAAATATAGCCCCTGAACTGGGGGCTGCCCTGGAACTGTGCTGGAAACAGTACCGAAGTTCAGGACATTTAGACTGAGCTAAAAATGGCCAACCTGATCTAAGTTAGTTGTACCTCAGAGGTAGGGTTAACTTACATTGGGTCAGTCATTTTTAGATAGATCTAATTGTCCTGAGTTTCTAAATAGTTCACATTTAGATTGACCTAACCAGTATAAGGTCTGTACCTGGGCAAATTAAGTTAGATGGGTTAGTTAGTTAGGTGGTCATTTTTAACATAATCTAGCCTGCCCCTAACCTTCCTGAATGCCTATACGTACCATTTGTGATTCAGTTCAGATATAGAATGTATAAGAGTGAATCTCTCTCTGTCCTGCAAAGTTTGTGGTCTTTCTTTGCCATTTTCCTTAAAATAACAAAAAAGTAATCTAGAATAAGAAGATGTATTGATCTTTGCATGTCAACATGGAGAGTAATCCACTGTTTTCAGCAGTTGGAGAAATCAAACAATAAGCACAACGTATTTTCAAAGAAGTGATTGTCACAACTGTACCAAAGAAGATTCTCAATTGATTGGCTCACCAGGCAGCTATGCTAAAGTTCTGTTATATAACTCATTTATTTGTAGATCGGGCTGTTGATAGTCTCTGGGTTAGGGTCAGAGAGGAGAACAACAAGGGTGATGTCACTGTTGGGGTCTGCTATAGACCACCAGACCAGGAGGAAGTGGTGGATGAGGCTTTCTTCAAACAGCTAGTGGAAGTTTCCTGATCACAGGCCCTGGTTCTCATGGGGGACTTCAATCCTCCTGACACTTGCTGCGTGGGGAATATAACAGTGTGCAGGCAATCCGGGAAGTTTTTGGAGAGTACTGGGGACAGCTTCCTGGTGCAAGTGCTGGAGTGGCCAACTAGGGACCATGCTCTTTTTAACCTGCTACTCACAAACAGGGAAAAATTGGTAGGGAATGTAGTAGTGAATGGCAACTTGGGTATCAGTGACCATGAAATGATTGCGTTCAGGATCCTGAGGAAAGGAAGGATGAAGAGCAGCAGAGTAAGGACCCTGGACTTTGGAAAAGCAGGCTTCTACTTGCTCAGGGAACAAATGAGCAGGATCCCCTGGGAAGTCAGAGTGAGGGAGAGAAGAGTCCAGGAAATCTGGCTGTATTTCAAAGAAACCTTACTGAGAGTATGGGAACAAACCACTCCAATGTGCAGGAAGACTAACAGGTATGGCAGAAGACCAGCTTGGCTTAGCAGGAAACTCCACAGGAAGCTAAATCACAAAAAGAAAACTTATAAGAAGTGGAAAGTTGGACAAATAACTAGGGAAGACTATAAGAGCATTGCTTGGGCATGAAGTCAGGAAGACCAGAGCACAACTGGAGTTGTAGCTAGCAAGGGATGTGAAGGGTAACAAGGGTTTCTACAAGTATGTCAGTAGCAAGGAGCTTTGCATGGGAAGGCAGATCTTCACAATAGCAAGAGGAGGATCAGGGAAAGTGCGGGTCCCTTTCTGAATCGGGGAGGAAACTTTGTGGTAGAGGATGCAGAAAAGGCTGAAGTGCTCAATGCTTTTTTTGCCTCAGTCTTCAAAGGCAAGGTCAGCTCCCAGACTACCGCACTGGGCAGCACAGTTTGGGGAGGAGGTGAACAGCCTTCAGTGGTAAAACAACAGGTTAGGGACTACTTAGAAAAGCTAGACATGTACAAGTTCATGGGAACAGATGGGATATACTCAAGGGTTCTGAGGGAATTTGCTGATGTGTTTGCAGAACCATTGGCCATTATCTTTGAAAACTCATGGCAATCAGGAGAGGTCCTGGATTATTAGAAAAGGGCAAACATAGTGCCCACATTTAAGAAAGGGAAGAAGAAGGATCCAGGAAACTACAGATCAGTCAGCCTCACCTCAGTTCCTGGAAAACTTATAGAGCAGATCCTCAAGGAATCCATTTCTAAGCATTTGGAGGAAAAGAAGGTGATTAGGAAAACTCAGCATGGATTCACCAGGGGCAAGTCATGCTGAGAAGGGACAGCTGCCACCTCACTCTAATGGGGAGCTCTTCTTGGCCAGAATGGCTGACCTACTCAACAGGGCTTTAAACTAATCTTGCCAGGGCATAAGTGGACAACCACCAGTGCAAGCCCACCAAGCAACAATTGCAGAATCAGTAAGTCATGCAGCACAAGGGACACAAGTGAATTCCCAACAGAATTCACTCCTACCCCAGCCAAGGGATGAGATCCTTCTAGGAGTACTGAGAAGCCCAGGATCCCCAATGGCAGGCGTATTTGCCTGTATACAAATGCCAGGAGCCTGGAGGAAAAAACAGGAGGAACTAGCCCTCCTGCTAAATAAAAATCAATATGATCTCAAAGAAATAATGAAAACCTCCAGGGTAGGTGATTGCACCACCTCTGGAAGGAGTTTATTCCACAGTCTGGAAACCCTGACTGTGAAGGAGTTTTTCCTGGTATTAAGCCGGAAGCGGCCTTCCGGAAGTTTATATCCATTGGTCCTGGTCTTCCCCAGGGGTGCCCTACTGAACAGTTGTTCACTGAGCTCCTGATGCACTCCTCTGATACAGTGGTAAGACACTATCAAGTCCCATCTCAACCTTCTCTTCTTTAAGATAAAGAGGTCCAGGTCCCTCAGCCTTTCCTCGCATGGCTTGCCTTGCAAATGCCTGATCATATGGGTAGCTCTTTTCTGGACCCTCTCAAGTTTTTCCATGTCCTTATTGAAGCATGACGCTCAGAACTGGATGCACTACTCTAACTGCAGTTTCACCAGTACTAAGTACAGTGGGAGTATCACTTCCTTAGTTTTACATGAGATGCATAGGTTGATGCATGCCAGTGTGTTGTCCACTCTGCTGACCACCACGACACACTGACAGCTCATAGTCATACAATGGTCAATCATTACCCGTAGGTCCCTTTGGGCCGTGGTAAAGTCAAGCTGTTACCACTGAGCCTGTATGCACGTTGAGGTTGTTTGCCCCCAGTTGGAGCTCCTTACACTTGGAAGTGTTAAACCTCATCTGGTTCCAGTCTGCCCAATTCTCGAGCCTGTCCAGGTCTGCCTGTATCTTCAGCCTATCTTCTAATGTGACCACACTGCCCCATAACTTGGTGTCATATGCAAACTTGGCCAGTGAGCTTTTCACTCCACCATCCTATCCTCTAATGTGAAGTGTGGTCACATTAGCAGATAGGCTGGTGATTCAAGCCTACCTGGACAGGTCACAAGGTGGGCAGATCAAAATCTGATGGCATTCAAAACTGAGAAATGCAAGGTGCTCCACCTTGGGAAAAAGAATCCACATCATACCTGTAGGCTCAGCAGTGCTACACTTGCTAGCACCACAACCTAAAGAGCCTTGGGGGTCATGATTGACCACAAGATGAATATGAGCCACCAATGTGATGCCACATGCGGCACAACAAACAAAACTGTGGCTTGAATCTATTAATGCATCTCAAGCAAGGCCCAGGATGGCATCCTCCCACTCTACTAGACCTTGGTGAGGCCACAGCTGGAGTACTGCATTCAGTTCCGGGCTCCACAGTTTGGGAAGGACGTGGAGAAGCTTGACAGTCCAGAGGAGAGCCACACGCATGATCAGAGGACAAGAGAACAGGTCTTATGAGGAAAGGCTGAGAGGCATAGGACTCTTCAGCCTGGAAAAACAAAGGCTCGGTGCGGGGAGAAAAGGGTTAGTTGGTGCCAGCCTATAAGTATATAAGGGGTATGTGCCAGGAACTGGGAGAACTTCATTTCACCAAAGCACCCCAAGGGAAGACAAGATCTAATGGTCACAAACTCCAGGAAGACCGTTTTAGGCTGGACACAAGAGAAAACTTCTTTACTGCCCAAGTCCCTAGAGTCTGGAATAGACTCCCCCCAGAAGTGGTGCAACCACCTACTCTGACACCTTTAAGACACACTTGGATGCCTATCTTTCTGGGATCATTTGACC
The DNA here is from genome assembly GCA_030014935.1 of Caiman crocodilus. Classification (NCBI taxonomy): domain Eukaryota; kingdom Metazoa; phylum Chordata; order Crocodylia; family Alligatoridae; genus Caiman; species Caiman crocodilus. The sequence goes on along the minus strand of JAGPOW010000261.1, from coordinate 43,013,889 downwards.
CCAGCAGACTTCCTGCCCCTTGGGCAGGGGGCTGGACCTAATGATCTTGTGAGGTCCCTTTCAGCCCTAATGTCTATTAAATCTATGACATGTATTAAATCTGACTAACCTGATTGCCTTTAATGATGAGGTGACTGGCTGTGTGGATGTGGGGAGATGGGTGGATGTGGGATACCTTGATTTTAGCAAGGTTTTTGATATGGTGTCCCACAGCATTCCTGCAGGCAAGCTAAGGAAGTATGGGCTGGATGAATGGATTGTAAGGTGGATAGGAAACTGGCTGGAGCATCAGGCTCAGAAAGTAGTAATTTCATAGATTTCATAGACATTAGGGCTGGAAGGGACCTCGGAAGATCATCGAATCCAGCCCCCTGCCCAAAGGGCAGGAAGTCAGCTGGGGTCATAGGATCAATGGCTTGATGTCTAGTTTGTAGCCCAATATCAAGTGAAGTGCCCCAGGTATCTAGGGCTAGTTTTGTTCAATGTCTTCATCAGCAACCAGGAGGATGGCATAGAGTACACCCTCAGCAAGTCTGTAGATGACACCAAGCTGTTGGGGGAGTAGTAGATACACTGCAGGGTAGGTTTAGGATTCAAAGTGACTTAGACAAATTGGAGGATTGGGCTAAAAGCAATCTCATGAGGTTCAACAAGGACAAGTGCAAAGTCCTGCACTTAAGATGGAACAATCCCATGCACTGGTACCAGCAGGGGGTTGACTGGCTGGGCAGAAGTTTTGCGGAAAAGAACTTAGGGGTTACAGTGGACAATAAGTTGAATATTAGCCAGCAGTGTATCCAGTATGACTTGTAATGGCATACTGGGCTGCATTGGTAGGTGTGTTGCTAGTAGGTCAAAGGAACTGATTATTTTCCTCTATTCAGAATTGTTGAGGCCACATCTGAAGTACTGTGTCCAGTTTTGGGGACCCTACTATAGAAAGGATGTTGATGAATTGGAGAGAGTCTAGTGGAGGGCAACAAAAATGGTGAAGGGGCTAGGGGACATGACTTATGAGGAAAGACTGAGGGAACTGGGCTTGTTCAGTCTAGAGAAGACAAGACTGAGGGGTAATTTAATAGCAGCCTTCAACTACCTGAAGTGGGGTTTGAAAGAGGATGGAGCTAGACTGTTCTTGGTGGTGGCAGATGACAGAACAAAGAGCAATGGTCTCAAGTTTCAGCATGGGAAGTTTAGGATAGATATTAGGAAGAATTTTCTTACTAGTAGGGTAGTAAAACATAGGAACAGGTTACCCAGAGAGGTGGTGGAATTTCCATCCTTGGAGGTTTTCGAAACCTGGCTACACAAAGCTTTGGCTGGGATGACCTATTTGGGGGTGGTTCTGTTCTGAGCAAGGGATTGGACTAGATGACCTCCTGATGTCCCTACCAACCCTAACTTTCTATGATTCTATGATTTTCTGTACAAAACTCATACCACATTGTATGGCTACATTGTTTTCAATTTGAGTTACAGGAAACTGGGTATATAACTCTGCAGAATAGAAATGAAATATACCAATATAATGTATAAGCATATGCCCAATCCTTATTGGTGCTTTGTAGATAAAACATACAGGGAAACTATATGACATGAAGATAAAGGTTAAAAAAATAAAGAGTCTAGATTCTAAACTATAATTTGGTTCAAATCTAAATGCTTGATTTGTTTGTGTTTGTTTGTTTTTCCTTTTTGCTTTTTTTATTTTTAAGGCATTAGAAAAGGTGTTAAGGAGGCATGAGTCTCTGACTAACCTGCTTGCTAATTAACATGAATGTAAAGATGTGGAATACAACTGACCTCTAATAACTACCTGAACCTGATAACTAGATATGGAGCAAGAAATGCAATGTGACATCAAGTGTGTGTGGTATGGGAAGGAAGGGTTAACTTCATGATCTTAAAACATATGAATTCTATACTTGTTGCTACTTTGGCCAAACCACCTTTCAAGTCATGGTCTTACCACCACCTCTCCCACCAATCTCTCCCCACTGTGTGACCAAGGTAAAATAAACAGGTTGCACCTTGCAAGTAACATTAAAAAAAGCTTGCATCTTTAGAGAAACCTTTTATAAATTGCTTCTGTGAAAAGCAGATATTTTAACTGCAATCCAAAGTGTGTAGTCACCATTAAAGAGTCACCTTTCACAGCTATTCTTACCATTTGTTGTTGGACCTCTAAGGTGTTTTACCACACCTCGTTATTGCAAATGCAGTTTGTCTGTCCACTACTTCCTTGACTAGGCACTCACCCTGCCTACCTCTGGGAAAAGATTAACAACAAGATTATTTTGAGAAAATCTGAAATGTAAATAGCAAGCATGTTTGATATACAGGAGGGCTTGTAGTACCCTTAACCTTGCTTTTGCAGGAACTGAACTCGGCTACTCTTCTGTCTAAAACCTCAAAGGTATTGCTGCAAAGTAAAGGAGTATGAACAAATTTATTGTGAAGAAATATTAGCTGTAATCTAGGCCAGCAAATCTGGGGAGGGGAGCAGGGGAAGGTTATGAACACTGCCTTTGAGGCACTGACAGGCTGAATCTGTGTGCATGCATGCACTGTAAGTTGATTGTGCTCAATTCCTGTCATTGGGTAGCCTGGGCAAGTCACAGGTCTTGCTGTTCATCTTTTTTGCAGCATCAGCTCTGTAACAATCACAAGATTAAAGCTGCATTTTGTCTGGGAAGGAGCTGAACCATGCCAGCAGTCTCATCTCCATTTTGAGGATATGGGAATCAAATGACCACTTTGTTTCTGGTGCATCTGTCTGTAGTTCTTACAAAGAGGTAAGAAATCTGGCCATTATGCACTCTTCTATCTACTTAGTGGGGAACCCCTTAAACTAGGTTATGAAAGGTCATGTATCTTGCTACATTTTGTTGTCTGAAACTTAAAAATGGAAAAGCTCTTGTAGCATCTGTTTCTCTGGCATGACATCTGTGCTTCAGTGTTGCTTAGCTTTTAGGTTTTCTATCGTACTCACTACTTGAGCATCTGGGGGGTGTGTGTGTGTGTGTGTGTGTGTGTGTGTGTGTGTGCAGATAACTCTGCCAAAGTACTATCACCATGACCTAGTGATCGGTAAGAGGGTCCTTAGTGAAGGTTTATGAGAAACCTACCACTTCCCATAAGTAATAATCTGAGTCAGTCTGGCTCCCTACAATCCTGTGAAGTCTTAAATGATCTGGCTAGTAATTTTCATCTGTTATGGAACAGAGGTACACAAAACAAAGCTTCAAGTTACCAAACCTAACTGAGGTGGGGGAGGGGTTGAGGAAGTGGTCTACTAGTCTTGTCTTGTCCCTGTTGCTTTTAATAAACTGTCTGTTTCTCTTTCGAAGTTTTATTTAACACGTGAATAGGGGGAAAAAACTCTTCTAAGAGACTGGCTAGTGCAATGGAGGAATTTCTCTCTCATTACAGGATGATTAAAAGTGGTAACAACAGAACAAAAAGGGGAAATAACCTTATTCATAGGTTCCATTAACTTCCGTGGAACAAGATGGGCATAAAGGAGGGAAGCCATTTTTTTCTTCTAAGGGCTTGCATGGGGGTGTTGGTAACCCTTTGGTATGAGCGATACTCAAGCGTCTTAGGATTGCAATAAATATACTTAACATGGAGCAGAGGGGTGTACAGTAGTACGAATTTGGATAACAAAAGTAAATAAAATACAGAGATCTTCCTTCGCTTTAACTCACATATTATGTGCTGGTAAAAGCTGTGTACTCTAGTTTCAGGGGGGAAAAAATTGAAATATATAAAATGTTAGAGGACATCATGTGGAAGAGAGCACAAAAGAAATCAGACAGGGTTTTTTTAAAATTGAATAAAGGGAGGATAGTTTACCATGTGGAATTTGCTACCAGGGAAGCAAAGATGTTTAGTAGCCTCCTGCCCTGCCCCAGTATTTTACCAAACGTCACCTTTTGGGAAGGGGAGCCTACCTCTTTATGCAGTATCTGATTCATGCTAATATTTAACAATAGAAGCCAACTGTTGGGTGAGCGGGGGAGAAACCTTGCCACGGCTCCTTGTATAGATAGGAGGATGCATTGTGCGAGTTGTGCATGTCGAAAACGGGGCCGGTGCAAGGCCGGAGGGATGCTTGCTATGCACTGAGGCTTCTGCAGCAACAGCCGCCTCGAGGGGCCGGCTGGGCCCGGCAGCGGCAGGCCTGGCGCCTTCTGCAACCACGCGGCGGCGGAGCAGCGCCGAGCCGGGGGCGGGGCGGGGCGGGGCGGGAGGGCGGACCGCAGCTACCTGCGCCTCCCCGGCGCTGAGAAGCCGCGGGCCGAGGCGGAGCTCCTCCCTCTGTCTGTGACCTGCGGCCGCATGGGCGCGGGGAGGAGGCGGAGCAGCAGCAGTGCCGCATCCGCCGGCTCCCGGCGCGGCCCAGCCGGCTCCCAGATGCCCGTGTGGTGCTGTCGCTGCGCCCTGGCCGCGCACGTCAGGTGAGGAGGAGCGGGTTGTCGGCCCAGCCCGGCCGCGCCTCGCCTCGCCCTCCGCTGCTGCCGGGCGGGGCCGGCGGGCGCCACGCGGTGACCTTGGGCATCCCCGCGCCTGCCGCCGCCGCCACCCGGGCCTGCGGGCCGCGCCGCGCCGTGCCGCGCCGGGCTGGGCTAGGCTGGGCAGGGCAGCGCGGACCGGTCCTGAGGGAAAGCCCGGTGGAGACGAGGCCTCCAGGAATGCAGCGGGCGTGATGGTGGCATCCTTATTATTAATTATAATAGTAATAGTAGGAATAATGATTGTCATGGTATAACAAGCCCGTTTTAATCTAAGTAAATAGGTAAGTTTGTGTGTTTTATATGATAAATATTATGCTATACATATAAATAGCTATCTCCTATATTAAGTGGTAGTCCAGCATGCCTCAGTTTACCCGACGCCAAAGAAATGAACCTTTTATTCCTGTGGGTGCACAGGGGTGTTTGTAGAAGAGGGTTATCATTCTTATATTTTATTTATAACGCTGTATTATTCATGATGATGATGATATCAGGACTAATGTAATAGAATATCATTATCAATATAATCCCAGAATTACTTTATAATAGAATAGCATTATACAATGTAATATAAAATTATTCTGGAATTTATATTGATAATGATATTCTGTTACATTAGTCCTGATATCATCATCATCATGAATAATACAGTGTTATCATTCTTATATTTTATTTATAACTGTCTTCTACTAAATCCCCCCCCCCCCGGAATAAAGGTTCATTACCTGAGGTCAAAGAAAACTAAGGTATGTTGGATAACCAAGGTACAAATTGTGTATCATGATGTACATATTTTTATATTAAATATATAACTGACCTGTTACTTTGGGTTAAAATGGGCTTGGTGGATATATCTATCTATAGATGGATATCATTTTACCTGTTACTTGAATACGTACAAAGAAAGACTTGAGAGGTGAGGGTTTTCTTGAGAGGTGATGAAAACCCTTGTTGGCTGTTAGAAACACACTTTGGTTTTACTTTCCTGATTTCCTCTCCCCGCCCTCCCCCCTCTGTTGTCTGCTGCAAGTTTTACAGGGAAAAAAGGGTAATCTTAACCTAATTTAATGCTCTGTTTTCACATCGGGTTTCTTCAGAGCAGAGTCTCAAAGTCCCACAGTAGTGAATCTCTTCCTTCTCCTTCCCTTAACAACCAAAATGCCAAACACGTGCTTTTGAGTGAGATGTTTTGGGTGTGTATTGTTGGTGTGTTAGTGTTGTTTTATGCAAACTTTAAATCTGGGGACAAGCATAAGGGTTTTTCTTTGTAGTTCATACAAACAAACAAACATATAACACCCCCCCCAGTAAATAAAAGGAAAACTGTCTTGATCTACTAAGCCAGTGATTATCAAACAAATTGCTGTGGTACCCTGGGGTGCCTTCAGATCCTTTCAGGGCTGTTGCCTCAGGGTGCTGCAGTGTTAACGATCATTAGGCGTGCAGACTTATTTCACAAGATTGAATCTAGAGGTTTTGAATAGGAAACTACCACGTTTAAAACATTTTGACTTGTTAAGGTCTTTCTGAATTCTTTGCAAAGAAGTTGTGTTGTATATTTTTCTGTACTCGAATAATGAGTGAAAACAGCTGGCGTTTTTCAAGGGGTGCACTGAGTCTAAAGAGGTTGAGAACCACTATACCTTCTTGGGCAGACAGGTATTATCAGTGTATTTGTAACGACTTGCATTGGGATCTTTGGAGTTGTCTGTTTTAAGGAGTGGCCTAAATGTTATAAAGTACAGGAAACATCACCATTGAGTAATCTCACATCTGCATTTCTTTCCAGGTTTACTGATGCCAGTTAAGACAACTGTTCTTCATTCTGGAAAAATCTTAAATTACTTTTAACATTTTCTTTTATAGGGTTTTATCCAGATCTTTTAAAATAAATCAGGGTAGTAAACCAAAAGGTATTAATTTGCAAGGAGTACAAATCAGATCTTAATCTATCTGATTTAAAATTGGTACAAGGTAGTTTTCTTGGTGTAACCATAACAATACAAGGTAGGCACCGATTCTACTACCAGCTTGCCTTTGTATTCATCTGAGCGGAGCCATAGCTACCTTAGTAAATCCACCCTCTCCAAAAATCTCTATCAATTATATATAATCTTGGTTTAATTATATACTTTTTTTTTACTTTTAGGTTATCCTGTCCTTTTGACTCAGATCATGTGTTATATCTATTCTTAGAAATTTGGTGGTAATAGTGAAGCTTTCACTGGGATTTTTTTTTTTGAAAGTTGGACTAACATTGTATTGTGCTGAAGACTACATTCAAAATGACTTGACATCAGAATTTTTCAGAGACCAGTTCAGTTTTCTGTGTTTTATTACTAATTGAAGAACTTAATTTTTGTGTTCCCGGCATTTTACTTCTGTTTTCTTGCATCATTTTTGTTACCTGTTGCTAATTTCACTGCTCTCGCATAAAACCACAGGCAAGAGATGGACAGAAATGTTACAGTTAGACACAGTTGTTTTCCCTCTGTCAGAATTACTGCTTTTCTGGTCTCTGGAAAGATTCCTTGATGAGAGTCCACTGGTGATATCATATTTTGGTTGTTCAATGCAGAGGTCTAAAAGGGAGACTAGGATGTGGAGAGGTACCTCCAAGCAACAATAGGAAGTCTAAGGCTAAGTGCAAACATTTGGCTGGGAGGTTAAATTAAGTTCAAAATGGCCACCTGATGTAACTTGATTCTCTCCGATGTGGACTTTACAGTCAGATCTGGTCTTAGTGATTGGAAATCAATCCAAACCCAAAACTATACAGAAGTTCTATGCACATAGACCGGTCTAAAAATTGCAGATCCTGGTCTAAAATGGACCTGATTTGATTATAATCAGACTTGCTTGATGCAGTTTAGACCAGGTGCTGGATTTGTCAGTGTTTGCTGGTGCCAGGACCCGAGCCAGTAAGTCTCAGTGCAGGGAGGGGCAGGAGGGATGGGGGTATAAATTCTTTGTGGGATCAAAAATAGCTCCTGGTTCCCACAAGCTCCATTATCTCACCCAACTGCCCCAGCCCCAGCAACCTCCGTGGATTGCGCTTGCCTCCCTCCTCATGTGGACGCTTCTGCACCCTTAATCCCCTTTTGTTCAGGATGGAGATGTATGTAATGTTGGTCATGGAAGTTGCATGAGGTTAGAGAGATTTGATGAGTACCATTTAGATGGGGTGTGAAATGAAGTGTTGCCTTGGTTGTGTTGTTTGTTTTTTCCCCTTCTTACGGCTTCTGAAGGTCAGCTATTTTGTCCTACATTCTTCGCACAAAATTAATTTTTACCCCAGAGAAGCTGCACTTAGTTACGTACTCTTAATACTTAAAATTAAAGAGCAATGTTTTTATTTTTGTGTTAATGTGTTGCTCTGTTTCTGGAAGGATACAAAACCAAAAAGAACCAAAAAGAAAAAAACATTTCAAGTAGTTTACTATGTAAAGCACAATGACAATAGTGCTCCAGACTATTTGAAAGAAGGCACTTCAGTAAGAACATTATTGCCCTTTGATGGGGAATTTTAAAACTTTGGACCATCTGATACAATGCATACATCTGAATTTTAGCAAAGAATGTTTGTCTTATTCTGCACTTCATACAAACATACACGTGCCTCATTCTTTATATATTATTACTTTTAACATGCTGTAACTGGAACATAGGAGAGAATACTTTATTTGCATTTAAAGAGAGAAAACCAGTTAATTTTTAATTCTTAGCTAATTTTTTTCCTCTTATGAACGTTTTATAAAATTTTAAAAGAGAATAAGTATTCATATAGTTTTTAAAAAGGTATCCAGTAAGATTTTTCTCTTGACTGATGCTTCTTGCAGGATTTGCAAATCAAACACTATAACATTATGGTATTGCAGGAAGGGTGGGGTAAAGCTAGTTTGTTTTTTGCACTTCAATCCAAATTAAATGCAATCTGCATGCTACTACTTATTGCTTCTTTTCCAACATATTTTGGATGTGCTTCTAATCTTGCTTTTAGTTTTTTTTGCTGAAGAAATCAGGTGGAGAGTGGCTTTCCTTAGTGGTACAAGAGTTAATATTTTATGCCCTAATTCAGTACCTTAGGAATGTGTGTGACTTGGATTTGGATCTAAACTTCATGGCTCCAAATCCTGAAAACACTCTTGCACATAGTGAAGCATGTAGCTGGCCTTATGATTTGAATAGGACTAGTTGCAGGATCTGAGACAAAATTGTACTGTGGAGTGCTGATAGTTGATTGAAATGGTGATACAGGAGCCATTTTAGGAGGATGTATAGGAACCATTGCAAAGGGCTGGTGCCATCCTGTCCGGTTATAGTCATCTGGAAGGATGAGTTTGTTCTTTGAAGTGACTTCTTAAAATATTCAGAAAGTTAAAAAGCCAATGCTTAACAGTTTTAATTGCTTCTATGATGAGCTGGAAAAGATCTACATTTTAAGCACTGGACAATGTAAAAAGGACTCAAAGCAAATTTTAACTGAGACTGAGATATTTTGTAGTGTAAAGTTCCAGCTTGGACATGATAAAAAAAAATACCAAACCATTTACAAGGCTGAAAGGAGGTTGTGTGAGATTTTTTGTTTTTTGGAGGTTTTTTTTGCTATTTCTGTCTACCACACAACTTGAAGTCTTTGTACATTCACTAGAGGGTCAGCTGACTTCTTAAATAAGTTTTGTTTTAACTAAATTGGAGTTGTAATTTGCATGTATGTTCTACAAATGATGGGTAGGTGTTGGCGACAGGATATCCTCTGGCTATATAAATAATCACAAAGTAATGCATTTATGGGCTTTCAATCTGGTCAAAAAATGAATGAAATATAAACATCTCTAAATGTCCATATGGGTCAGATTCTTGATACTTCAGGGATAGAGTGAGGAAGAAGCGATGGATTAAATGAGGGGTTTGAATGAGAAAAATGTTCAATCAAGGTCTTTCTTGCTTCCTAACTTTTTGTATGGTTTCTTCGAGAAATAGTTTTCTTCTTTTGGTAGTAAAGAAGAAATATTGACCATGTGGATAAACTGTTCTGAAGAATAACATTTTTTGTATGTGAACTGATAGCTTATGTTTTATTTTTTGCCTTTTCTTAGAGTTTGTCAGATGAATAGTTTAATAAGTAAAATGTCACTTCCTTTTTGAAGATGTAATGCTAAACTGATCTTGTGTTTTCTGTCTTTTTTCTTTTTAACTCATGAATAGAAATTACAGTGGTGCTGAAACTGAAGGACAACTTTTAAGTTCCTTCGTGCAGTATTTTGATGATAACTTTGAGAGAAAAGTTAAGAGAATGCCATTATTAGAAGAAACCACTCTGCTTGGGGACCAACTACTGACTCTGCCAATTGTAATAATAGGTAGGTTTGTTCCCAGTAATTGACTTCTGTGACACTACCTTTATTTAAAAAAAAAAAAAAATACAGTTCAATGTATAATTAATAACAAATGATGAGGATCTCCAAAGTGAAAGTATTTTTGATTGCTGTAGTTATGGTTAATTATAGTAACATTAAATTATTATGTTAGATGACTAGTTACCAGTAAAATGTATTTGAATGCAAATGCTAATTGAAGGGGAAGAAGTTGACCTGCAGTGTTTAGTATGATTAAATGTAGGAGTGATTTCAGCCCTGATCTGTGGTGTGAGCTACAAAATTATACTCTTTATGCCTATATGGAGTTCCACTCAGTTGGGGCTACAGATTGATTTTGAAGTTTGGTAGCTATACTTCAGGTTTTCAGTAACTTTTTTTTTTTTTTTTGCTTGTTAAAACATCTGAGTACTGCAATTAAAATTAATGTGAAATGAAACCTATTTTCCCCAAGCCAGTTGGTTTAAATTAACCCTTTGATAAGGTCTGCAGTCCAGTAAGTAAAAGCTTGCAATATAAAACAGTCTAATTGACTAATTTAGCAATTCTCAGCTTGGTTTCCATGATACCTGCTACCCTCCAACTGCCTGGCCTTTGTGTGAGAAGGTAATTACAGTTACCTTTTATTAATTGAGTAGCACCTCATGTTAAAAAAAAAAAAACTACGGAGGAGTGCCTAAAGCTTGAGAAGTTGAGAGCCAGTGGACTATGTACACCAAGGAATAAGTTCTTTAGCAGGGGACCCTCAACTGAGAGTGCCTAGGTGAGCATCTCGAACCACAAAACTGCAGAATCTTTCTTCAAAAATAGCTCCGCACATCGTAACTCACTTAGCTCCTGTATCCCTATATCAAGTTGTCTTGGAGAAATAGAGCCCTCTGGCTCTCGGCTGTGGGGGCTGCCTGGGACAACTCTAGGCTCATGGGATCAGGAGCATTGTCAGCTCCCCTTGTGGGGTTTGCTCCGTATTGGAGTCTCTGGAAAGCCAGATAGTGGAGCTCCAGACCACAGTGCAGAGGCTGCATGCCATCAGGGATGGTGAACAGGAGATTGACTCCTACTGCCAGGCCCTGCACCCCAAGAAAAGGAAGAGCTAGGTTGACAGCCAGGACAAAGGAGGCCAAGAGGCACTCCCATACTGTTTAGCCAGGGAATTGAACAAAGGTTGTCTCTGGCCCCAAGGCTCACTGCACCAGGGTCACCACTCTTCTGGATCTCTGCAACAGGTATGAACCTCTTGCAGTACCAGTAGAGCCCGCGGAGCTGTCAGCTTCTGCGAGTGAGGAAGAAACACAACCAGCTACCATCCCTAAGTGCAACACAGAGTGGTCATTGTGGGAGACTCCCTCCTGAGGGGGACGAAAAGATCTGTCTCCCCGACCCCTTACCCCAGAAGGTCTGCTGCCTCCCAGGAGCCCATATCTAGGATGTGGCTGAGGGGATCTCAAAACTTATCCGGCCCTCTGACCAGTACCCCATGCTCCTTATTCATGTGGGCACGAATGACATGGCTCAGAGCAATCTTGGGTCACGAATAACTACAGGGCTTGGGGTTGGGGACACAGGTTTTTGTTTTTTTTTTTCCTCGATCCTTCTGATTATGGGTCACGGGCTGAGGAGAGACAAATTGAGGTAGTAAACAGAAGACTGCAGTGTTGGTGCCATCATGAAGGCTTTGGCTTCTATGACCACAGTCTACACTTCAGACCACTGCCCCTCTCTCTGTTGGGAAGAGACGGTCTCTGCCTCAGTCCAGTGGGGAAGCAGCTCTTCTCAGCCAGAATGGCTGACCTGCTTGACCAGGCTTTAAACTAAGCTGGCTAGGGATGGGCAGACAGCCATCAAAGCAAGCTCACCAAGCATCAACCGCAAAATCAGCAGGTTAGGATGCTCAAGGTAAACCACTCCTACCCCAGCCCAGGAACAGAGCTTCTCCATGAGTGCAAGGAAGCCTAGGGCTTCCAACAGGATACTTATCTGCCTGTATACTAATGCCAGGAGTTTGAGGAATAAACAGAAGGAACTGGTCCTTCTGCTAAACAAAAATAACTACAATCTCATAGGAATAACAGGGACCTGATGGGACTCTTCCTGTGACTGGACTACAGGTATAAATGGTTATACCCTGTACAGGAGAGACTGTGTTGAAAAAAAGGGGCTGGGGTGTAGCTCTGTGTGAAGGAAAGCTACACATCCCTACAAAGTGAGATTGGTACCCAAGGAGAACAACTGGAGCCCCTCTAGGTTAGAATATGAGGAGAATGTGGTGAAGGGGATACAGTGAGAGGGACCTACTACAAACCTCCAAATCAGAAATAAGAACTTGACCATGAATTTGCCAGGGAACTGGGCAAGGCTGCATGCTCTTGGTGCATGGTTGTCATGGGAAACTTCCAACTACCTGGACATCTGATGGGAAGATCACTCAGCCAAATCCAGTCAGTCTCAAAATTTTCTCATGCATGGATGAGCTCAGCTGTTTATAGGCCAAGAAGGAGTAAGGTGCTGTTGGACCTGGTACTGGCCAAAGGGAATAATCTAATCGGCAACCTAAGAATTGAAGGGATGCTGGGTGAAAGTGACCATGAGTTGATCATTTTCACTATCCATCGCAAAGCTGGCAAGTCAGGTAGCAATGCAGTAGTCCTCTACTTCAGGAAAGCTGACTTTCATAAGCTCAGGAGGCTTGTTTTTGAGGCCATTATTTGACAGGGAGGAGAGTTCATGATGAGTGGTTGCTCCTTAAGGCAGTAATGCTAGAAGCACAATGAAAGTCCATCCCAACCTGTAGGAAAGGTGGTAAAGGGCTCAGCAATCCCCTTCGCTCTACAGGGAACTCATGGACCTCCTACGTCTAAAGAGAGGCTTACAAAGGATGGAAGCATGAATCACTATGTTGAATTTCTCATTTTGTGGCATGGCTATCTTTATAAGTTTGATGGCAGGAAGCGTCCAGAGTTTGTACATGCCACACTGTGTTCTGGCAGCTCCAACTAATCGGCTGTGCTGGCAAGACACATAGTGAGCCCAGAGAAGCACCAGCTGTTCCAGGGGTGGTAGCAGGCAGCAGAAAGCATGGACTTTGTCTGTACACATCTTCTGTCAGCTGCCAGGTGGCAGCAGTAGTCTCTTGTTTCTCACAGTGTTTACATTACTCTGTCAGAAGAAGAGGGGGTTCTGGCCATAAAGATGCTATCTATGAGTTTGGGTGCACTTATACTTTCCAGAAGAATTTAAGTTTTTTCCAAGTGCGAACTATGAAGTGTAGACCAAACTTGAGAGGAATACCTGCTATTTCCTATCTTTCTGTGTACCATAGTCCAGGACTGTCATATGGTTATTGACCTAAGGCTGTGTACACACATTCAGATCTAGGAGAATTCTCCCAGGCTTGTTCTCATGGTAGAAAAACTCACCTAGAGCCATATGTACAGACACTTGAACGCTGAAAACCTAGAGAGTTGGAAAGCTTTCAATGCTGACACTTTGCACCTGGGGGGAGGTCCCTGTGTACGTATCTCAGTAGGGTCTGCAGCTTCTGCCTGCCAATAGATGACAGCAATGCATAAGGTAGCCCTGACTGGGTAACCCAGACTGCCCATGGTCATCCTGTCTTTTCATCATCTACAGACATTCACTTTCTTGAGGAAAAACTCCCTGGGAAGTGAGCTGAACCCTGGTTGTGGCTAGGTCAGGTTGTTTTTTTTTCCCCTGGAGCTGACACTTTTTATTCTGGGAGAAAAAGCCTGAACACTTGTATATTTGTGGTTTCTCCTGGGAGAATAGTAAGTCTCAGGAGAAACAGAATGTCTATACAAGGCTAGAGTTGCACTAGTTTCAGTAATCGTTGCGACACTGGTGGGCCACATCCTGTGATACCCTTCGTCGGGTAGCTCCTCCCCCTAGTCTTTCCTGCCACGACTTTGATGTTATGAGTGATTTTAAGGAGGAGTTCAGTGGAGCTCTTCTACTGGAGGGGTTTCCCCAACGCGGGTATACTCACGGTTGAGGTCTCCAATGTTCCACGGGGCTCCACCACCCCTACACCCCATCCACTCACCAACTGGTCATTTGCTGGTAAGATGGAACCTCCTTGTTATACGCAGGTCTGCCAGCCAGTAGGTGTTCCTGACCGTCGGTACCAGTCTGATGGTTGCTTTGAGTCAGCCTGCCTTAAGACCCGACTGCTCCCACTGCTGCCTTGGGACGTCTCTCTTTTCTTCCCCTAGGCTCAGGAAAAATACTCCTCCGAGGTGGAGAGACTTCCCAGAGCAACGTTTTGGCCCTGGCAATCGCCGGAGACCAATCCTTCTGCCTTGTCTGGGCTCCTATTTCTCGCTTTAGCTACTGAGCTGAGACAGGGCTGCCTAACTGAGACGCAGCCTCCAGTGGAGCCGCAGCAGCACCAGAGTGCTGCCTGTCTCGTTCCTCCTTCCCTGGCTCCCCCCTACTGTGGGGACTGCCGGGGCTTTTAAACTTTCCCGTGGCAGCCGCTGCAGCTGCCGCGATTGGCTCAGCTGTTCCCCTTGTCGGGAGCAGCTGTTTAAACAGCCAACGTAATGCCGGCTCACGCGGCTGTAATGGTGGCCACGGCTGCTGCCACGGTCCCAGCTCCAACGCTGCGGTCCCTCCTCCGGGTAAGTAGGTCAGCTCGGGGCCTTTTTGAGAGGCTGCTGCTACGCCGCAGCCCTCTTTGTGTCCTACCTGTGTTCGTGACAGCAGCACGCCACCATCACACTGTACATCATGTGGAGAGAAAAGTGAGCTATGTTAGTCTGAGGATAGTCAGAAGGCAAGGTAGAAGTACCTGTGCTCTGCATTTCTTCTACCTTCACAGTAGGGCAGTGCTGAAAACAAATGTAGCTACCTTGACTTCTACCAGTGAAAAATACACACTAATATCTAAAGTATGTCTTAGTGCTATTTAATCAGATATTTTATACCTGGAAACCTCTTAACATGATCTTCACAGCGGATAGCTTATCTGTAATATGTGGCTGTCACACTTAAGAGCTCTTAAAAGAAAACAAACTAAAATGAATTAATACTGAAGTAAGAGAGAATAAAAGATTGATGAAACATGCACATTGTTCTACTTTATGATCTTTCTCCAATGCTGCCCCTCCTGATTAAAATAGTCTCCCTGATTATGTGTATGCTGTAGTCTCTCTGTCCTTATGTTCTTTATTAAAATAATTCCCCTTCCCACCATTGTTTCCACTGCATCAGCACACTAAAAGTAGTAATAATAAAACCCTAATGAATTGCTTGCATACTGGAAACATCACATCTCGTGGCTCTATTGCCCTTTCTTTAATCTCCCCCTCTCAGCATTACCTACCTTATGTCTGATTTAAAACTTGATTCTGCAAACCCTTATTCGTTCAGATACACCTTACTCGGGTAGTGATGTTAAGATCAAATTGGGTTTTAAGATAATGATTTAAAAATTACTTTCTTTTACCAATGTGATAACAGTACTTTGGGTTTTATTACGAAGATTTGGTTTGGTGTTGGGCAGTTTGCTAATTTATTATTAAACATGCATGTGAAGAATGACAGGAGAAGGGAGGTCAGCAGGGATGGAGCCCTAGGTCTGACCCCCCGCTACGATGAAGGTGCTCCCGCCTTTCCTTAGCTGGCCCCTCTGCTTTTAAAGTGCTCTACTTATTTTTTTTATTTTTGCCTCTGAAAGTGAGGTGGAGGGAGATGCTGCATGGGAGGCTGCTGGAGGAGTCGGGGCTGACAGAGGGGATCCTACCATTCCTCAGCTGGCCCTGCTACTTGTAACGTGCTTATGCCAGTTTATTTTTTTGCCGTGTGTGGAAGTGGGGCAGAGGGAGCTGCTGCACTGGAAGTTGTGGGAAGTGGCACTGGCAGAGAAGGCTCCCATTTTAACTCAGCTGGCCCCAGCCCACGCAGTTAATTGGCACATATGCAGTTGTGCAAAAGTATTACAGACTGACAGACGGACACACACAGAGACAAACTAAAATCATTATTCTAATTTTATTATATTAGAATAATACATTTTTAGTATAATCTTGGCACACATAAAGTTATATGTTAATAGATTCATAGACACTAGAGCTGGAAGGGACCTCAGAAGATCGTTGAGTTCAGCCTCCTGCCTCAGGGGCAGGAAGTCAGCAGGGATCATAGGATCCCAGCAAGATAAGCATCCAAATGTCTCTTGAAGGCGTTCAAAGTAGGTGCTTGAACCACCTCCAGTAGCAGTGTATTCCACACCTTGGGGGCTCATACAGTAAAAAAGTTCTTCCTTATAGTTTCGTAGTTGGTAGGGTCAGAAGGGACCTTAGCAGATCATCAAGTCCGACCCCTGAACTTTGATTATGTATGTGGCTCTCCTCTGCACTCTCTCAAGCTTCTCCACATCCTTTCTGAATGGTGGACCCCAAAACTGGATGCAGTACTCTGGTTGTAGCCTCACCAAGGCCAAGTACAACAGGAGAATGACGTCCTGGGATTTGCTCAAGAAGCATTTATGTAATTCAGCGTTTTGCTCGCTTTACTAACCACAGCATCACATTGAAGGCTCATGTTCATCTTGTGGTCAGTCGTGACCCCCAAGTCCCTTTCGTCCCTAGTGCTAGGTCACTGGGTCGTAAAAGGAAATGAAATTGGTCAAGCAAGACCTAGCCATAACAAATGTGTGCTGGCTATCCCTCAGGATGTTGCCATCAGCCAGTCTTAATAATAGCCTCTTTGATAATCTTTTCCAAGACCTTCCCCGGGACAGAGGTCAGGCTGATGGCCCTGTAATTTGTCAAATCCACTTTCCTCCCTTTCTTGAAGTTAGGCACCAGATTAGCCTTCTTCCAATCTTTGGGCACTTCACTGGAGCGCCAGGAGTTTTTGAAGATCTGTGCCGGAGGCTTAGCTACAGTGCTGCCAGCTCCTTGAGCACCCTGTTGTGTAAGCTGTCGGAGCTGGCTGACCTAAGGTATCCAGCCTGTCAAGGTGTTTCTTCATGAGGTCAGCACTGACGGAGGATAAGGACTCTTCCCTCATCTGGGCCTCCCTGTCCCATAATGGGCAGGGGTGTCCCATGGGGTTGGTGAAAAACTGACACAAAGTACCCATTTAGCAAGTTTGCTTTTTCCTAGGTGTCAGTTGTCCCATCTGGTTTAGCAGGGGTCCAATGTTGTCCTTGCTTTTTCTCCAGCTTCCTACATATTTAAAAAAGGACTTTTTATTATCCTTGATACTTGTAGGTATTTGGAGTTCCTCTGCAGCCTTGGCTTTCCTGGTTCACCCCCTGCAGATTCAGACCAGTGCAGAGTATTCCTCCTTGGAGGTGGATCCAGCCTTCCATCCTTTGTAGGTCTTTCTTTTTCAGCTAGTGCTGAAGGGTGGAGAGCCAGGGTGGCTGCTGTGCTGTTTTACTGCCTTTCCTCCAAGATGGGATAGCCTTTGCTTGTGCATCCAGTATTGCTCCCTTGAGGCGCAACCACTCGTCCTGAACTCCCATCCCCTTTGGGTTGTGGCCTTTTAGAGCCTCACTGACCAGCCTCCTGAACTTGTCAGAGTCAGCTTTCTTGAAGTCAAGGACTTCTGTATTGCTGACTGACTTGCTAGCTTTACGGCGGATGGTGAAGGTGATCAGCTCGTGGTCACTCACCCAGCTTCTCTTCGATCAAAACGGGGGAGGGGAAGCCTGTAATATCTTAATTCATACGATCAAATAATTTTTCATATAAAAATGCCCTTTCTATTAGAAGAATTTTTCCCCTTTTATAAAATTCTTTAAAATATACTAAGTACTCATCATAAATTTGAAAATCCTATTTTCAAAGGGAAATTTAGCTCCTATTTTCATTAACTAATACTGGATGTTACTGCAGATATGTAACAGATGACATCTAAGGGCAACTTTAAATGTGCTCTGGAATGAAGGGTGGCATTTCAGTAATTAAAAGGCCCTTGGTATCTTAGGGGTCTAGGTTGTAGCCGTGTTGGGCTAAGGACATAGGCAGACAAGTTCCTTGGGTGAATTTGATATCTTTTATTAGACCAACCCAAATAGTTGGAAGGAATCTAGGAAGAGCACACACCAACTGCTAGCCTGACGAAGGGTTTTTTAACCCGAAAGCTTGCTTAATAACTATTATCCAACTATTTGGGTTGGTCTAATAAAAGATATCAAATTCACCCAAAGAACCTTGTCTGCCTCAATATCTTGTGTATTCAGTGTCCTGCACTTTAAAATGATGGTGGGGGCATGAGAACATGTTGGAGCAAGTGTCAGGCACGTGTGTAAGTGCTCTAAGAGTGTAATAAATAGAACAAATTAGAACACCCAGGAACATCTTATTCTAGAATGGAATTTAACCTAAACCTATTACAAGGAATTGAGAGAGGTAATCTTGCTCCTTTGGATTAGGGCAATAGAGGTAATCTGTCATTTAGTTAGTAAATCTATTCCCTCATATTCCAGGTTTTTAAGAGATTGGAAGACAGCTGAACAACTGGGTTTAGAAAATGTGAAAGTTTCAGCAAATGCTAAATTTCAAGATGGAGCCTTAAGTCTAGAGAGTTTTCTGTGCTGAACAAAAAAAGCATTACTGTTTTCCCCAGGCTACTGTTCATTGCCTTATAAACAAGGAGCATTCTTTAGTTTTCATCCAAATGACAAGCCTTTGTTTCAATTTTTATATTAATTGATTAAGAAACTTAGGTATTTGCATTGCAGTGTATTAATTCGTAGTGTGGATGTTTTAAATTAAAGATTGTAGAAGTGGATCTTTGTTCAGCTATAGTTATAATTTAAGAAAGAGGGAAAATGCTTACATTATTTGGATAAGAAGCTCTTCAAGTACAGTCAATAATAAATAATATGGATACTGGGAGTATAATTATGGCAGTATTACCCAGGTCTTCCAATTGGGATTCCAGTACTCCGGGGATAGCATGTACTTTTGAAGATGCAGTTCTTACCAATCTAAAATATTTAAACTTAGAGGAAATTTTTATACTTGTCTCCTTGTATACTACATGGTTAATAAAATCAAGGAACAAGTTTTATTACAGTTGCATTGTGCATGAGATCTATTTTTTTTTCTCTGGGAATGATTAAGTGCAGTCCTATTATGGGGGTACTTTCGTAGTGCAGAAGAGATCTCAGTGTTTCCCACCAGTTGACTTACTGGTATTTAAGCAGGAAAGTTATACACTGTCACTTACAATAGAAGTCCCTCTTGCTTTCCTTTTTATTATAGCCATGCCAGTCTTATACGCTGGCATCTGCTTCAGGCTATTTTGTTTTCAATTTCAGTCATAATAGTTCAGTTGTTCCTAAGAGCGAAGTTTAAGAGTAGGTTGGGACAAGGAAAGATGAGTTGGACAGGAAAAAGGAAAAGTCACTGGCAAAGACAAAGGGGCAGGCTGAGACTGAATTAAAACAAAGCTTGAACTAGGAGGTGTGACAAGGGTTTGGGGGAAGTCGGGAGCTGGTTATGGATACAACTGGACAAGAGAACTGAGACTAGGTAGTAATGTGTAGGGTAAGAGGGGAAACAGGTCCTCAGGAGCTGTGGTCCTCAAAAGAACTACATTTGGTTGAATAATGAACCAGTAGTTTTGTGTAGTGAGGAAGAGCCTGGAATCAAGTAGCAAAAGGAGACTCAGAATATAAGATTAGGATTTTTTTTGACAGAGAAACTGGAACTGGCCAAGGGATGAAAATAAAGTTTGTAGTAAAAAGCTGATGTTAGAGAAGAGACAGGACTGAGGTGGGGACAGGTAGAACATGACAAGGGAGAAAAACGTTGTATTTGGGAGGGAGTAGACAAAATAAGTCTGTCTATTAGAGGAGACTCCTTTCAAGAACTGAAAGATTCACAGATCTACCCTTTTGATAATAAATTTGCTTTCATAGCGTGTTTCATTCGACCTTTTTTACAGGTCCATATAAAGGATAAGTGGCATAGTCAAGCCCATGAAGACGTGTAGTAATTCTGTGTTCAGAGCAGGGTTTGAAAAATGTGCAGTAAATATTACACAGAGCGTGCACCTTCAAGAATGAGAATAAGAAAACATTGGAAGATATTCATTAGGTGAATGCTGCATATTTTGTACAAGTGCGGAGGGCAGTGGTCCAGTGGGAGAAAAGTCATATATGCCATCATGTGCTTGAACTGCACATAAGGTTCCCCAGGCTTTTCCTGCCTTAAGGCTTGGCTTTGTACCCTCAGTATTCTTTTTATCTGGTTTTGGTGTGTATGCATCTGTTATGGTGGTTTCTAAATGTTAATCATTTCAAAATCCCATATTGCTTAATACAACTGAAAATGCAATAAATATCTGTATCTGATACTAAATCTGACGATAGATACAAGTTCCTATCTGTATTACCACTTCTATCATATTGTAATCCATTTGAAAACAGCTATTTTTAACCTGTTCTGATTTATATTAATTAAAGTTATGGTACTACTAGGGTACAATACCATTCTATGAACTATTGGAAAAGGGATTCAGGAACATGTTAAAATTGACCTTTTTGCTGCTTTTATTAGTTTTCAAACTAGGCCCTGGGCACCCCATCAGCTAACTAACATACATCTTGGCCATACCTAATATTTATGCTGATGTGCTGAGCTTAGTACTCCATTTTGCTTCCGAGTATTGTTTGAGTCCATTTATTTCCCCCATCTGTTTGTATCCATCTGTCATTCATTGGTCTTGCCCTTGCAATCTGAGCCCTTTGCATCAGGGCCCAATTGCTCTGCACTTTCATAGTGCCTAGTACAGCGAGGTCTCGGCATTGAGAAAGCAAATGATATGCTAACTATAAAAGGAAGGACAAATAGGCAAACTTGGGCTGCCGGTCACATGTCATTGTTACATTGACTGTGAGATTTGAGTTGTGAATTTTTTTCTATAAGTTTTTCTAGGGATTAACATGAAGTCAGATATATGACAGTTTTTCATAGGTTTGTTGAATAGTTTTGATGAGTAGTTTATGTGAAAGAGACTTGGTTGGTGGCTGATGTAAATATCTTTAAAAGTGTAACTACTTTTTTTCTCTTTTCAACCAGCTATTCTTCTGTGACACTCAAAAATATTCTGCTGAGATATTTTTGAAAAGGCCCTTTGTAATAGAACTTGAAGTAAACTTTTCTACTCATAGTAAGCTTTTCTTGAACAAGGACCTTGTACGCCTTACACATTATTGTGGTGCTACAAAAGAAATAGCAAGATAATTACATAATTTACAAACATTAGTTTCTGTAATATGATTCATGACACTTTTGTTAGAATATTAACAACTTCTTTTTTAAAATAGGGAATGGACCTTCAGGTATCTGCCTTTCTTATATGCTGTCCGGATACAGGCCATATTTGTCTCCTGAAGCTATACATCCAAATCCCATTTTGCACAATAAATTAGAAGAAGCTAGACATCTATCTATTGTTGATCAAGTAAGTTTGTGTCTTTCTTTTTTCCTGAGTCCTTTAGCCTGTTTGATTTTCTTTTAAAATGTTAAATGAATACAGTGGTAGACTTTTTTCCTTTTATGCATTTCCTTAGCATAAGTCTGTGCTGATTTAACATAAGTAGAGCTGTTGGCACGTACTTAACCCACAAAGAATTCTTAGACTCACAGTAATCTTATGCTTCTACTACAAACCTCTCAAAGATTAATAGTGGAAGCCAAGAGCTCTCATTGTGGTCTGAAGCAAATTGTGGGGTCTTTCTTCCATGTCCTTCCCCAGTAAAATGAAGATATTTGTTAGGCTCCCCCACAAGGTATTATAGCACTTGAAAGTAAAACATGCTAAATTTAATTATAAGAATTACAAGCCCAGAAACTGAAGCAAGCTTCTCTGCAAGGATTCAGCAAGCTTTATCTGATGGATGTAAAATAGATTAACAAGCTTTTCATCAACTTTTGACACTGCTTTCTTTGCACAAAATAACATTAAGCTTTTTGGCTTAAATTCAGTTCTGATATAAAACCCTGCACTGCTGAGGTAAGTTATATTTTATACTTAGACAAAACCTGAATTTAATTGATAACAATATTCACTTACTGTAGGATATAGTGCTTAGTTGAGTCTGTACTCTCACATTGACAAACATATTTCACTGTGCTCGTTTTAATAAATAGAACTTGGGGGAAGAGTGGAAGAATAATCTGGGCACAGGAAAAGAGGTATGAATTTTGTATCAGCAGCTGAAAAGTTGTAGGTTTGTTCTTTTTAACCAGGCAGAATGCAATGTAGATTTGTACCTTCATATATTAACTAAATCAGAGGTGTATAACATAAGCTTTCTTAAGTGGAAGGCTTACTTTATCTAATCCTGTGAAGGGGCTGCAGGAAGCACAGCTGCTAAATTTAAAAGCAGTTATTAGAATACAAAGGGTAGGGAAGTGGGGGAGGAAAAAGAGGGAAGACTGCTGAGAAAGGAGAGATAGGTAATGGAGAGAAAAACAAAGCAAGTAGCTCATTTACTATTGTAACTCATGACATTTTACAGGTAGTACCATGAGTTATAATGATTCTCCAGACCTAACAGATGTTTGCTATTGGGAGATCAAACTGCTATTTAAAGCGGCTTCATTCTCCTCTAGCACCACCCCTCCATCTTCCTAGCCCATGCACTGTTTTCAGAATAGGAGAGGGGAAAGGGAAGAAAGGGAGCTTGTTCTGGGGATTGCCCAGACAGTGCTGGAGGGTGGGGCGGTTGGATTGGAGCCTCTGCACCTTGGGAGGAGGGGGTCTGATCCACTCACTCCACCCTTCAGCACTAGCTGAAAAAATCCACACCAAACTTCCTCTTCCCCCTTCCCATTCTGAAGACAGCACCAGGAGAAGGGCTGAGTTGCAGGCTCATCCAGGGGTGCTGGGGGGTGTGTGACTCCCCACCATTGCACATATGCCCTCATGCCTCTCCCAGGGGTATGCCCCCCCCCCTGGATTCTGCACAGGGTGGAGGCAGGCTGCTCGCTGGGCTCTGTGCCCTGCTGCCATTGCCTTAGGATCTCCGTGTGCCTCCTGTGTACTGGCTGTGCTATGTCCTCTGCCCGCCTGGCAACAGGAGGTACAACTAGTGTTGCACACAGCTCCTGAAACAACAGTAGTGGGACACAGCCCAGTGGGCAGCCTGCCTCCCATCTATACACACCTGGGGGGGGCAGGTGCCTCCCATGCCTCCCCTAGGCTGTGTGCAGTGGCAGGAGTCCCCCTAGCACTCCTGGATGAACCACTCAGGGCTCGAACCATCCCACAGCCTGGCCAGGGGTCCCACTCATCTCTGCCCCACTCCATCCCTCACCATGAGGCCTTGGTCTGCCCTACACCCTTTCCCCCCAACATACTTACCTGCTGGGTGCTGCTCCACATACAGCCAGTCTGCATGCCTGGCCACCTGCAGCTGGCTGTCTGTGTCTGTGTGCCACTTGCCCCATACCTCTCACAAGTTGTCTGCGTACCACTGATGATACGCATACAAGAGTTTGGGAACCACTGCTGTAGAGCACTTTCAGGGGCCAGGTCAGGTGAAAATTGTCACTTCTGTCTGCACCTTCACAGATGTATGATTTTATAATGGCAAATCCAGGTCATGGGATAAGAATCCATAGGCTCAGTTTAGAGCATATTTAACACAATCCAATCTATGGATGAGTTCTTGTTCCTTAATTTTCTGTTCAAGTTAATTTCTTAAGTTTTGCTGTCTAAGAAGACCCACTCTGAGGTCAGCAATGGAATGTCCAAGGAGCTTAAAGTATTTTGCCTTTCTAGTGTTACTGTCAGATCAGTGTTCTTTAATTCTTATGAGTATGGATTGCCCCATCTGTCCAATATAGACAGAAGAGGGGCACTGTAAGCAGTTAATGGTTTATATAATATTGTTTAAGGTGCAGGTGAATGAACTTTGGATGAACTGGAAAATAGGTTTTATTTGGTCCAGTGATTATGTTGTCCATGTTAATGAGGGGGCACAGCTGGCATCTGGGTCTGAAGCAAGGTCTGGTGCTTTTAACATAATTCAGTATGTCAGCATTGTAGGCATTAAAGTCTTGCTGCTAGATTTGTGGTGGGAAAGCCAGTTCCTGGCTACAGATACTCTGTATGCTTCTGTAATTTAGCAGTCACAGAGTATCATCATGTTTTGTTCTCAAGCAAAGGTGATTTTTTTTTTTTTTTTTTTTTTATCTGCTAAGAAGAAATATCTATAAAATACCTAAAACCTATGAATAGCATTTAAATAAAATAGGAAGACCACTTTCTGTCTAGTTATGCTAACATGATGATATAAAATAGAGCTGGCCAGCTGATGGCCCACCAGTTGCATGTGGCCCATGAAGGCTTTAATTTATAGCTCTCAGGCTTCTGGTCTGATCACTGTACCTTCAGTGTTCCTGCTGCCACTGGGGTCTCTGAACCCCTCATTCGTCCTCCAGCTTCTGCTTTTTCTCCCCATTCTTGGAGGTGGGACAGCACAGCCTGTGGGAGTCTGAGGAGCCTGCAGCCTGTGAGGCTCAGTGTTTCAGGGTCTAACCCCTATGTTTTGCAGCATTCATGGTGTGTAGTCCTGGGGACATGCAGTCCCGGCTGCTGAAAAGTTGGACACCTATGATGAGACAGCAGATTTCTAAAATCTTCCTTACTTTGCGTTATTGAACTGAAATTATTGGAAATCCTAGATATTCCTTTTTAAGAGGAACAGACCATGTTCTTAAAAATGATGCTTCCTCTCAAAGTTTTCCTGGTGAAATGTATTTCAGCTAAGTTAAAATGTGTCCCCAGGGTTTAACATGCCCTCTGTTGTCTCTTGATAGTTTTCCAATGTTGGTTAGTCTTGCTAGGTTTGAGGTTAGGAAGGAATTTTTGTCTAGCTCTGACTGGTTTTCTTTTTTATTGCATCACCTAGTCCTCCTTTCTAGGATCTTCTGCCACTGTCCTGTTTGTATTCTATCTCTTTCTCCTGTTCTTTGCCTGTGGCATGTTGCCAGGTTTGGAATGATTTTTCCCCATGTCCAATAAAGTGCTTTTTCAGTCATGATGTTGAAAAAGGTGAGAGTAGTTCTCTCTCTCTCTCTCTCTCTCTCTCTCTCTCTCTCTCTCTGGAACTTTTAGAAAATAGCTTGCCTCTGGACATGGGATAGGGCATAATAGTCAAGGAGGCCTGTTCTAGTCCTGGATTCTTACATTATGGAAGATGCCCCATAGGAAATATTTTAACCCAGAAGTAATTAATTTACTGTGGGTTTCTTTTAATTTTTCATCTTTTAACAGTGACTTTCTATTAGAGTTCTCTTATGCACATCAGAATCCTGTACTGTGTAGTAAGAATGTATTACCAAGGAATTCTTTTTGCCTGATTTAGGATTTGGAATACTTGTCTGAAGGACTTGAAGGACGCTCTTCTAATCCCGTGGCAGTACTTTTTGATACACTGCTTCATCCAGAGGCTGACTTTGGATACGACTACCCACCAGTTCTGCATTGGAAACTAGAACAACATCACTATATTCCACATATAGTGCTTGGCAAAGGACCACCTGGCGGGGCTTGGCATGTGAGTAATTTTTGCAAAAAAATTCAAATCCTATGATTTGAATGGCATATTTTTAGTCTCTTCTTATATGGTTTTGATTCCTAGATGGTAATGAATTGCAGGTTTTGCCAGTCATCTGAAGCCCAGATTCTTTACAAAGAACCAAAAAGGCAGAGGGAGAAGGGGGAAGGAAAAATCAAGGAAATCAATGTTGTGGAAGTTACTTTTGAGCATAAATAAGCAATATTTGCTATAACTTTTTAGTTTCATTATTCTTTTATTTTATTCTTGAGGATTATTTACCTCAAAAGTGAAGGGATGCCAACTTTTTGTGAGGGATGTTTGAGAGACCTGGTTGCAAGGATGCATCAGCTGGCAGGTTCAGGTCCTAATAGTCCTGCATGTAAACTTATTACAATGAAATGATCCTAGTATGTTTGCATATTTTTAATAGTGTACTATAAAACTGTAGGCAAATTTTAATTCACAAGAACCGACCAGATTGTTGACTTAACAGTTGCAAATATTAATCAAGCTTTTAAAAGTAATCCTGGGGTTCCATATTTTTGCCTATGTCTTGTTAATAAATGAGATTACTTTGCAAACTTCTTTGTCACTTATAAAAGGACCCTGTTCTTTCAAGTCCCACACATGTTCATTTAACTGTTAAAAAGTTTTATATAGGGTTTTTCATATTTTAAAAATATTAAATGTTAATACAAATGTAGCAGCACTTCACAAATTCCTTTAAATTAGAAAAGGAAACTGTCAGTATGTTGGCAAAAGCACAAGCATTATGCATAAGAAATGTTTTTAAATTGGATGTTGGGGTCACTGAAGGGAAGGGGTTAAATTAAAAATGGGGTGGAAGTTCATAATATTTTGATTTCCGTCAAGTGATGTAATAGTCTTCTACTCTTTACTTTGACTTTATCTTCCATAAAAGAAATCTTCCTTTTGTCCTGATCACTTAACATTTTGTTAATTTTAAATTACCCAAATGCGTGTGCTTGGTGGGGTTTTTTTGGGGATGGGGGGGTTGTTTGTTTGTTTTTAATAGAATTTTGGTTGTATCCTTTTGAGGCATTATTGGAATAAACTTTTGGTGGACTTCTATTGTATGTCATGTTCATGATGAAGGAGAACTGTCTGTCTCTGCTTAAAATCAAAAATATGTTCTGAGGGTCTTGGAAAACCACATACTACAGAAAGAACCCATCTTCTCTTGGGCCACTAGGTGGCAAGGACTGCAAGCAAGAGGAAGAGGCTGTTTAGTCCATCTGAAGACAAGCCTCCATGAGGAGTGATTCTTAAACATTTTCAGAGTCTGGATCATTGATGTAGGAAGTGTCTTATTAACTAATTCCTCTCTAATTTGGTGATGTGGACAACTCCCTCATCTGCTTGCAATCATCGCTTTCCTATGCGAATTTTATCGTTTCATTTTAGTTGCATGAAATGTAGTAAAATTTGGTACATTTCTGTAGAATTTTTTTTTATCCTAGTTTAGCAACTGGAAATTCAAAAGAGAGTTAGTTTTTGTGTAGTGTGCCAGTTCTTTAATCCACTAAAACTAGGTTCAGTCTTGGGCTTTTTGCCTGCCTGTATTAATTCAGTCTTCACAGGTTGTTTTAAACTTGCATAGATTGAATCGATAAGCAAGTGAACAGACATTCACTTTTGATTCTGGAAATGCAGCCACATGCCTGTAGAAGCTGGGGAGTGCTAGAGCATACCTCCCTCTTCAGCTGAAGCAGACAGTTTGGGCCAAGACTAGCCTGCCCACTTCGGGGGGGCGGGGTTGTTGGGGAGGTACAAGGCATCCTGGAATACTGGGGAATTGTGAGGTTTAACTTAAATCTAGAGGGGATCTGGGACCGAAAAGTTAAATAAAACAATTTAAGCTCAATAAATTAAATCTGATACTGTATCTATCCAGGTTTATCTTAAATCAGTTTATCCAAATCAAAATTTGGCCATTTTGAAAGTGATTTATGTGCACTGAATTTGTTTGTTGCAGATTTGAACCAGTTTCTGATCACTTATGCTGGTTTATGTGTAACTACCCATAGATTACATGGTTTAAACCACTGCACTAAAGTCAGCACTAGGAAGTGATCGGAGCAGATAACGTTGATAGCCTAGTTGTTGACTCCGGTAACTGGCTCACGCTTAGACGTCTCTAGTACTATTTGTTTTGAATTCTGTCAGCAGGGACATTCTTACAGCATGTTTTTTTTCCCCTTTGCCTGTATGTTCTTTGACTGGGAACTTTTCTGTCAGGATTTATTTATTTCCCTGCTAGGAAATTATGGCTTGAATTTTTTTTTCTTAAATTTTCCCTTCTCCCTGCCCAGATTCTTTCTTTTCTGTAGCTGAACTTCTGTTCTCTTAGATTAACAGTCTACCATTTCTTATCATTGTATTCCTAGTTTTAAATGATCTTTTTTTTTTTGTCTAAGCAGAATTTCAGAGTTCATGCGCAATTAGCTATCTGTTCAATCTTCTTACTTACGGTGCTGTTGCTGGTGGCTCCGTGCGATGTTTTGTCTTTGGGAAGACTAATGTGTTTCTGCGCTATGTTGCTTAGGAAGAAATGTATTTCTTAAAGTATTTGCTTTTAAGGAAGAGCATCCTAGAAATGGAAAAGATTTATGCCTATCTGTGGACTTGCTTGCTGTTTGTTGATTTCCATTATAATGTTCACTTCCTTGTTTCCGCTTTAATTACCAAAAGAACAGTTCAACCAGCGAATGTAATAGGGTATTTTAAAGTTAATACATGGCAGTAGTCTGTATTTGCATGAAGTAATGAAGATGCTTATCAATTTTTAAGATTACTTTGTTTAACAAATGCAAATAATGTAGGTTCATCACCAGAGCAAACATGCATAGAATACTCTCCCAGCTGACTAATGCTCCTGAAACTGATCTGTCTTCAGTACCCAGAAGGGAAATCCCATTGTGGCTTGCAGGGTTTGCAACTCCAGGGCAGCCAATTAGTTTGTAATCTGGAAGGCCCAAGGTTTCTGGCCCAGAGCAGTTTGAGCTGCCTCAGACCCTTGAAACTCACCCCAGAATTTTCACAACAGAGAGCATGGAAGTTTTGCATGTGCATGCCTTCAGGCAGTATTGATCTTAAAAATGTATCTGGCAAAAAAACTCATGAGTAGTGAGCGTTAGATGCCAGGTCTGGTGGGATCTCCCATGTTTTAGCCTAATTGTTACAGCATTTGCCCAGGGTTCCTGCCTAGACTCTTTCTTCTCTTAATATGGGGGGGGGGGGGTATCACAGCTCTCCATCCATTTTAGCCAGCATTAAATGCAAGGTGCTGTGGCTCAGCTTCAGAAGAAGAATTAACCTCAAACCTATGATCAGGTGGTTAGATCACTATGCTGGGAAGTTGGAGGGTTGTATATTCAAATCCCCTCTGCATTAAAGGGGAACTCCTACTTTCTGGACAAGTGCCTTGACTGTTAAGCTATTGGGCTAAAACATAGGAGGGCCCTTTTCACCTTTTTCATGCCATTTTGTAACTTATACTTGCACAGAGCATGTATATAGGAAGTTGCATACCTCCTCAGCCAGACTGCAGCATATTACTTGCTGCATATGCTTAGTAACCCTGTGGATACTCATGTATCCAAAGTCCCTATGAAGTAGGATCCAAACTGTACTTAAGCAGTAGTAGGTAACTGCTGTCTGTGTAAAGTTAAATAAGATTCTGACTCGGGCACCACTCTTTCATAAAAGCATGGCTCCAAAAGCTCATTGAGCTTACCTTTACAGAAAAGCCTTTTAGATCCAAAGAACAGGCACAAAACAGCACAAGCTAAGAAGGTATAAGAGTCCATGCTATTGAATGTGCTAGTGATGCTGAGAGTATTCCTAATGTCAACTTTGGCACTTCTAGTGGATTCTACTTTTGATGTTGAAGTTTGCCCTTGAGGATTTGTCGTCGTCTTCCTTCTGACATTGCAGGTACTGCCACCAAGATCATCCAGTACAAGGTTGTTTGCAGAGGAACTCTTTCCCCCTCTCTTTAAGACATTTCTCCCAGATTTCCAGCAGTGAGCCCACACTGAAGAAGCTGGAAAAGGACCCTACTGAGTTATCCAGAATAACCCAGCATTGATTCTGATTACAGGACTAAAGACCAGTATTAGTCCAGTATGCCACATTGGCTATGCAGATCTGATTGAATATCACTGTTCCGTGAGTCCCAGAGCAGTGTTTTGTTGCATGTCTTCACCATGAAATGCAAATCCTGTTTACCTACAGTACTAATAACCCTCTCTGGAATCTCAGTAGCCTCAGACTAAATCATGAGATGAAACAATCTGTCTTCATTGCCTAAAGAGTCTCCTTCTCCCTGGTGAAACTACCATCCCAGTTCTGTCACTCCAGGAGCTCATGTCAAGTATTAGACATGGATGGCCATATGGAGTAGACCATAATTCAGGAAAATGTGTAATAACTGGTCCTCAAAGTAAGTGCTTTGGCATTGAGAAGAATGGCGCTGATAGATGAGGTTTAAGTAGAACCTGTGAAATGCCTTTAGCAGCACAATCTATTTTAATCAAAAACTTTGAATAGTTTCTATTGTGATCACTCAGTCTTTCAACAAACCAGAAAAAGGATGGATCAGTCAAAGCCTTCCAAAGAAGCTTGGAGCTCATATAGATAAGGTAACTTCTATTTCTTTACAGTTTAGGGTTGCAAATTATCTAATGTTATTCACGAAGTACAACTTTTTCACGTAGGAAAAAGTAATACAACTCCTTCCCAGATTCCTGGAGGAGTGCAGAAGTTCTGGGAAAAGTTGGCCAGAAAAGGATAAATGGTGATTACGAAGTAGTACTGTAGATAGAAATGGATGAACAGCCAAGTCAGTGGCAACAGCCCTTATAATGTACTAAGTTTTTAATGACATGTGCCTGATCTACCAAGAGAGGTCCAGAGTATGGACATATCTCACTCTAGGACTTGAAGCTGTACATTACCTGAAAGATTCCTGCTGTCCTTGAGAATCTATACCCTAGTGCCACACTAAAAAATCTTCTGATACTAGACCTGTCAGAGACAAAGAACACCATTCATACTTTCCGGTAGGCTGCTCATCCAAGGAGCAGCCCTTCAGTTTTAGAAGGGATGTACTATCTTTCACACATCTCCATTTCAAAGATATAGTGAGTTTGACACTACTGAAAGGAGTCGCACTGAAACTCAAACCCCACAACAAATCTTTGGAACTACCTTGCTCCCTTCCCTTAGGTTTGGGTATAGATTTACCCTGGACTACAGAACATGTTAACATCAGCTCACTTCCTTGTTATTTCTCCCTTTCTGCCCAGGAACCCTTTTCAGAAGAACCTTTTACACCTACCTTGCTCCATACTACTTCTTCAGTACTGGTTTGTGGATCTCAACTTGCAGGAAGCATACTTCCATGTTGCCATTGCTTGGTCTACAGGAAGTTCCCCTATTTACAAAACATTACCAATACGAAGTACTGCTCCTTTGAATTGTCCAAGGACATACTGACCAAAAAAATGTGTGTAATGTAAAGGTAATTAATGAGTAGTTGATCAGAGGAAAGTCTTACTAAGAAACTGACAAACCTAAAGTATGTATTAGTCCTGTTTCAGCTGCTGATGTGAACTACAGAAAATTGTTCCCAACTGCAACATAGGCAACAAAGTTCCTAGGCTCCAAGATGGAGTCAATAGCACCACAGGCCTGCTTGCCTCAATTTAGTCCCTAGATAAGGGACAATTATATACCTTGCCTTGATTTTACTTTCCCTTATATTATTATGTCATGTGCCTGTTGTACATGCATGACATCAGTTACCAGGCTTTTCCTAAGGCCTTTTCTAATCTGACTCAGTTTGGGTCAGTCTGTTCCTACAGGGGACATCAACCAACTCCATCCCTTCTAATTCTGTTTTTTATGACTGCCCTTTTAGCTGATGGTTAAAACCTGATAATGTCAGAGTACTTTTCAAAACCTGTCAGCATTCACCGCACCAGTCCAGCTGCATCTCCATATACAAGGGATGTGTTGCTTGGAGGACAAGAGACATCATAAACATTCTAGAGCTTTATATCACTAAGATATTCTGTATGACATTTCTCTTTGTCCTTCACTATTCCAGAGACTGGCTGGGTGGAGAGGCACTTTTCCTCAGTACCCCAGACCCACAGCATGGATCTGGAGCAGTGGGGAGTACATTGCCCCTTGTTTCACACCATCAAAGGGGCAACAAGAGGCAATGTTTGTTTTGCCCAGTGAAGTGGTTCAGTTATGTTATGACATTGTCACAGCTGAATCTCTCCATTTGGCAACATCTGTTTCTAGTCTACACTCTTTTAGCCCTGCAGCAGCAATGAGATAGTCAGAGCAATGAGCTGTCCAGATAGTTGGCTTCTAGCTGTGCATACTTACTGCAGAAGATGTCTTCCACTATTGTGGAGTAGAAGTGAGAATAAACATCTGCCACCAAATAAAATGCAGTCTTTTCCAGAGAAAGTTTGATCTTAGATCTCTACTGGATGGTACTTTTGTCTTATAATGGTATTAGGAGTGTCTCTATGCCTTCCTGTTGTGCCCAGAGTGATTGCCATATAACATTGGGCCAAATTCTCCTTCATGTACATTTTCCTGCTATAGACTGGCATTCTGTTTTCTTGCATCTGATGTTATCACCATTTTTAAGGGTTGGATACACATTATCACACAACTTATGTTTGCATGGGACCAGTATTGTCCCTTGAGGCTCACAGATCTTCCCATCTGAGTCTCTCATCTAGAGCTTCATTCACTATCTTGCTATTGCCACAGCTAGAAGAGTGACCTGCTTAAATAAGTCAGAGAAACTGCTGCATAGTCCACTGGAATGAGATGTAAAGTGGTGCTTAGAATTTGTTTAAAATTGACTTTTGATGTCGTATTTTAGTTTGCCTTTGCCTATATTCTTCCCTAACTTCCCTTGCAATAGTGAGAGTGTGACTGCCCAGTAGAGGGCGCTCCTGCGTTAAGCCACCCACCTCACTGTGCCCAACTACCTTCCAGGCTCTGAGTGCCTCCCTGGGGCGCCTCACATCTGGCTGACTCCCTCCCTGAATCACACCCACTAGCCTGGGGGTTCCACTGCCACCACCCAGGGCTGGGCTTGATTCTGGCTCTGTGCACCCTGGGAAACACAGACCTAGTAGCCCTTGAGGGTACTTGATTCACTTCAAGAACTTGGGATGCTTCTCTCAGTCAGAAGTACAAGTAGTGGTCTCCTTTAGTCAGCCGAACCAAGGGGACCCCAAGGCATAATCTAGACCCACTCCCAATAAGTCTCCCACGCTAGGTACAAAGGAGAACTTCATTGGTTACAAGGGGTAGGGCTGGAATAGGGTACAGGGTAGAGCAATATCAGAGAAATCCCATAGAGCAAACTCCCATGGCTGGGTAGCTTTTGATCACGCATCTGAATTACTGCAAACTATATATCTAGTTAGATCTTGGGTAGATTACTCACAACTATCATCCAGAGGCAGGTGGAGATTCCCTCTGGAGGCAGGTAGTTTCTTGATCATGAGTTTTGAGAGAGTGAGCAAGTTTCAGATGGTTCAGCTCTTCTGTCCCTCTCTGAGTCTCCCTCATGGCTGCTGCCCCTTCCTCCTGGGTAGTCCTTAACTTGTATAGCCCTTATGACCTCATTTACCTGGTTCAATGGGGACCAGCACCTGTTGGCTGTCAGCCAACCAGTTTGAAATGCATCAGTAGTTGCTGGGCAGACTGGCAGTTCGTAGCTCCCCAGGGAGCAAGCCCCTCACCCAAGTACATGATACTAGTCGTGTAGGCAGAGGGAGCAGGTTTTCCCCCTTCCTCAAAAATGTATCCAGCTCAGGTTACCTAAAGAGATAGGGTAAGGTGTGTATCCTCTGCTGAGACCATCCTAACCAAATTGTCACAGAGCAGAGTTTTTGGGGAGAAACTGAGGTGGCCTTCTGCCACAAAGAGAACATACAATACTCTCAGATAAACCCTATCTGAAATATTTAGAGCTATGTTTATTCATAGGGCTGAGTAGTAACTATTCCAAAAATCAGGTTATTTTGTCAGAAAGTAGATAAGTCTGTCACACTATTCTATTAGTTAGCCTATCAAAAGTACCTTTTGTAGTCCACCAGAGCTTATTGTATTAGATTTTTTTGGTTACTGGGGATCTATGAAACTGCAGCGTGGAGCAAGATGATCATGTTCTTGAAGCACTATGCATTGGATCCAATGCTAGATTTGGATGATCAATCTGTCTGACTGATACACCTGGTACTCCTCTTTTCCGCTATCCTGAAGTGAACAATAATTGCCATGTCACTTGCAGTGCAGCTCGTGTTTACACATGTTCAAAAATATTGCTCCATCTGTAGTAACTGACGTAGGAGATGCCAGTCTGAATCTGCAACCTAGCCTCCTTCTTCATTCCAGAGATACTTGGTCAACATGGGCTTTGAATTGGGACAGTCACGGCCCCTCCACCTTTTCTTCCTTTGGATGGGAACCGGACACATGCCTGATCCTGACAGACATGCTTATTTGAGACTTGGATTGTGCACCTGTGATGCACATGTGCAACTTGCAGTGGGATT
This sequence comes from Caiman crocodilus, assembly GCA_030014935.1. Taxonomy (NCBI): domain Eukaryota; kingdom Metazoa; phylum Chordata; order Crocodylia; family Alligatoridae; genus Caiman; species Caiman crocodilus. Next base: position 42,979,817 of record JAGPOW010000261.1, on the reverse strand, counting down.
CACAGTGACTACAACTTTCTAGGATCTTCACAGTTGCTGTAGGTTTACTGTTCAGTTCCAGACTCTTGCTTCCAGCCAGTGTTCTTAGACCTTGAATATAGGCAACGTTCTTAGAGCTTCCAAACTCCAGCTCTTGAATTCATAGTAGAGCTTTCAGGCTCCTGGTTTCCTAGCAGAGATCCTGGAACACACGTTCCTGATCTCAGGCACACTGTGTGGGTGGGGGGGCTTGCAGGGAGCTCATCAGGTGAGCTTGTAGAAAACTAGGCAGCATTCCACCTCTGCTTTGAACTTTCAGTAAAACAAGTGTTTCTTCAAAATATTATTTGATGAATTAGCATTTTTTTAAATTTCATCAGACAATTCCTGATTCTTTGTAAAACAGTACCCATCTCAGAGCTCTTAGTGCTTACAATCAACCTTTCCAATGTGTCAGGTTTCTAGATAACAGAATCTCTTTTTGTACTTGTTGCTTACTTTGTTGGATCTGATCTTTTTTCTTCCTTTTGCATGGGGTCTAGCCAGCTTTTTTTAAACAGACTTTTCCACTGAAGATAATATTTAGTTTGCCATCTTTTTTCCTTGTCTTTTTTTTTTTTTTTTTAATCCAAACTTCCACGTACTATTTGGGACTTCTGACCTTTAACACTGTCTCATGTATCATTTGTCTTTCTGTTTAGGAACAAAAAGTCTTCGTTTTGCTGTGGACTAGATTATTCTTTAGATCCCTTTCAACCTTGTGTTTCTTTGATATTCAGTAATTTGTTTGAACCTGTGGGTTTTTTTCTGTTCTTTTTTTTCCCTTTCATCCATTACTTTTAGATTTGTTTCCAGAAATTATGAAGCAAAGTTTGGAATCGATATTCATATTCTTTTGGTTTCTTGTTGCTTTTTTTTTTTTTTTTCCTTACTAAAATTATGTAATTAGAAACAGCTTGCCATATTTATGCTTTCATTTGTAATGCTTTGGTTTTTCTTCATTAACCTTAGACTGTGTAGTTTAGAATTCTTTTCTAATCATAACATGAAATGTTGTTTGATCTGCATGCCCATAAGGATCCAATATTTCTGGTGCCAAGATACAGTAAAACCACTTGATCAGTATTTAGAAGAAGTATACCTGTTAAAATGTAACTGTCACACTTGCTTTGATTTTCCTCTCTAGACGATGGAAGGCTCCATGTTGACAATCAGTTTTGGAGACTGGATGGAGTTGCCAGGACTCAAATTTAAGGATTGGGCAGCTAGTAAACGGAGGTAAAAGCACCAGATTTCTTAAAGTGATAAATGTAGATATGAATATCATATAAATACAGGTTTGAGAGGTGCTATATAATAGTTCTAGAGCCAAATTCTATTCTACCTAGTAGGTGCTTAAGTGAACTGAGGTGCCTCAGTGTAATCCTATTCCATCTTGCTCAAGTCCCTGAAAAACTGTTACTACAACAGGTGAGGGTGTCCCTTTTTTCACACTTTTTTACTGCTCAGTGGGCACATCTTCATGCACAGAAGACTAATTTTACTGTGTATTAGCACAGCTGGCAAAAACCATGCTAATGTGCAGATTTAGTTTAGCATGTGTTAACAACACTTAAGCATTCATCTGTGCTAATGTGCAATAATGCTAGTTACAACACACAAAGTTGGTGCCAGTTATTCTATATATTAAATGTAATGCACTGTAATTATGGCACATTAATGAATGTCTGGATTCACCCAGTGTTAAGGGTAAGATGGCAGTGTGGTACAAATGTAGATTAATGTATTTTCAGGGACTTGAACACAGTGGAATAGAATAAGTGCCTGAGTACATCTAGATACCTAATAGATGCAATAGGATGTGGCCCATGTTTATAATGATGGTTCTGTTTCCTTGAGGGCACTAGACAATGACATTTTTTTGTTGCTAAAATAGAAAGATTCATCCAGTGACACTGACCAGTTTCCTATCATAAACATGTATTCATAAATTATAAACTTGTTTTTGTTTGATCTTGTTCAAGGTCTTTGGCTGGTAGAAAGCTTCTACAGATAACATATGATTTACTTGTTTTTTCACCTTCCTTTCTATTGCACTAATTACTTTTTAAAAGAAAATTAATCATTAGATATTTCTTTTAAATTCTCTTTCCGACAGGTTTTCAAATTGGAACCTGAAGGTCATTTTAAAGTGAATCTAACAGTAGCTGTTTAAAACAAATATACTAGTTTCCCCATATAAAATTAGCCCACTGAGATATTTACAAAATGCACACAAGAGGCATTTTATAGGCATTTCTGGAGCATCAGTAGATCTTGGGAATTATTACATTGTGCTTATGAATCTCTTTCGTCAAAAATTAGCCTTAATGCAGTCTTAAACTGCAGCTACAATCTTGCTCCTTCATGAAAAAGCCCTTTCTGTAGCACAGTGTAAGCACAGTATGGAATAAATCTTACTAATGGTAATGTAGTAGTGATTTATTACCATTAAATCAATTACATTAGTTTATAATGGTAATAAACGTTGTACCCAGTCACATTTTGCTGGACTTGCTGCAGTGTGTGGCTGGGGCATGAGATCAACTTTGGTTGTGGCAGCTGAAGTAGCTTGAGTTAAACAGACTGAAAGGTCAGGGTCCAGAGGGAGAATTAATGAGATGGAGATAGGTGAGATTTGAGTTGCGGTGCTTGAAATGCAAGTTTGGGGACAATTTTTTCTTTTTTTGGTAAAGGAAAATAAACCACGAATCTACTGTATTCCTTCCTTCAGTGACTTGATAGTCACAGGTAGGCCCCATTCTGGAATGAAAATGTAAAAACCAGAGGGAGTCCCACAGACTTTAAGACTCTCTGACTTTCTCTCCTATGAGAGAAACTGTAGTGATAGATTATGCCTTTGCACTTTTGTCCTATAAATAATTGCTTGGACTTAATCATCATCTTCAACAGGATGTTACATACAACACCTACATACATTATGCTAGTTACTTTTTCCCCCCAGAATTGGGGCTCTTGGATGAGGAAATAGTGACAAGTATTTACAAGGTGTGTTTCTCAAAACTGTACTTGATTCTAATACAGTTCTACCCAGGGTCAGAGCCATAGCCAAGGCTGCTGCCTGACCCCTCTCCCCTGCCACCTTTGCACTTCCACGTTTCCTCCTCCCTCCTTCTCCAGGCAGCCTCTGCTCCCCCTTCTGCCTTCTTCCCCACCTGCCCCCTTGCTCATGCTGATCATCCACTTCTGGCCAATGTTCTTTTTCTTAGGTACATGAATTTTAAAATGTTAGCTACATAAAATATGTACATGTCGTAAGTTCTCAAGCTTGTTCTTCGGTAAATGTCTTACCAGGATTCTCAGAGTAATAACATGAATTTTTAAAAGGTCATATGCCTATGTCTTGGTAACCTACCCAAGATGGACAGGAAGTACTCTTTGTCCATATATTTACCAAATAAAGTCATACACTTTGATATGGCCACCATAATCTCTCTTGATTTATCATTTTGGATTTGTCTTAAAGTAGTAAAGTTCCTGAAACCATTTAAAAGGCATCTTACTAGTATCAATTATTATTTGCCTTTGAAACACAAAATACAAATTTCTGAAGTGAGTGCAGGATCTTAAGTTAAATCCAAAATGATAAAACAACCAAGTTTGAGGCTGGCCTTGGTGTCTAAATCAGGGGTGTCAAAATCACTTCCAGTGTGCGGCCAGATCCAGATGACAGGGCTCTTTGGCAGACTAGATCCAGACCAGGGGAAAGGGTGCCCTGCTTAACTGTATACTTTATTCTCAACTATCAGGAAGTTAAAACTGGCTTTGTGGGATACGTTCCATTAAAAATTGCTACAATATTTCTTCATTCGTTGTTTATCAGCTTTACTTTGTGTGATAAATGCATCACAGGGGATATTTTCAATGGGATTTGTTAGCCTGTCTCCTTCAGATAGTTATAAATTTCCTCTGTAGCATATCATACATAAATATTTAACACACAGCAATCCCAGACTACATCAGGTTTATTGAGGAAGGACAGCTACCAACAACCAACCCAGAATTTTGCACAAGAGTAGCAGTAGACAGATACAATTTCATACATCAGTGTTTGGGCAAGCTTGCTCTTACAAAGCAGATTTAGGGTGGGCTACTCCAGTATAGGAGGGGGTTTTTCAATAGGAACAGTGTGCTTAACACATTTGGGAATCTTATCCCTATATCGGGATGTCAGGGGACGGTATACGAGAAGGCCTTAGGGGGTGTGAACAGGTGGGCAGGGATGGAGCTCTGCCACACACTACCCTGTGCTACTGTGCAGGTGCTGCCCACCCAGCTGGACACGGGGTGGGGGAATCTCATATGCAGTGGCTACTGCCACTGCATTTGGCTGTGTTCCCCCCAAGTCTGGCCGCTGAGGGTACAATGATCTTAAAAGGTTGAAAACCTCTGCCGTATATAATCAGACATGAGGACAGTAGTTCTACAGTCTTTCAAATGCCATGCAATAAAATTTACTGAACTCAAGATAGTTATGTTATGAGTGGGGAACAGAGTCTATTCTGCTTAAATTTAAACCTACACAGACACTATTTCAAGTGTGATGTTCAGACCACCATTTATGGCTTAAATATTAATTGAACCTCTTTGATTTTCTTTCAGAAATATAAAGAGTGACAGAGTAATGCCAGAAGAAATAGCTTGTTATTACAAACAATATGTTAAGGTTATGGGTCTCCAGAAGAACTTCAGAGATAACACTTACATAACATCTGTGTCAAGACTTTACCGAGAAAAGGATGAAGATGAAAGCCAACTAGGTGAAAATATTTCAACTCGGCATTTGCAGGAGGAAGCAGAAGATGGACAGGAACCATCAATCAAAAAAAACTGGGAAGTCAGAGGTTATAATAGAGCAACAGATGGTTCACATGTACCCTTCTGCCTCTTTGCTGAGAATGTGGCACTTGCAACTGGAACATTTGATTGTCCTGGCCGACTCCTGGTTGAAGGAGAAGATTTTCCCTTTGTGCTTCATTCGATGTCTGACTTTGGAGCTGCCATCAGCAAGGGGAAACTACGTGGAAAAGTAGACCCAGTCTTAATTGTGGGTGCTGGACTCACAGCAGCTGATGCAATACTGTGTGCCTACAATAACAACATCCCTGTAATGCACGTGTTCCGCAGAAGGGTTACCGATCCAGGTCTAATTTTCAAACAACTACCTAAAAAGCTTTATCCCGAATACCATAAAGTCTACCATATGATGTGCACTCAGTCACATACTGCGGACTCTAATACGCATTCTGCTTATACCAGTTTCCCTGAGCACCATGTACTTTCCTTCAAGCCAGACATGAAATGCATCCTTCAGAGTGCCTCTGGATTGAAGAAAATCTTAAAGTTCTCCATAGCTTTAGTTCTGATAGGTTCTCACCCTAATCTTTTCTTTCTAAAGGACCAAGGGCAGTGCATAGGTCATAATTCAAACCAACCAATCACATGCAAGGGTAATCCTATTGAGATTGATCCATATACTTATGAGTGCACTAAAGAAAACAATCTCTTTGCATTGGGCCCTCTGGTTGGAGACAATTTTGTACGTTTTTTAAAAGGAGGGGCACTGGGCATTACACGATGTTTGGCAATAAGACAAAAGAAGAAACATCAACTAATTGTTGAAGGAGGTGGTAGTGATGGGGTGCCCTAATAAACCAAGCAGTGATACAAAACTTTTGTATATGGAATCACAGGCATACTCTGACAAGCAACTCATTGACAGCTAAAGCCATTAGCAGCCACACTTTTGTGATGTAATACAGGTGTGGAGAACTTGTGTACCTAGTAGAGGATGCTGATGCTGCAAGACTTTATCCTTTTGAAAACACAAAAATTTGGTCTGCTCTCTTAATTGATCTGTATGCAACTGGAATTGCTTCCAGATAAAGAACAAATGAGACTTTTGCTTATATAAGTACAAACTTATTCTCTGGAAATAGAGCATCTGGCTGGGAGCTGCTTTTTATTCTAGTGTCAAAAACTCAACAAAAAAATATTCCTATCTTGAAATTATAGATCTAAACCAAGCTGGAGAGGTTTTTTGCTCTTACTTAATATAAATGGTCTGTGGTCTTAAAGTAAATATAAAGCAATTCATTCGGAACAAAGATTTTTATTTTACCACAGTAATAGTTTATATACCTTTCGTGAGCATTAAGCAAATTACCTTTTACAGTAAACAGGATTTCTACAAACAGAAAAACATTTGACTTGAATTATAAATCATATCAATCTTAATTCAGTACTGGGATAAAAGAGCAAGCATTCCTTTAATCTTAAATGCATAATTTGACAATTCACCAATATGTTTGTCAAGGGTATGCCCGCACTTCCTGAAGTGCAGAAAGGCCATAACAGAGGGATTTCAGAGATCTGTTCTCTATTAAAATGATATGTAATTTTCCAAGAACACTCTGGTTTACAGTAAAACAAAAAAGTGCTGATGTAAGTGCTCTTACTACAGTGTCAGCATAATGAATGGCCAATGTTTTGTTACAAAAAAAAAAGTGTGGTTGAAAAGGTAGTACACAAAGTAGTTTACAAATTTTTGTAATCACCTTCTTATCTTACAGCTAAAGAAGACTGAATGGGATCTCTTATCTGGTGGAGGTGGTGGCAGATACTCCCCCATCACCTTGTGTCCAGTATTGGGTCCTGCTTTGCTTTCTCAAGTGATACATATAGTTAAAATGATGATGTCTTTAGGCATTTAGATGTCCATTTTAAATACCACATTTTAAAATTCCCTATATGAAATAATAAACCTGGAGAAAACAACTCCTTTAAAACCATACTCCATCTCTGACAAAGTTGCTAACTCAAGTTTTTGGAAGGTATAATCTAAGTTCCACAACTTGTGAAAGTGAGGTGTGGAATCTGTCACATATGCCTTTTGATAAATAAACCAATGTAAACACTATCTAGTGGTGTTCATTGTAGCAGGGGATAAGCAGTAGATCAGTGGTTACTTGCCTAATTATGACAGTTGTCATTTAGAATACAGACTAAAAGAGTCTTAGTTTATCCATCACCACACGCTTTTAATTCACACCTAGCATGTTTCCCAGTTCAGTCTGTTACATTTTTTTCATAAATGTATTGTATTTTCTAAATGGAACACACAGCAGTTTGGATTAGAGATATCATTTTTCATTATTAAAATAAAGCTCTAACTCAGCAAAATGATGATCACCTCAGTGGATGAATTATAAGAACCTGAACCAGATACAAAGAGACCCCAACTACCTGGTTATGGAGCTTGTATAGTGAAAAATATACATATTCTGCTGTTTCAGCCACATGACTTGATAATTGCATTAATATTTACACTTGTAATGCTTGATCTCTCTGTGCCTCCTAAAAATACCTACGCGTCTTAATAAAGTTTTTCAGGATCTGTAGCGTTTATTGAAAGGAGAAAAATTAAATATTGGGGCACACAGGTGTTAAAACCACAACAAAAAATATTCCCATCTTGAAATTATAGATCTAAGCCTATAATTTAATTGAAAGCTAAAGATGTCATTCTGAGAACAGGCTAACTTAGTTTAAGTCGGTTTGATGTCAGCTAAATCAGTGAAACAAGTAGATGATTTTTTTAAAACAATGCCCATTGTGGCTTGAATTTTAGTCATGTCTTGGGTCATTACTAGTTGCATAAGTAATTTTCATACTTGGAAAATGCAGGGATATGACTAGTTTCAGTTATGCTAACATCTACTTTGTTTGACATAACTAAGCATGGACTAGAGACTTCAATATTATTTCATTTTAGTAGAGGACTCAGGAGATTTTGGTTTTGGTTCTACTACGTAAACCTTGCATATTAGCTACACATTAAATCTTTTGTTAGAAAATCTGATTGTTCTTTTAACCAGTTTGGAATATTTTTATGTGGTAAAATCTACAATTTTGTTGATGTTCCTAACCATAAATGTTGGTAAGTCACAGCATAACATTGCAGCTATAAAAAAAACATTCCCATCCTTTGTGCAAATTTTTTTTACTTTTCAGTTTTAAATGAAGCAAGGGGATTAATTTGTTCAGGAAAACAAAGCTGCATCCTGAACTGTTGTATCTATTTAGACACTGTGAAATTTACTGTGGTGACAAAAGTTTATTGTACCAGTTTTTATTCGGGTATTTATGATAATATCCATTATTGTTGTTTTGGTATGCCTCAGAGTTAATGATTTTCCTTCTATCTCTGTTATTCCTTTGCATAAAACTAAACTGTGATGGGAAGTCAGTAGATTGAACTGGTATTTTTTGTCCACGTTTAGCATTTGAAGAATAACAGTTAGCTAGCCGGTGTGTAAATATGCCTTTTTTTACTGACTGATACAGTACTGAGGAATCTTCCTTTTTTTATTGGAAACTGCCTGTTTTTGTATTTGTAACTGGCCTTTAGCTACATGAAAACATGCGATTTGTGCAAATTGTTTTTTTCAGAAGGACTTTTTAAAAATTGATATTTGAATTGCTGCTAACCAGTGTAGCATAAACCTGAGTTAATTAATAACCAGTTTATGTAACTATGAATTATGTAGATCAGATTCCTGAAAGGGAAGCAGTCTCTACTTCATCCTTTTCTCCCACAACATGAGTGATGCTGCATTCAGTACTGTTTAATAGTTTAGAGTTAAAAAATGTAGGTGGTAAGGTAAACCAGTGCCACTGACATGTAGATGTAGAAGAGAATAACTGCATTGCTAGCTTTAACAATTCTATTTTAACTATAAAATTTTACATGTTGTACTAATATGTTAACCAAATATTTGCATTTTATAGTAGACTAATGAAAAATATATATTTTTTTATTTGTCTTGGGTTCAGGAATAGGTTATAATCCAAAGCACTACTGAACATATCACCTGGTTAAATTACTGCTAAGAGACTTCTACAAAATTGTGCATCTCTTCAGTTATCTCTAGCTTAAGAATTGCTGCAGCAGACTTGACCAGTGGTCCATTCAGTAAACAACTATTTGACAGGGACCTAACTGTGCAATATTAAATGTGAGAAAGAAATGGCCTTTAGGCCCTAATAGGTATGTTGGCTTTTGACTTGAACCCTGGGGACTGACAAGCTACTAAATTTTTTTTTCTAGTGATTAAGGTACAGAAGCATTCATTCTTATAAAAAGGTATAATCTTTCTTTGAATTCTGCCAAGGTATTTCCCTGACTTAGGTACCTTAAGGCATTGGGGCCTGGATTCACAAATGGATTTAGGCATTGCAGCACTTTAACTTTGTGTCCTTCCCCATAGTAGAATCACAGCCCCAAACTAGAAACCCAAGCTTCTTCATACATTGTATGGAGAGAGTGAGAAGTCTTAGAAAAGGATTTGCAGAAGCCTGCAAACTGAATGGAGAGCTGCCTAAACTAGCTTGTACAAAAATGCTGAGACATCCAGTGCCTGCCTCAAAGGTAGCTGGGTACCAGACTTGACTTAAGATTCTGAACAGTAAAACTTCTGGAGTTAAGCAATGCCAATTAAAACAGGAATTTGAATCCAGGTCTCTCTCACATCCCAAAAGAGTAGCCCTTGCTGGCAATCTAGTGGGTCCACTGGGAAAACTGCCTTTGCTGATGAAGTTGCATCATATTGTACATACAAATGGCTATTAGATCATGAATTCTGCTTCTCTCACCTCCCAGATAAGTTCACTAGCCCCTGGACCAGTACAGTTGAGTAGTGTTGAAATTTGTGCATGCATATCCACATGCACAACTTCAGCAACTTGGGACCTTCACTGACAAACTCATATGCCTTGGTACTCCAAGTGCCTATCAAGTTAGCAGCAGAGCAAGGGTTTTTTAAGCTTTTAAGATGAGTATATGTTGCATAACTTTAAAAAATCCTTACCAATGAAGATGCATACTGTTTTCTAGACTAGCAGCAGCTCACGTGCTTAAAAGAGGAATGCTAGATCTGTCTCTGGCAACCTCCCCAAAACAGTTTATGCAAACTTGTTTATTGAAATAGAGCAAGAATGCTATCAAAATAGGAGACAGGCTTACAATAGTGCATACTACCCAGAGCGGAAGAAGAAAGGAACTAGATTTAGTGGGAGCTGGGTTTAAAACAGGTAAACTGAATTCCTGTGTAATAGAATGAATGAATGAATGAATGAATAGTTCTTAATACAAAAGAAGGGGCTTAATATTTTTTCCTCAGTCCCTTTACTGATGGCAAGTAAAGAGCAGCAAGAAGTGCTAAAGGAGGGGGGAGCTCTGAAAGATTCATTGCAAATTTATAGAGACTCCACTTTAAACATCCTTATAGCCCTTGTTGGCAGCAGCAAAAACAGAAAATGGGTCATCCTATTGTTTTGGCATCTCTTCTTCCTTGTCTACTCCCCCCGCAGAGCTGAAGTGGTCTGTCTGGTACCATATTCCTTTATGAATGAGCCTGAGCAGCCTTTGGTTACTGGAAGCCTCCATTTGCCTACTAAAATAAGGGAGTCAATTATAAAAAAAGATGTAGAAGACTTTTTTGAGAGAACATGGTGCTAAAGAAATTATCTGTCCTACTTAGTTTTAATCTATAAACTATTTTAGAGTCACAATGACAGGTAAGACATGCTGCTTTCTTTTTTGTGGATGTTTATAAACTTGTGACAACAAAAGGAAACATGGTAACAGGACTGACAACATTGACTTTTGGAATAAATCTGAGTGATGTCTTATAGCACTTTATCCTGAAAGAGAAAAGTGTCTTACTTGAGTAAGTGCTCTATATACTAGTTAACACTCTTAAGCCAAAATAATGTGCTTTGACAGAAAAAAAAGACCCTGGTAACATTATGTGGCATTGAAAAGTATGTTTCTCTTAAGGGATCTGGTAAGTTTTTCAGGCACTATTATTACATAGTGATTGACAGATGACCAAGATATTGGAGAGACTTTTGCAGGGAAGATGGAGATTGTTATTTGCCTTGCTATACTTAAAAACCAGCAAGACATCAGCAGAAAACCTCAGATCAGTCAAGATGTGGGTTAGGTCAAGAGAGAAAGTAGATTTGGGTCATCAACATGAAGATGGTGATTGTGGTTTTAACCCTTATTAAGCTTCAGAGATGGAAAGAGGGCGAGACAGCTTGAGTGGATTGTCAGAGGAATGAGGACCCATCAAATGGATCATAGAGCAAACAGGGGTCACAGAGCAGTGGGAGAGGGTAATCACAAAAGCCAGTGGTTATCAGACTCATCTAGTGTGTGTTGCATTAAAAAAGCCACCAGGAAGTGAAAGAAAAGTGGAGCAGAGTTCCTTATTTGTCTAGGTAGAGATTAGAATGGAGGGGAAGAAATGGACTGGAAGAAGTAAAGAATGGAGGTGCTAATGAACATAAACCTGCATATAATTTGGTTTACAAGGTTCTTTGGGTGAATCTGATCTCTTTTATTTGACCAACTTAGTGTTGGGTAAATGGGTTTGGGGAGATCTTGTTTCCCCTAGTGCCCTCTGGGATAACAAGAAATAATGGGCACCAGTTGTTGGAGAGTAGGTTTAGATTAGACATCCATAAGAACTACTTCATGGTTAGGGCAGTTAGGATCTGGAACCAACTTCCAAGGGAAGTGGTGATGGCTCCTACCCTGGGGGTCTTTAAGAAGAGGTTTGATGCCTACCTGGCTGGGGTCATTTGAGCCCAGTTTTCTTCCTGCCCAGGCAGGGTGTCAGACTTGAAGATCTACAAGGTCCCTTCCAACCCTACTTCTATGATTCTTTGAGTTGGAAAACAATTATTAAGCAAGCTTTTGGGTTCAAAAACCCTTCATCAGGCTAAGGAAGTTTCTGCAGTTGGAGTGTACTCTTCCTGGATGGACTGAAAAG
>JAGPOW010000261.1:42938281-42967838 GCA_030014935.1 Caiman crocodilus | reverse complement strand
CTTTTCAGTCCATCCAGGAAGAGTACACTCCAACTGCAGAAACTTCCTTAGCCTGATGAAGGGTTTTTGAACCCAAAAGCTTGCTTAATAATTGTTTTCTAACTATTTAAGTTGGTCTGATAAAAGATACTGGATTCACCCAAAGAACCTGCCTGCCTATGTCCTTAGACCAACATGGCTACAACTTACACCTCTGTATCATTTGGTTTGGGATTTCAGAGAAGGGAGATAATTGGAAAGGCAGCTGAAGGTAAGGGCAAGGTTTAAATATGAGGGAAACTACAAATGTGCATTGATGAAGGGAGGCCAGGGAGGTTGTAGAGGGCCATGGAGGTAAAAAGAAGGACAAGAAACATTGTTAGGGAGCTGGAGGGATCTTGTTAACTTCCTTTTAAGAAGTCAGCATCTTGCATCAACATGGAAAAGATGTAAAAAAAAAAAAAGCAAGTTTAAAGCAATGACGAGGTAGCTTGGATTATAGCTCTGAGATTAAGCGTGTCGTATTTATGAACAACTAGTACACTGCCCCTTTTTAAGAGGGAAACTTAGTTACTGCTTCTTGCTTTGTATGCTCAGCTGAGTTACTGAATGCAGTGTGTATTTGAAGTCTGGTTAATAAAGTCTATTTTGTTTACCATATCCTGTGTGGATCTCCCTTCCTCTGAGCACCCTATAAAACGAAACTAATGCATAGTGTCAGATTTATCTTAGAAGAAGTGAACTGGAGCTTTCAAACTGAATAATGCCAGAAACATGCTGCCTGTGAGGTTAGAAACTAAAAGCATTCTGGAGAACTGAATTAAGATTTACTTTTTCCTTCAACCTATCATTGCAGGACCTGGGACAGAGCATCTGTAGACACAGGAGGCTGTTCACTTTCAAAACTATTAAGCAAAAGAGGCAGGAGCATCCAGCAGTACATAGTTCTCCACAGGCAAAGATACTGAAGCAGGCCGTCTTTATCAAAACTCAAAAGCAAACTGTTCGGATTTTTTTCTTATTTTCCAAGAAAATCATGTCCATACAAAGATGTTTCCTCAGAGAAATTGGGGACCTATTGACAGATGAAACAGTAGGGAGGCCAGGCACATGCAGACTTTAAAAAGAAGCATGTAGGAGAAATACAACAGGTTTAGGGCACACGTGGCTTGTATCCTGCATAAAAGGAAAGGCTAGCACTAAGGAAAATACTCATGAAATGCTCCAGATTAAATTACTGTGTGTTTTACACACTAAATGTCCCAGATTTCCTTAAAATAATATGGTCACTTGCTATATAGCTCATACCATTAGAAAACATCATCTCAGAGCTGAGGAATTTAAAACAATAAACTTTTGGTTACAACGCAAAAGGAAGAGTTTTATATACTTATAGGTACTTCAATAGCAGTAATAATAGCTTTAAAATAAATATCCACAGAATTCAGAATTGCCATGGGGGCTCTAGTAAACTATTCCCTGATTATAACAGGAAAAGTCTAACCCATACCATAACAGTAAGATTACCTGAATCAGTAAAACCAGCAGGATATGGATGATGCCTACTGTGGGCAAGGTGAGAATGCAATATAAACAAAGAAAAATGTTTAAAATTCTATGCCCTATAATGCATAGGAACGCTACTAATTGCAGAAATAGACTGAAAATAAGCAAGAGGTTTTTTTGGTCCTCTATTAGAAATGAGGCATCAGACTTAATCTAAGCAAACTGAAAGCAAGAAACCCATTAGCAGGCTTCATCTCCCCAAAAGTAATGGAGAATGTGCTGTGTAGATTTATACACCAAAGTTACCAAAAAATCACTGTTTCTGTAGGCTCTAAGAGTGAAGAAAACCAGCAACTGGTACTGAGCTAGCAAATCTAAGCAAGATTTTCCAAACCATGAAAGGAACCTCAGCCTCAAAACAAAAGTTAAATTACAAATATAATGGGGATTAGCACTACAGGTTGACACTTCACAAGCAGCAGCTCCAACAGCACAGCAGCAGATTGCAAATGTTCACACCAGCACAACAAATTACTCAAATAGAACAAGATTTATTTGTGGCGTTGCTGAATATCAGAAGTTTCATCAGCACATGTGGCCACAAAACACCACCTGACCTGAGTGCCACAAGTGCTCAAACAGCCATGCTAGTGGTTCTATGATGCTGGCCAATTCCTTCAGTACCCTCGAGTGCAGCTCAAGTCAGCTCCTGCTGACTTGGATGGACTGGATGTGTTCAAGTGACTGCACCAAGTCACCATTGACAGTTGGTGGGCTAGTGTCTCTCTGATGCCCATCTAAGAACCTATTAGGAGACTTGAGTCCTGTTCAGGAACACTGGGGCAAAAAATTCATTGAATAGCTCAGCCTTATCCCCCCTGTCTGTCACTAATTGCTCCTCCTTGTTCAGTAGGGGTCCAGTGCTGCCCTGAGCCTTCCTTTTACTCCCTACATACCTAAAAAAAGATTTTCTGTTGTCCTTAACTTGTGTTACCTGCCTCAGCTCTGTAGTTGCTTTGGCTTTTCTAACTTCTCCCTACAAGTGCAAGCCAAGTAGGTCTACTCCTCAGTAGCTTCCCCCTGCTTCTACCACCTATATGCCTTGTCTTTTGCTCTTGGGCTCCCCTGGATTTCCCTGTTTAGCCAAGGACCATTTTTTGGCTCCTTTCCCCCTTTTTCCTCATATTGGGATAGTTTACTTCTGTGCCTGAAGGATCGTTTCCTTTAAGAACCAGGCCACCATTCCTGGACTCCCATCTTGCCAATTCTCTTCTGCAGCACATCGTTGACTAGACTCCCAAGCACACTGAAGTTAGCCTTCCTAAGTCAAGCATTTCCACCCTACGCTGTATGGTGAATTCAATTGATGGTCACTGTCCCCAAGGTCCTCCCCCATAGCCAACACCAAGTCCAGCAAGGCATTCCCCTAGTAGGACCATATACCTCCTACGTTAGGTGAAGGTCCTACGTGCAGGTTATAAACCTATGTGAACGGTTTAATTTAAGCAGCCCCCCCAATAATTAGGTTCTACACATAGAAAATTATGTATTATTTTCCATGTCTAGAATATAATTAGCAGGTCACCTTAAATTGGTTCCCCTCAGTGCTGTGGTAGAGAAAGCAGCAGCAAGGGGAAAGGGACCAAAATCTCTACCCCTTGCTCCCCTGCTCCACTCCTTATCCTGTGCTTGTTCCCTCTCATGACTCCCTGCCCCCCCATGCATATGACTGCTCCCTCCCTTGCCTGAAGATGGGAAGGCAGCAGGGGGGCAGAGGGGGGGGGGAGCAAAGACATAGGAAGGCAGGGCATTGGTTGGGGGCTACAGGTCCCCCAATACTCTGCAGTCTCTCCTGTGTTCCTCCTGGCTATGTGCCCCATCTCCCATTAAATGAGCCATCCTGGCCTGGGGCAGTTCAGCTCTGACTTCAATCCTGAGCCTGGGGTTAAAGCCAGAGCTAAACTGCCTGCCCTAGGCCAGTACTCAAATCCAAGATGAGGCTCCCTTCATCCCCCACCCCCATGTTGTTCAAGTAAAAAAAAACACCTCATCATAGATATGCCTAAGTATGGTAAGTCAGCAAGTTTTTTAGTTCTACTGTTAAACCTTGTGAAACTAATTAAGAAATCCATGTATTTGAAAAGACCAATTAGAAAAACAATGGTTACAAATTAAGAACTGGTGATTGCAGTAAGCTCATTAAAGTAAACAAACTGATAGTGCTGGTTTAAAATGAAACCAGCATATTTCCATTACAATTAATTTGATGCTCAACAACACAGAAGAGCTCAAAATGTTCTTGTTTTGAGGTACTAACTTTAAAAATGGGAAAGTTCTGGCAAGAAAGCCCTATGACAAGTGCTTAAAAATGGAAGAAGAAATCAGAAGCTACGTCTTTCCTCCGCTCTTTAGTGGCTAAGGTCACAAAAGCCAGACCAGTACAACAGTCAGATGAAAATGGTTACAAAGTATTTAATTTCTCCCATCTTCTCACCAAAGGATGTCAGTCTCCTATTGCCACATTAAATGTATATTCTTGAATGGACTATATATTGGAATGTTCTTGACACACAATACATTACAGAATTTTACAAGTAGCAACATTCAATTACGTTACAATTTTAACTAGATGACAGCAAATATTTTGTAAAAATGGAACACTTTTTTTTGACTAAATTATACAATCTTCCTTTAAAAATTACCAAAAGGAAACAAGTCACAGAACTGAAAACAAAAATGACCTATTACTGATATCCTCAGATTGAATAGGTATTTTAAGGAGAATAATCCAAATGTTGTCCATGGTATAAGAAAACTCCATTATTTGTATTCATGTCTTTCTCTAACAAGTCTGAGCATAACCTGCTCTGACGACTAGAGCGAAATTTTATTCTGACAACATTAATAATTAGGGTATAAATTATCTTATATTAACTTGTTCTCCAAACTAAAATTTGCATTGCAATAGTTATTGAAAATTTTCCTCTGGAACTTCTCCATCCATAAAGACATACAGATAGTCATATTATACCATTAAAAAAACCAAAACCTTTAGCATTCCTGTGAAAGCAGAAGCCTATTACATTTCATTTTAAAATAAAAGGACTAATTACAGTAAAGAAACACAGAAAAAGTGCTAGAGTTAAGTCAGTTTAAAGAAATTTGTATAACTTTTTTCCTTATAAAAATTAATTTCATGTAGTTTAAACATTTGTACTTTATTTATACACCATTCACACAAGTCTATCGCAGGGGCAAGTAATCACTACAGTACAGGGCTAAACAAATCAAGTTGGCTGTTTTTAAAACAGTCAGATGAATTCGCAATAACTTCCTTTTTCAAAATAAACTGTAACTAACACCTGTCTCAGTGCAATTGGAAAGTAACAACTTGAAGCAAAACCTAAAATATCTGGGATGGTTTAAGCAGCATTGCTCTAAAGCAAAGGGATTTTAAGTTCTTGAACCCAGAAGTCTAGAAATCATAAGCACTGAACAATGAAACATATTTTTGTCTGTTTTTTTAATAAAAGCAGGGCTTAAAAACAAGTTTCACAATATGTAGTTTAAACTCTCCATACATATGACAAATGGTAGCCAGTAAACATATTGGTAAGTGGCGGCAAAACATATTTTGCTATGGATTCATCATGAATTCAAGCTTATCTTCTCCTTTTCACATGAGGATCATATCTGCAAGTAAGAGAAGAAATGTTGTTAGAACCAGAATGATGCCTTTGATCATCAGAACTCAGTTACAGCTAGTTAAGGTCTGACATTTCATTTTCCTTACTGTGGAACAGGCACATGGTACTGCCAGCCAAGTCCCATTTAAGTCAATGGGAACTGAGGGTGTTCTGAACTGTGTGCTTGGTATTGTTAATAATTAAAAGTAAAATATCTTTGCAGATAAGCACATGATTTCCAAAATCTCTGTGCATATCACAAGTAGAATTTAAAGTTCCTCTCAATAAAGAAAAATTACTGAATGGTATGTGCTCTGAAATCATATTTACAAACCTCTTCCATCTCCCTACAGCCCTGCCCCTCAATTCTTCCTCTCAATCTCTTTTCATCGCTTTTGATATGACACAAAATGATTTAATGTGTTTTTATTTTGAAATCCAGGCTACAGCTCCTTTTTCTCTTTCTGCTCCTGGTCCCAGCCCACAAAAAACATTAAACCCCATTTTGCTTCTTTGAAACTCTAAAGCACTTTGTTTTTATACATGAATGAACATCTTATAGCTGCTGTAATGGAATGATCAGGCAGATTTACTTCCACTAATTCTAATCCCATTCACTAAGCCCCTTTGTTGCATAGATAGTAAAATGTCACAACTTGTAAGACAAATTACATCAGTGTTACCCAACTAGAAATGTACTGCAGGTCACTGCTGTTTCTAAGTAACTTAGAGGTATTGCAAAAAAGAAAATGCATGTGCTTTGAAACTATCTTGCTATCATCAGCTACAAGCTGTTCATATATGCTTAGAATTTAGAAAGGTTCCTACAGAGTTCAGGATACTGTCACAGAATGCTTCTTTGTTGGTGATTTAGTTAATATATTCCTCTGGGAAAGTACATAGATTATTAACAGTGGAGTGTTAATATTGAGGTATTACAACCAAAAAATACAAGTCTGAAGTTATCCAAAGGCTGCCAGTTCCTTCATACTGGCATATTTAACTACTGAGTGAAGTGAGGCTCTGTAGTTAAATTTGATGGCATTTCTCTTTGGCTAGATGCTTCTCTACCCTTACCCTTCCCCAAGCCTATCCTCTTTAACCAATAAAGCTCTCCACTGTTATACACATGGTGGACTGGCTGGGAGAGGGATAGGGGCCTCTTTGTCTCCCCGCATTTCAGTTTGCTACAATAGGCTACTTTTTTGTGCTTCAGGCTAAAGGAAGCACCCCAAATTCTCACCGTGGGTCAAGCACCCTCAAGGACTACAAGGCCTATGTACCCCAGAAGGGGCACAGGGTCCAGAAACAGTCCAGACCCCTGGGTGGTGGCAGCAGCACCCCCAGGCTTGGGGGTGTGCTCCAGAAAGGGGGACAGCCAGATATGAGGCATCCCCAGGGAGGCATGTAGCAGCATGCACCAAATCTAGCCCTCATCTGTGGGATCAGATGACTTTGATGCTCCTGCACTATGTAAAATTGGAGCCTAGATAGAATACTGCAGTTAATGAGCACACTTTAAATACAATAGGAAAAAAATATTAAATAAATAAAATAGCAGCATTCCTTGACAATTTGTGCTTTGCATCACAATTTATGACATAGCATAGCAAACAGAAATCTTGGATTCAGTTTTGAAATAATTCAGTTACACTAAGCACAGTATTTTGTCTTGTATCACATTCAATCACTTCACTTATCCTTCCACCCCTACAAGAGTTTCAATTCTACACACTGCAAAATGTACAGATTTTTATAGATCTTTGAAGCCAACTCTAGCTTCAAAAATCAGAGCAAGAAGTATTCTGACTTTCAGCAGTTAGAAGATTTACTTGCATATTATATAAAGACAATTAATGTTTACTGCAGAACCATTTCATTGGTGAGGCTGCAGTCAAAGTATTCAATGTAAGAGCACAACTTACATATACATATGCATGCGTGATATATTGTTTTATGTTACGTAATGTTCATATGTAAAAATGTTGAAGCCCATAACGCTGGCTGAGTTCCAGAAAATGAATAAAAAGAAGCCAACTCAGCTTGGAACTAGAACTTTTTTTATTAGAGCTGGTCAGAAATCACAGCCCAAGAAAATGATGACTTAGTTGGAGAGTCCACTGGACAAAGAACAGTATGAGAAGAGGACTGATTAGGATAGGGTAGGGGAACAGAAACTAAAAGGAGAATTTCCAGTATCAGAAAGGAAGAGAGAGTTTAGGAAACAAAGTTTCTTAGAGATGACAGATTTACAGACCTACAAGAGTGAACAGTATCACAAGGGGAGTCTGGGCCTATAAGAGGGCTTCATCTTACTCCTCTGATGAGGGCTGGGCCCAAAACAAGGGATTCTGTGATCTGCAGTTGAGTTGGTAAACGTGTTAACTGTAGCCTGCTAACATTGCTGGTTAGTAGATAAAAAAGCCTGCTTTCCTTGGTCTGGAACAAGATCAGAGAGCTGGCAAGATCTGTAAAAAGTTTCTACCAAAGAAGAAAACTAGAGAAAGGAAAAACATCTTTTTTCATGAAGAAAGGCCTTGAAGAAATAGCCTGAAGCAGAAATAAAGGAGGCAAAGGACCATGATGGAGCCCTATTTGAAGGGAGAAACTCTGAGAAGAAGGAGAGGCGGTCTACCTAAGCCTGATGAAAAAGCTGTAATATGCAAGGAGTTTGTTTTGCATTGCCTTTTTTTTCTTCTGAAAAAGAAAATCTGTGGTTTAGCCAGAGTGCTAAGCTGTAGGGGTGTGTGAAGGGGGGCCATAGTGGATTTGGATCCGGCCCAAAAAAAATCAGGGACAGCGATTCGATTCATTGATTCAGATCACTGTCCCGATTCGGAGAATCAGTGATTCAGCCATAGACACAGCTTTAAATGCTTTTTCTACATACCCTGAGGTACAAGATGCGTCTCTTGAACGCTGCAATGGTGGGGCAGATGGAACGTCCCATGAGAGCGCTTTTGGTCCACTTCCGGGTTCACCACTGAGCGCCCGGGGGACCCCCGTCCTGCACCCCCTGGCTCAGCAATCGGCCACAGGGAGGCCTCAGGTGCCCCCCAAACACAGGAGGCACCAGTTGCCAAGCTGGGGGGAGGGGTGGTGTCCACCACTGAGCACACTGGGGACCCCTCCGCGTTCTCATGGGATGCTGCATCCACCCCACCATCTCAGCATTCACTGAATCTCTCCCAAATCGATTTGGACGGTTCCAATTTGATTCAGAGACATAAAAGGGTCTCCTGATTTGATTTGGATTCAGAGATTTGGCTGCTGAATCAGGCCAAATCTCCACCAAATTGAACCAGTGACTGAAGCTTTGCACAGCCCTACTAACTTGTCCAACCAACAGAGATGCAACTGTGGAGGCACTGCTAAACTCTAGGGCAGCAGTTCCCAATCTGTGGTACAGGTACTACCAGTGGTATGCAGACAACCTGTCAGTGGTATGCATTAACAGATTTATTATAATTACTTTATATGACAAAAATTTGCTGGTGGTACTTACGGTTATATCACTTTAAATTGGTGGTGCACAGTTTGTCAGAGTTTGGGAACCACTGCTCTAGGGGCAGGAAGGTAAACTGAGCTTACACAAGTGAGAAAGAATGCCCAAGTTAATGCCAGTAGAGACCAAAGTGATGTATAATAAAGCAGAAGGGAAATAAGGTGGCAAATAGTTTTATTTGAAATATTTTTATCATTCATGTTCTGAATATTAGGTTATACAGAGTCAAGTATAGAGCCCATGAAGTGAAAACTTAAGGCATAAATAAAATTAGAGAAGAAAAGTATCAGCTTGGGCATATTCCACAGATGCCATTATCAAGGGACTTCAGAAAAGAAACTGAGACAGTGAAGATGTATTTATAATGCATCTGATTAAACAACTGGGATTCATCCAGCTACATAGAGTGTTTTACTTATATCAGATGACTAACCCGTGGCACAAGTGCCACACAAATGGAATGGGCAGCCCTGTGCATAATGCACAATGGACCATGAAGAGTATAAGCAGGAAGCAGAAGCCAGAGCAGAAAATCAGACAGAAAGCACAGGGAAGGAAGTACAAAGCAGTGCAGGAAGTGGGGCAGGGAGCATTATGTAATCTACTGCATAATGTATCAGGTGTCTACTAAAAGTACTAACTCTCCACAAAAAAAAAAATCTTACCGAAAGAGATCATCTGCAAGTGATTCCTCTTTTTCATGCCGATTCTGTTCCTGAAAATATAAAGTACTTATCTTCAGTATTTCAAAGGAAGAAACTATTCATCTGAGCAATGTATTCCTTTATAAGCAAATCTTCCTGCAGAGACGTTATATACGTGCACTTATGATAGTTAAAACAGTGAAGCAGAGATATAGAAACCAATGTGAAAAATTATCAGTCCCATATGCCAGAGAAAAATGACAGGGACTTTAAAAAAAGCCAGACTGACCCAAGTTTCTGACCCTTCCAAACCAGGACTATTTTACTGAAACTGGAACATGAAGAAACCTAACGGTAGAAGTTAGGTCTGCTTCATCGGTAGAATACAATGATACAAGAGAGACTCCTCTGCACACTGTTAGCATTCCTTATATCAGAGAGCGAGGAGGTGGTGCATGGCAAAATAAAAAATAAATCTACACTGGTCTGCCGTAACTACTAGTTATACTTTTCAGCAGGGCAGTAGTTTTTCTTACTATTGTTTAAATAGTGTTTTTCTTACTATTGTTTAAATCCTCAGTGTGCATTAGAGCAGGGCAAATTAACTTTTTTATAAACTTTGTATCTTAAAACCAAAAAATCATTTATTCTGGGCCAAGTTGCTTTGTTTCTGATTAAATTTACATTTTAACCACTCTAAAGTGACACTGAAGGAACATTCAAATTAAAATAATTTTGAAATTAAAGAATCAAATCCTTTTGTTTAGAAATTATCAAAATGAAAATGACTTTAAAAAATGTCAGAGATTTTGATACATGTACTGTATTATTGCATACAGTCATGCCCCCTCCCCCCCAACCAGCTGCTGGAAGCTACAGCATGCATTATACACAAGAAATCTGGTAAGAACAATTTCTATTGATGATGAACAAAATTGAAAGTAAAAATCTACCTGCAGCCCATATAGTACAGAACAGTGAACATTCTGTTCCCTAGCTGCGGCTACTCAGTTACCGTAAGGAAAGATATATTTTTCTTCATTCTGTCTCTCAGAAACCAAAGCTTGTATTTTATTCCAGCATGTACTTTATGCAAAAAAATATGGTAATTCAGTCCAAGTTAGGGATCTTAGATTTTGAAGAAACAGACACATTTTTGTGGCAAGGGAGAATGGACAATAACATAGTGAACTATGCTATTTCAGACTATTAGCATCACCATGTAACTTTAAGGGGGAAGTGCAAAAAACACTAAATATCCACAAATGCCAGTAAAAAAAAATCTGTTGCAGGTCTTCAGCATTTTTCAAGACTAATTTGTGTTCTGTATGTCTTTTATGCAAACTATTTTAAAATACTTTGAAATTAAATATTTTTAGTAATAGCATAAACCCAAATATGACCTGAGCACTTCTAAACCTAACTATTTCTGCTTGGGTGAAGCCTGTGTCTTCAAGTGGAGATACTTTATTAAGTGAAATCTGACCTATATGTTCAGCCTTGTACTGGCTTTTCAACAGGATGGAAAAAATAGCAAGATCCTCATTCTGCTGCACAGGTAATACATCTCTCTCCTGGGTGTGCCTCATATAAATTGTACCATATTCAAATTTGTGTTGGAGGCCAAACACAACATCAGAAAACTACAACACTGCCATATTGCAAGACAATGAAATGAGATTCCTTGTGCTGGAATAGAGTTCTGATAACCAGGAAGAATAAAACAGCAAAATAGGGAAGGGAAAGAAGCCCTATTGTCTGCACTCTTTATTACTACCTCCTATCTTTTCAATTAATCAGGTTATACTGCTGGATTGGTATGCTGGAATGGTACATGGCCTTTGACACCAGTTTCTATAAACTATTGACAGAATGAAAACAATTGAGAACTACTACAATAAGATGTAAGATACATGTAAAGAGAAAAAATATTTTATAGTAAAAAAATCCCTAACAAAGTTCAGGTCTTATGCATGTATGTAATCCAAAAACTGTATTTTCTTGCATACAACATGCACCCCCAAAATCAGCCCCCTAAAGCTGGGCTGCATATATTAAGCAGGGAAGTTGATTTTTCCCATGGGTTTGGAAGCACCCCTTGTTTAATCTATGTTTCACAGTGCAGTACCTATACTAGTACTGTTCAAACAGCTGAAGGAGTTAATTGACTTAAGGGCTCCCTGCTCTTCACTCTACAGGTGTTAATGATAGTCTCTCTTTTTAAATGATCTTGATGTTCCATTAATCAAACTAACCTTTCTTATGGCCAGATGCCATCTGTTAGCTGTTCCTGATTTCCATTTCACAGCCTCTTTAGCTCAGACACATTACCATTTTTCAAAATCACAGATCCACCCATGCAGATCAGTCTTCAGCTACAGCAAAGGACTCAGTATTAGTTCTACAAGGAGGGTGAGTCAGCTGAAGATTAGGCTCTGTCCCTGCTCATGCAGCCTTAACTCTGGAAAAATCTTTTTTCTTCATTCTGTCTTTCAATATAAGGTGTGTATTATATTTGGGGATGTTGTATGTGAGGAAATATCGTATTGACTATGTTGTATTCTACCAAAGAGCAGAATGTCAGTCACACGGCATGAAAAGAACTTGAATACAAGAAGCCACCAAGCTTGTTAGGGTAAAAGCTTTCACTGCCACTGATAGGATTTCCATAGGGTTGAGTTTCAACAAAATGCTTATTTAGCTTAACATCCCTTTTTCCTTAGCTAATACTTTTTGTTTTAGTTTTACTGAACTGTTTCCTCTGTGCTGGCTGTTTGAATGTTGCATATCCAAGTCATTTAAAACGCTGGCACAAAATAAGACTTACGATGGAATGTTTTGCATCCATGTGGGTAAGTGCACATGTACCTATGTAAGTGTCAGATTTGTTCAGAACACAGGCTCAGAGCTGGCTTGTTCAAAGGATTCACCAAAGGTAAAACATTGATTAAGTATGGTCTTCTGGAAATAATTCCTTACCTCCATTTCCTGCCTTAACCATTCTTCTAACCCTGAATTCCTTTTGGCATTATGAGCTATAAGATCAGATCCTCCAATAATGTGTGGAAGCTGTCCTACTCCAGGATAAGCTACCTGTTAGGTACCAAATGGTTGCTGTTACAGTGCTGGTTAACAACCTCACAAGATGAAATGCAATTTTAGTAAATTCAAGAAACCTTGGCAGACAGAACAGAGGAATACATTTCTTTCAGTTGCCAGTTGACAGACACACAACAAATAAATTAACCATTGAGGATTTCCTAAAAAGAATGTAGCAGCAAAACACTGCAAACTCTTTCATTATCAGCAGACTGCTATGATCAGCTGCATACTGCTGCTAAATAAAAGTACTAATATATTTAAAATATTTAATATGTTAAAGGTTTCATCTCAGATCTGATGAATGCATTGCATTTGAAAACCTGTCTAACTTCATTGCAACCATGCAGCTGGTTGGATAAAAGTATAACCTCCCGAAAAATCCCATCTTTTCACATAATCTTCCTGGATCATCATAGCAACCAGATCACTGACACTACTGATATATTTAAGTGAATTCTGAACAAAGTAGAAATTGATATTTTATTGACAGGTACCAGTCTTTTGAATTTGTAATGCAGAACCCATTTCAATATGAGAATAGCTCTCTGAAAATATTTTCAAGTTTTATTAAACAGTTTTAAATGCCACTTCTAAATGGCAAAAACATTTGTCTGGAAAATGTTGTGCTTTTCAAGCTGTTTTCAGTTAAAGCATTTTAAAAATAAAGCTCCTTATGCAAGTATGCTTAGTGTATTTTAGATCAGATTACAATTCTTCTTTAAATTCTAGGCTGAAGCAGTATTTGAATACTGAACACTAAACAGTTTTCTAAAAATTGCTTCCAGATCCTGACTGATCATTGCTTAATTTTACATTTTAACTTCCTAATTTTATTAGTTAAAATGTTCAATTTAAGTCAATAGAACTTTCTGTGGACATATGAACTTGGAGTTAGAATTCTATTAGAGATACCATAGTATCTTTTAGTGAGTTAGCTCAAGTACAAGTTATGCAAGCCTATACAAACACCAGAGATACAAGTATAAATATCACTACCTTGTGCCTGCCAGCTATTTTTGTATGAATATTATTGCAATTTTGATAGTATGTTTAAGCACATATAAGCAGCAACAGAACTTCTAAAAACTAACTTCCATTCAGTAACAGTTTATCTGCATCATGACAACATCTGTAAACATATTTCCAACAGTGCCACCTTGTGATACAGTTTAAAATATACACTAACCTTTTTGAATTTCTTGTAGTTTTTCAGTTCCCCATAATTGTTTTTTGCAGTGATTTGAGCGTTTGGTCTTGGATGGCTGACAACCAGTGACCTAAACTCAGTCAACAGGAGTTTGCTGGGCAAACTCTGAGAATCATCATGAAGTTTGTTCTGGCTCTTGGGTTGGGAGGAAGGGGGAAAGAGAACTTCAACAGCAAGCAAAGAACAGAGATAAGCTGAAAATACAGCAGTATCTGACCTCTAAAATAGAGCTGAAACAGATTTCTCCTTGAAAAAATATCACAAATTACTACTTAACATATTCAGAAATGTTAAGAGATATAATAAGGGAGTGCTTACCAAACTCTTAAAGTCCGAGACCTTGTTCAAGAAAATAAAAGAAATCATAACTTTCTGTAATTCCAGTCAAACACACTGTTCACAAAAGTTCACTCCCACATAATATCCCACTTTAAGGCTAGTAAGTAGTACTTACATGGCTAGTTACCTGAAAAAGTAGTATTTCAGGCCACTTACATAGATTTTAGTTCCTACTCCATCCTGCACAACAAAACAATTTCCCCATTCTGGCCACTCATAATCTACTGCAATCCTTTTCCAGCTGGAAAGATGCATAACTCCATGTAAGCTCCCAAGAAGCCATGACTAACAATTGTTGAATGCCAGAGGACGACTTAAGGATATGGAGAAATGTATTGTTACAGCAGCTTCAAAAGAAAATTAGGGAACTACTGCTGTTTTGAATTGGACAAGCAAAATGAACAAGTTGATCACCCAAAACTTTGGGCTTGGATGAAACACATTTGCTACATTTGTACGGCTATAGGTATGCGCACAGGTAACAATTATTCTTGAATAGCAGCTCACTCTGCCCTTTAGAAGCCACTATGAACATGCATTTTGTTAATATTGTCAAATAACCTTTTCAGCCTAAGAATGTAGTGGTTAGAAATGTGCTAAGAAAGGAAGTTCCAGGTTCTAGGCCCCTATCTCCCACCTGTTGGCAGAGTATCCTAACTATCAGGCCATGAGACAGATGTGGCCAAGAGTACCTGGTCTGTTCTACTGGAGCTGGTCCACTGGGCAGCCAAGAGTGGGACTAGCAGGAAAGCAAGCCAGAGGGAAGCTTCCTGTGCAGCGCAGCAATATGGGCAGTGCTCTAAAAGGGAGGTGGCCCTAGAGTTCCTACCTTCACTCCTTCCTCCAATGGGCCAGACACTTTCCCTGCTGCTGTCTATCCATTTTATCTAATGACAAGCACTTTTAAACAAAGGCAACTGCTTCTGCAGTAGGAGAGCTATAAGTATATTCTTACTAAATTACGTTGGCATATTTAAAGCAATCAAATTTTTACATGTAGACAAGCTCTCAATTATTCAACCCTTTTATCCCATGGTTCATGCATGCTCTTTCAAAAAGCAAAGCTTTGGTGCATCTTCTGAGTTGTGGTTAATATTATTAAAACATTAAAAGACATTCCTTGATCTGATTACTTACAAACATTGATGATTCTTGCTTGATCTTATTTTCCTTTTCTGAAGTAAGAACACACCCAAATTCATTTTCCTGCCATTTAAACAAATATTTTCTAATTAAAGAACTAAAAAGTCTTGTCCTGAAGTATGAATTCCTCAAATCCTGAAAGTTACTGTGGACTTTCATCTCTACCTGATAGTACTACTTCATATTTTAAATTGATATAAAGTAGAGAGAAGAAGCATCTTTAAAGTGTTTTAAGGGAGGAAGATGGCTTGCTTCTCATGGGTGCTCTGCAGACGTACTTCTCACAGCTTTGTTCAATGAGAAATGTTTAGAAGAAACTGTTAAGTATATCTGGTAAAGTATGTTAATGTGGCAGATGGCACTTGGTATGAAGGAAAAAAAAATCAGATGTAAATAGCTCAGTAAATCATTTTCTATGACTCAAAAACAACGAAATATTTCTTAATTTACTCACTTACAATGGCTGAGTCATGCTGAAGAGATCAGATTAAATTAAATTCTGTGTTTTAGCTTAAACACCACATATTTTTAGGGTCAAACCCAACCTGTCTGTCATACCAGATAACTAAAATCTGTCCATACTTAAAAGTACTTGCTATTATAAATATATCCACAGAGAAATACTAGGTAACCCTGATGGTATAAACTGCTAAAATGGATCTTTCAAGCTTATCCTATATTTAGGGAACCAGCTTAAGCTTCACTAGTAAACAACTTTTGCTTGTACAAATATGTTAGTTTGGAACCAGTTACTAAATCCCAACACAGTTTGCCTAATAAAACTTTTAAATGAGATTGGCCTAAGTTTTTCCTTAATCAACAGGCCAGAATTTCATTACAATTAGACTTTTCAGAGTTCAAATTCCTATTTGATAATGCCAAAAGCAGTTTTTATCTGACCTCACAAAATGGAAAAAAACAAAAGGATTCTAAGGTCACATTTATCCACATTAAAAATTTAGTTTGCAATAAATGTATTGTATGTATTGATATAAGGGGATGGTATTAAACTGCTGGTGGCACAGAGACATGAAATGGCTGCAGGTGCTATCCTCCTCTCCAGCCAGCACTCAGCAGGAGTGGAGTCCATTCTTTAGTGTCAAAGCAAGAATTTCAACTCTCTCACAGCTGCTGCCAAATTGACGCTATCTTTTGCCTACATATGCAGGCTAAGGACAAGTGAGGTGCTCCATGCAGTTCACCTTTAGCCATAACTAGGGAGGGAAATTCTTTCCTCATTCTCCTTTTCCAAAACAAGATGTACATCTCATTTCAGGGACATATGGTATCCAAGAAAATAAAGCATAGACCAGGGGTGTCCAACCTTTTTGAATGAGGGGCCGGATCATGAACTTTTTAATCACCCAGTCGGCAGCAAGCCATATTCAAAGACCTCACAGGAGGCAGTATCACATCACCCCTCCGAAATGAAAGTACAGTGTTTACTTTAATTTCCCATTACAGTACCTCAGGCCTCAAAAAACAGCTTGCAGGGCCTCATGGTGGCCCGGGGGCCATATGTTAGACAAGCCTGTCATAGACTATCATTACTAGCATGAGCTACAGTCAGTACTAAATATGTTGTTAACAGGCAAGAGAAAGATTTAGATGTCCTACTTATACTACTGCCCCTTGGAAAAGCAAGATCTGGATTTCTTTAAAAGAATTTAAAAAACATTTTCAAAAAGATAAAGTGCAAATTTATGTTGGCTTAAATTCACAAAGAACGTATCTGGGGAAATAAAACATGCTATTCATTAGTCCTGCAAAGTGAGGGAGTATATTTAGACATGTCTATCACAACAATACTCAAGTTTAATCAAAAAATGATACAACTACTAGTTGAAAACAGTTTGAGAGCTACTATAGTGCTCATGCAATCAAACTACCCAAAGCTTGTACCTGCTCTTCAACTGTATTTGTCTCTGTGCTGACAGTGTATGCTGCACATGGCTCCTAATTAAAATGCAGCTTGCAGGATCAGGCTTGTAATCCATGTTTAATAAAAAAAAAGCATTCCTTACCAATATTCTACTGCCTTCATCTCTCGTTGCATTTTCTTTTTGAATTCTGTTCTCATTAGTTTCCAGCCGCCTTTTTTTCTGTGTGTTAGCTTGATGCTCAATACCAGGATCCTCCACATTATCTTCCCAATCTAGCTGTTTACTCCCAAACACAACCTCCAGGGTATCTGTATCTTCTATTAAGTCATCTTGTTCTTTTCTCTTACTTGATACAGGCTTTGTACTGGAAATATTTTTAGCAGTAGTTTTATCACTCTCTGATTTTCTACTTTCTGTTGCACACTTTATACCCGTGTCTATATGTAAAAGATTTGTTTTTGGGTCCAGGGTATATTGCTCTCTTTGAGGCTGTTCTATTTTGCTTTTCCATGTTGAGGAAGTTATAGGTTGGGTATGACTGGAAGAAGGCAGTGACTGGTCTTCCAACTTTGCCAGTTTAGGCACAGAAAAAAATTCTTCCTCTTCTTCCTTCCTTTCCCTTGCACAGAAAGGGGAAAAAAAAAATAAAGACTGTGTATACACAAATCAACCAAACAATGTTGAAATCTCTCAAGACAATGATAAAATATCAATGCATATTTTCACAAGTAAGGGCTTGTTAAATGTCTTTCAATCTTCCGTAGAAGGAACCTGGAGTAACATTACACAGTGGGCGTGTCTATGTGATGCTATGGCGAAGTAGCGTTCGCAGGCATCTACATGTGACCAGCAGCTAATTTGGCATAGCAATGTGCTCCCCCAGTATAGCATACCACTATGACAAAGTAGCTGCTAAAAATAACTGTGTGCTGCACAGCTGCCAAAAGGAGGTATTAAATCACCACACAGTAACAATGTCACCATAGCAACACATGTCACTGCTCCCAGTATTAGGTACTTAGTTTACCAGGGTGTGGACACTGTGCTATGTTGTACAGGTGACCCTTGCCATTTGCAGGGGATATGTTCTGGAGATCACCACAAACAGAAATCTGCAAATACGGCACTGCATTCATGAATGTTGTTTGTGTTCAAGAATGCAGTGCCCCCGCAAAAGCAAAGTAGCCTTATTTGATAATTACTCAAAATTAGAATCTCTATCAATGTACCTTTTCTTTGTAGCTGTCTGGAAGTAATTTTTTATGGAGTTCAGCTGCTGCTGTGATGCTCGTTCTCTTTTTTTACCAACTTCTGAAGTTTTAAAAGGTGAGAGTGACAAGCTTTTTTGGTCAAACTCAGGTATTTTATCAATCCTGGAGAATATAATCCCCACATTCGCATTGCCACTTGTGTTGGGAGTCTCTTTTACAGTAGTTATATCCTGTACATTTGTTTTGCCTTTTCTGTTCATTTGTGTTTTATCTATCTCCATGCTACATAAAACAAAACACAAAAAATTAAGTAAATATACAGGCATCCATTACAGAAACTGAGACTGAGAATAAACTATAGAACACTGCTGAAGCTGCCTTTATACTACATACCAACCTTCATGGAAGCTAAATAAATTACCATATTTTCTTGAATATAACATGTACCTGTTCCCAAAAAATCAGCCCTCAAAAATGGGGATGTGCATTGTAAACAGGAAATTGCTTTCTTCACTGAAAAAGCAGCAACCCTGAAGGCACAGTGCATGCCATGCAGCTGCCAGGATGGCTGCTGCTTGTGCCTGGCTTAAAAAGCTGAAAGGATGGAGTCCTGCCATAGCTTATGGATGAGCACTTGTGAATGAAGCAGCAAGTAAGCAGCTGGTAGTATCCTGATGACTTGTTTTGTGGAAACCACACTTAATTTACAGGAACTTTGGTTATTATTACTTATAGTAAAAGAACTAACAGCCCTGACACAGACCTTGCAAGGTTCTGGGGCCTAACTCTGCATGATATAGTAAGTCCTCCTGCAAACAGTGTCCAGGAAGTATGGCATTCCAAGAGACAGTCTTGGTAAGACAGCAAGCAGGAACTTCCTGTGCCTCATCCAGACCGTCTCCAACAAGTTAGACACCCCCATCAGCAGGCTGCATTCCCTGCTTTTATAATTTTAGGTCTGCTTTTGGCAATAGATATTTCCTTTTGCAAATTCAGAAGCGTGACATCAGTTGACCATAAATCCAAGGTTACCGCAAATTTCTAGTGGTGGGGTAATAACCCTGGATTTTAAGCATCCACTTAAAAATAATTTCTCTGCAACTTTACCGTGAATCTGTCTGGTCTTCTGGTTCTGTATCAGCTACATCTACAGAGTCATTATTTGTAGCAGTAGGCACCGTTTCCTCTACTATCAAACTTTGAGAAATGGAGGATCCAAGATGATTTGCTGCAGGAGTAGCTGGCTTTATAACTGCAAATTGAATATAAGGAACAATGATATTGTGTTTATTTTTGTTGTTCTATTGTTACATAAATTATGAGGATTCAATCGTTAAATGGTATTTCCAACAATATTACAAGACCAAATTCTAGGACCTCTTTCAAAATCCCACTGAGGTCAACTCCCACTGAAGTCCTGACCAAGTGAAAATGCAAGGGTCTCGAAGAGTGGTATCTTTTATTGGACTATGTAGTTGGGATGAAGTTAAACAAGCTTTCAAAGGCAACATATTCTTCTTCAAGTCTCTGATCACAGGAAGGTAAGTATAGCATAGTGAAAAACAGCAGTTGCAGACAAAAAATTAGCAAAAGCACTAGTTGTACTATTGACCCCCCACAATAAAAACATCAGAATCCATGGTTCCTACAAATGCCTCTTCTAAAATGTGATACTCTTGATCCAATGCACCATGTGGGTACAACTATGGAAACTAAGCAAGTGAAACGACCTAGCAATTACACACCAGAATAAACTCTCAAAGAAAAAAAAAAAAGATGGAGATACACATACCATTAGAAGCACATTTCTCACAGAACAATCACTACCTCTGACCTTTGTCATACTCAAGGGATATCTACCCAACACTTTTTACAAGGCAAATAGATTCACAGAAGTAGGATTGGAAAGGACCTTGTAGATCATCAGGTCTGACCCCCTGCCCTGGGCAGGAGAGAAAACCAGGCTCAAATGACCTCAGCCAGGTAGATGTCAAGCCTCCTCTTAAGGAGGAGGCTTATTATTTCCAAATAATCTGGAAACAAAAATTCTCAGGCTGGCTGAACACTTAACAATCAAGAACTAAACACTGATATTGGATTTATGGTGCATTCTATTTTATCCAACTTGTCCATTCTTTCCATGTATCACAAGGAAGATTGGCTCTCTTCCTTTTTGATAGGCCTTGATCTCCTAGTAATCAGGTTTTTTACTTTTGCAAATGATGTGTCTGCTACCTTAGCGATTTTCTCTCACCACTCCCCACCGCAGTTTTTTACTATGCCGTGCTTGCCTTCCTGTGATCAGAGACCTGACAAGAATGTCTTGCATTCAAAAGTTTGTCTAACTTTATCCCAGCTACATAGCTGGTCCCATTAAATATATCACCTTAAGAAATCCTTGCCTCTTGCATGATTTCTGGACCATCACAGCTTCAGCATCACTCTTACACTACCAAGTGCAGGAAGGCTGGACCCAATTATCTGCAAGGTCCTTTCCAGCCCCTAACAACTATGAAACTATGAAAGACTACGGGATTCTAAACCATAACATATGCCTGGTATAATAATTTCATACAAATCAGTTAGTGTTAGTGTACAAGACCTGATACAACAAATCATAAAAAACTACATTGTAAGACCAACAAATACAAACTGATAACCTCACAACTAAAACCATGTAATTAATGTTAATAAGTATTAATTAACTTGCAACTACAGTGCAGAAGCCTTTAAATTAGAACGTGGTTACAAGAGAAATTTATTCCCAAATCATACTGATGTCTTTTGTCATGAAACAGTAAAATTTATACCCCTTATACATTTTCATCCACCAGCTAATGCCATGATGGATCGTCACATTCGCACGTAAGTACTTAATCCCTGTTTGAATCTCACTAATTTTTTATCATTAATGATATCCTGTAACAATAGGAGTTTCACATTAAAAGTGCATTATATTATGCAAGAAATTATTTCCTTTAGTTAGTTTTAAATTTGTTCAGACTTCCCCTTGTTGTTTCATTAAGACAGGATGATTAGGTGCACCTGATTTGCCATTTCACTCTACCACATCCATTCTTAAGCATATATTCTCTAAATAAAAAAGTAATACTCTTTATTATTTCTCCATGCTTACACCACACTAGCCAGGTCCCCAAATACTTTTTACAATTAATTTACAAATTTCTTCTATTTCTGCTGTATTTTTTTTCCTGATAGGGTAATCCAAACTGACCAAAGCGCTTACAATGAGAACACATCATCATTGTTATAAAGAGCAGAGTACCTCCACCAGTCATGCAGTTCATTCAAGTCTCAAGGTAGGATCAACTATATCTAAACCTATCTGATCACCCCTTAAAAAAGCTCCAAAAATAGTGATGAAAATGTAATACCACTATTTTTTCAATCTTGTCTGCCCCATCATTTATACAGTCCAAGATTCCTTTTTGAGAGTACAGGTTGCTATCACTGCATGCGAGTAATCTACCATTATCCCCAGGTCTCTTTCCGAAATGTTTAGATCTTAAAAAACAAACATCTGCATTGTTATGAGAGAGACAATCAATTTATGCTCTCAGTTGGGCTGAAAAAGTTCATTTTTAGTAGTTTTCATTTCTGACATTTGATTCCAACATAAGGCAAAAAGATCCTTGCTTTTTTTTTTTTTATCGTCTGTTAAGGGATAAAAGCTAAGCCACTCTCTGCTTACACTGTTAAATAGGGGAGTCATGTCTCCTTAGGCTTAGTTAATATTCTTAAAATAATTTATTTAATTTTTCTGAGCCTATGCACATAACTAAACATTCCTATCAACTAACCATCTCTAGACATAAGTCAGTTCTGCAACCAAATCTTACCAAATCTTTTTTTCTAAAATGAAGTGCCTTCTTTCCATTTTTTCCAAAACCTATTAATAGGAACAAGTCTAATCAGGATGGGTTACTCCTCCTGTGTAGTGGGAAGGCACTCGGGATGAAAATCCAGCTATTCTGCAGCCAGTGGCAAAAATCCCACTAACTTCAGTGAGACAAGGCTCTCACAGTAAACACATATAATATGCATAAGCAATCAAGAAAAACAAATCATTTTAGGATTTGTTGCTTAATTTAAAAAAGTATGCCTGAAAATAGTTTAGCCCAGGGGTGGGTAATTATTTGGGCCCACAGGCCACCCACTTGCCAGGGTGCCAAGGCAGCGAGGCTGGGGCTGGCAGAGGTAGCAGCCAGAAGCAGACACCACCACCAGGACTACCTGGAAGCAAGTCCGGTCACTGTGCCGCCCCAACCCTGCTGTGTTTCCCGGGTTGACAGGACCAGCCACATGTGCCACAGCCCGGGCTGCCCCCTGCACCTGGGCCAAGCAGGACCAAGGGACCCACCATGAGCTAGACAAAATCCTTTGGTGGGCTACATCCAGTCCACAGGCTATATTTTGTCCATCCCTGGTTTAACCTATTTATATAACTTTGTAATGACTTTAACACAAATCATACCAACATTTCCACAAACAGATGGAAAATAATAATAAAAAAGGTTCTCATATATTTTTCCATTAGTGATCACAAATGAGGCTTATAAACAAAACACCTAAAACATAATCTAAAGCTATTAGTACGTTTTAAGTAAGACAAAGTATTCTTGATTTGAAGTTTCATTTTAGTTTAAAACAAATTAATGTCCAAGTGAAAACAAGGAAAATCTTTATGTTCTAATTCATCTCTTATTTACATTCTATATTTTAGTTTCTACTGTTCATCACACCTCCATTTGTAGCACTCTCTCTCATTACAAAAGTAAAACAAACACAGAAAGAGCAAAATTATATGTACTGTTTGTACCCTGACCACTAAAATACACATTTAAAAAAATTATTCTAAAACTTGTGTAATTATTGAAAAATGTCTACATTTTAAACCAGTCCCTGCTTTTCCCCACCCTTTATACCCATAAACATTATAATAATCTGCACTCAAGATAATCATATTAAAAGAAAAATACGTAAAAATATAAATGGACCTGAAAAATAAAACATGTTATTTATTTTCCTTCAAAACACAAAGATGTTGCTGTCTCGCTCTCTTTTTTTTTTTAAACTGGAATCATTGATGAATACTGTTCCCAAATTTATTACATTATTTCAGTTACCTTTCACAGTTTGGTTTTGAGGATTACAGTATCTTTCTGTGGACCCAAAGATAACTGCTAATCCAATTTCTGCTTCTGGAATAGGCCTGAGATCCTTGCTGTTAAAAATAAAACACAGTTTTAGAAAATTATGTTTTAAAAGACAACCAAGGTTAACAGTTCTGTCAGAAGATACAAATTACTTCACTTATCATTGTTATGGATTGATTCTAAGGGGGAAAACAGAAGTGATAAACTGACTGCAAGCTTTGTATTTGAATATTTTATGCTTTGTATCTGTGTTTGTATACTGCCTAGCACAACAAGACCTCATTCCTGGCTGGTCCTTAAACAACACCAAAAGAAATGTAATCATTAATAACAATAATGTTGGTTGTAAGAACTTGCCACTACAGTCGATTTCTTATTAACAGGGCACTTCTCCCTTCTTGATCTCTGAACCAGTTCAGCTTTGGACAATTAACCGTACTGAAATGCCTCCTATACTTTGCTGTAATTCATGGGGTAGGGGGATACTGGAAAAAATTAAAGTAGAGATGCACCAATATATCAGTGCCATATCAGACTGGCACAGATAAAAGGAAAATTAACATTATTGGCTATCGACTTTTTTTGGCTGGTGTACCCAATAATGAATCAATAAATATAATGTACCTTCTGACTGGATCCTCCAGATACTGCGTGCACGCGTGCAGCTGGCTGCACGCATGCACGTGGCCAGGAGTGCAGCCAGGCAGTGTGAAGAGCAGCACCCTGCAGGTAAGTCTGTGGAGGGGAAGGGACATGGGGAGGGAGATTGAGGCTCCCAGCTGCTGTGCGGTGAATGAGACCCAAGAGTCAGAGTGGAGAGTGAGGTGGAACCACGGGCAATTCATCCATGAGGTGCAGGAAAGCATGGGCAGCTTCCAGCTGCTGTGCGCATCCCCTGGGGAAGGCATGGGTGGGCACGTGTGCTCCCAGATGTGCGCACAGGGCAAATGCAGCTTGCTCACTGTGGGCTCAAAGCTCTCCACCCTGCTGCCTTTTGCCCCAGCAGTCACATGCTGACCCCATACCCCCTGCCCACCAAGCAGCAATATGGGCAGCAAGTTGCGACTCCTGCTGCCGGGCAGGCAGGAGATGTGGCGCCAGGGACAAAGGAAGCAGGGCAGACAGCCTTGAGCCCAGAGTGAGCAGCCCGCCTCCATCTCTACCCCTGCTCTGCTTGGCCCTGCTCCTAAAAGCATCCCCATGCTTAAAAATGGTGGCAGCAGTGCTTGAACTAAAGCTCATTTGACAAGCTTTAGGTTCAAGTGCCCCTGCTACCATTTTTAAGCACTGGGATGCCGATCCCCTGGATGGGCCACCCATGGCTCCATCGTGTTCCCTGCCCTAGCCCCAGGATCCCATTTACTACCCTGGCTGGGCAGTGCCCCAAGCCCCAGCTCCAGTCCCTGCCTCCCTCCCTCACTGTGGGGACCTTGATCTGCCCTGCGCCATGCCCCTTCCCCTCCCCCATACCCTTTCTCCTCCATAGACTTTCCAGCAGATAGCTGCTCTCCACATTGTCTGCCTTTGCTCCTATAAATTGGTTATTGAACTGGTATCAGCCAACATGCCTGCTGAACAATTAGCTATCGGTACTGGCCAAGAAAATCTCTATTAGTGCACCCCTAATTACAAGATTTACATGTTTGGCAAGACTTGACCTATAGGTAGACAAACTCTTCTGTATATGTAGCTGTGCTGGCAGCAAAATAAGACTACTGGTTTTGTCTGCTAGTTCACCTATTAGGTTGGGTGGCATGGGTTATTTAATTTTTTATCATTTGTATGACCAACCATACTCAAAACAATAGGCTCTACGAAAATATACAACCACTACTTTTAAGAACTTAATAAAGCGAGGTAATTATCTCCCCTATTTTTCGTAAACTTTTTATTCATCACTCATTTTAAATGGTAGAAAAAAATAATAAATTTGACTATTTATTCAAACTGATGCATTCTACAATTTCAAAACGAACTGTTATTAAAAAAAACAGGGGTAGTTCTATTAGTTTTGTGCATTTTGAAGTTCTTATAAAATATTCTTCAACAACTGTCATCCTTTTCTCCCCCACCCTTCCCCTCAAAAAAGTGTGTTAATATTTCATTACATTATTTTAAATATCTTGAGCCAGGTAAATTAGGTGCATCTCATTGCCCCTCCCACCCACAATAATCCACCTTAATCTGTATATAAGGATGTCAATCAAATAGCAAGTAAAATATCAAAGTGCTTCCTAGAGTAAAAGAAAGATGTTTCACCTTTGTAGCACTTTCATAATAGAATTAATCCAATTTCTTGCAGACTCAGATGCCGGGGCCTGAGAGTCTGTTAATCCTACATCAATAACACAAACATTAGGAGCTACCAGTAAAGAAATGTCTTTACTCTCTTCTATCATAAGTTTTGCTTCTCCCCCTCCAAGAATAACAGATGGACTCAGTTTCTTGTGCTAAGAAAGAAACAAAAATGCAAATTATGAATAATTTATACAATCACCAGTTTTTCACTGAAGTGAAAGAGACTTATCACTGATAGGGGGCAAGCCAAAAGCTCCCGCAGTTTGCCAAAGGATGACCATCTGCTAAAAACCCTATTTCAGTAAAAGGACAGCAGGCTAACAGGCAAACCAAACAGGAAGTAGCTAGATGATGTGAGTAGGTTGTGGCCAGGATTTAATGGTGCAACATGCCAAAGTGCAAGAGAGAACACAATGCAAAGCAAGTACAATCCATGGCTGAGTTATATGGTCATTAGACTATGAGACTATTAGACTATGAAACCTATAAATCACTAGTCTCTCAGGAATGGAAAGAAAAAGAAACATGCTCAACACAGAGTCAATTATCTTGAATTGAACAAGTAAAGTGGGCATGTCTATATCACAAATTTACAAGCAACATTGTACTTCCACACACTACTCTCTGTGAACTGTTACTGGAACTAGAGATAAAATAGCTACAGCCACAAAGCACAGTTGTTGGGCAAATGATGCCTCAGTGTTCATTATATTAAGTTCACAGAAAGACCAATACAATTTTTTTTTTAAATCTACCCTTCCCTCCTGCCATTATTTTCCATCCCATGTTCATCAATAACTTTCATTATTCATTTTTTTCACTTAAGACCGTGATTGTCTAAAGAGATCTACAAATAAAGAACTCTTCCTCCTGCTCAATTCAGTTGTTTCAGTGACAGCCCATATGGTTAAGGACCTGAACTTTTGAATACCCATGTCTATAAAGTAATTTGAATACTTATGGCAAAGTGTAAACAAGCTTGATGTAAAAACTGCACAAGGAGCTATTCATCAATTTGCTATATTCAGTGGTCTATTGTCATTCAGATACATCCAATGGAATCAAATACTTATGGATATTTTTAATAAAGGTATGTCATTTAAAACATCAAGACTTATGTAAGGAAAAAAGACACAGCTTGTAAGGCCAATGTCCAAGTTCTGTCAATGGGGTGTTAAGATGACATCTTCCAAATAATGACTAGGTTCCCTACTCGCTTCAACATCTGTTGCAGACTCAGCAAAATGTGCCTCATTTTTACGGCATAATTTTTTAATAGAAAGATTAAACATACAATCAACCTAAAGTATATTTTGTTCTTATTCCAATTTGGGCATTTTGTACAATTAATCCACAAATTTTCTATGTTTCAAAATATCTTTTAAATTCTCTAGTCAATTTCATCTCTATGAACATTTCTGCAGTGGAGACGTCAATTACCTGCTTAGCATTTAGGAACATAAAGGTTTTCCCTCTGAAGATGGTTTTTCTTTCATGACACATAGACAGATCCACTTTTTCAGTACCAATAGAGGGCTCATCAACTGGAGGATAAAAGCTGCAAGAATGGGAAAATAAGGTTACAACATTTAGATTAACATACAGCTGTTGACTATAATTTAATTCTATTTTATCCATTTCAGAGGAAAGCTTCAAAGGCAGGTTATAAAAAACAAATCTTTATTTCTTCATTGCTGTAATAGCTACTTATGTGACAGGGAAAGTAGGGACAGGAAACCTCTCACCTCTAAATCACTGGTCTCAGGCTACAGTTCTCAAATTCAATGGGAGTTAAGCAATTATTACTCCCAGATTTTTTTTTTGATAATTCCAGGCTAAATCTGGTACATTTTAAGTACAACAGAGTTGCAACTGAGCAGTGAAATAAGTTTGAGGCCCCAGTGCCACTAATAATGTGATATCCCTACTATAAAACTAAGAACAGGATAAATACCTCTCTGGAAATCTCAGAGGCTAAATCTTATCAGAGGCAAACATCTAAACAACCTGAACAACTTATTACCAAAGGTGAGAACAAAATGAAAGTGCATGTTGAGAAATCACATCACCCCTGACGCTGTAGATACCTCCTTTGTAATTAAACTGCATTTCATACAAACCCACATTTCTCAAACAAGAACTGCCCATTTCACCTTTCTTTGACTAAAGAAATGTCTCATAGGACTAAACAGAAAAAAAATTCTACTGGCGAAAGCTAGAAATCAGATTTAAAGGCCAGAGAACCAAGGTTTTATTTTGGATTTCATTCTTGTTATGGAGATCAGCAGACTGCAGGTACAGACAGAGACACATCTTGATGAATAAGACTCATCCTGCAAACATCTCTGTACATGTTTTGTACATAGTTCCATTAACTTTAAGCACATTAGCATTCTCTCTGAAGAGAACAGAACTGTAGGGTCAAAAGAGACTTCAGAAGTCTGCAGGCATGCTATCCTTAAACTATCCTTCTTGATAATCTCCAGTGAAAGAGTTGCTACAACTTGGGAAGTCTATTCCAATACCTTAAGGAAGATGTCCTTGAAATTAAAACCATTACTTTGTGGCCTACCCTCTGCAGCATGGGGAAGACAGCTGTTCTCCCTCTTCTCAAAGGCAGACTTTCAAATACCTGAAAACTGCTATTATGCCCCCTGTTAATCTCATTTTCTCCAAGCTACACAACCAGCTCTTTCAACCTTCCCTCATACAGCTTGCCTTCCAACCCTTTCAATTTTTGTCATTCATCTCTTGATCCTCTCAAAACTTTCCCTCATCTAAAGCCCAGCATTGTACATAATGCTACATAATGCTCTAGATGAAATCTAACCAGTGTCAAGTAGAACTGTACTATTACCTGCCATGTTTTAAACCCAATATTCTTGTTGACACAGTCCAAAATACATTTGAAAGGGTTTTTTTTTGTTTTTTGGCTTTGGGTTTTAGGTTTTTTTGACATCTGTGCTACAGTACAGTCTGCAATCAACCAAAAGCCCTTAGATCTTTCTTGGCAAAGTTACTGCCCAACCAGTTATCTCCTACTATATATTTGTGCATTTCATTATTCTTCCCTAGGTCTAGCACTTGCATCTATGAGGAACTTCATTCTGCTGTCTCTAGCCCAGCCTTCCAGTCTACCAAGACCTTTCCAAAATCTACTTTTGTTCTCCCAAGTGTTTACAATACTTCCAAGCTTTAAGCCATCTACAAATTTGATGAAGCAGCTCTTTGTTCCAGCATTCAAAACATTAATAAATATATGAAATGCCACCAAACCCAGGACCAATCCGTGTTAAACCTAGCTTGAAACCTCCTGTCATTCTACATCCATCCATTTATAATTCCCCTTTGCTTGCAATTACTGACCCAATTATATACTTCATAATACCTAACAGTCTTTTTATCTAGTCACACGTCTCCAATTTACTTATGAGAATGTCAATGAGGGACTTAACAAAAAACCTTACTAAAGTCCATGTATATTGTGTCTACTACATTCCCTTCATTCACCCAGCTAGTTACTTTGTTAAAAAAAATCAAGTTGGTTTGGAAAGGCTTGTTCTTAACACATCCATACTGGCTGGTGATGATCACCAGATCTTTTCCAGAAGCTTGCAAATCAACCATTTTA
The DNA here is from genome assembly GCA_030014935.1 of Caiman crocodilus. Lineage (NCBI taxonomy): Eukaryota > Metazoa > Chordata > Crocodylia > Alligatoridae > Caiman > Caiman crocodilus. The sequence continues at coordinate 42,938,527 of JAGPOW010000261.1, read as the reverse complement.
TAATTTGATTTGTTCTAGTAACTTCCCAGGTATTGCCATCAGGCTAACTAGTTTATAATTCCTAAAGGCGTGTGAAACGGGCTGTATTTAATTCAGATTTGGACCAAGGGGACAGTGTTTCATAGTTTCATAGTAACTAGGGTCAGAAAGGGCCTAGAGCAGGCCATCTAGTCTGACCCCCCACCAATGGCAGGAACGAGTGCTGGGGTCACAGGACCCCAGCCAAGTACCTATCCAATCTACTCT
>JAGPOW010000261.1:42907863-42938181 GCA_030014935.1 Caiman crocodilus | reverse complement strand
ATATAGCAGCAGGAACTCAAATATAATAGAGACTATTAACAATAAATACAAGAAATATTAGTGCAAAGGTTGCAATAGAAGAATTTCTTGAATAAAATGAGAATATAAACAGACATTCTATTTTTACAAAAACAGTCCTAGCTCTGTATAGAATCCGTTCTATAAATGCAACTATTTTGATGAAATGTTTATTTGCATATAATTGGTATTAGAAAGTGTGCTTTATTGAGTTGGTTCACTCTTCTCTTGACAGGCCTATGTTACAGGAAAGTCTATAGTGGAGCAAGAAATTGGCTGTGCATTGCTATTGCCTGTTGAAGTTTCTCCTCTTTGGCTCTTCTACAGTGGAAAAGCGTTCTCTTTTCCATGAAAATGCTTAGAAAGTCATCTATTTCTGTTTTGCCTTCCAAAACGTCTTCTGCAATAGTGTCAGACTCCTCTTCTGCTTCATGAGCTGCTACTTTCAGTCTGGCTTGCAAAGCACTTGGACTACAACTCTCATTAAGCTCATGTTGCCTTTGCATCTTCTTCTCAAACGTGGCTTTCAGCTGTGTCAGTTGTTCATATTTATCCAGCACTGCTTGCCTTTTTGCTTCCAAGCCGGGCTCCAACAATAAGTTTTTCTTTGCTAGTTCTTCAGTGCTTTTCACCAACTCATCCTTATCAGTAAGGACTTGCTTCAGCTGGGGAAGATTCACAAACTGTTCCAGCAATATATCCTCTTGTTCATTCATATCCGTCAACTGCGATATACTTAGTTCTGAGAGCTCTGGAAAAATATCAGGGATATCAGGCATCTTGTAACTGAACCCATTCTGGCCAACCTGCAGTAATCCTTCTGTTGTTGGAACAGGTAAAGGCAGATCAGCAATCAAGCCATACGAGGGAGCAGCAGATTTGTCTGTAGCGTAACCTGAAGGAATTGATTCAGCAACTGGCACAGAAGCTATAGATCTATTTGTATCTTGTGGTGGGTATGGAGGAAGAAATGGAAAACCCTGAAGAGCATAAGGAGGCATTCCAGCTGGTTTACTGTAAAGGTATAGAAATGATGTTGGGCTAGGAGCCAAAACTGGAGGATTCTTCCAAAACTCATCCAACAAACTTTGAATAATTTTTCCAAGGTCAGAGTGCATTGTGAAATTGCTTATTAATGGACATGACACATATACGCCTTGCTTGTCCATTAAATGATGTCTTATTGGTGGGAAAACACTGATCACTGGTTTTTCCTGAGGAAACTGAGGTGGAAGCAAGATGTTAATATTAATTGTGTGGTTCTTTATAGTGAATGGCAACTGATATTCCACATCTTTCTGTATTTCAGCTATGGCGGAGTGCACGCTGCGCAGGGACTCGATCTGCCGATGCTTCTGCTGCTGGAGGCTGGTGAGGGCCGGCAGCGCAGAGGGGGCGGCGGCTGGGGCCAGGGCGCCACTGCCCTTGGCCACCAGGAACAGCCAGTTCATCCTGCCCAGCCCCGGTGCAGCTTTCACCCGGGACTGCAGCGCCCGTCCTACGTCAGCACACCGTACACCCGCGCCTTACATGATTTGGTTTGTTGATTCGGCTAACTGTCCTGATTCAATTCAGCTGAATCTTAATCTGAAGATTCAATCCTGATTTGTAGAATCAGCAATTCGGCCATAGACACAGCTTTAAATGTTTTTTCTACATACCTCAAGGTACCAGGTGTAGCTTGTGAATGCTGAGATGATGGGGCGGATGGAGCATTCCAAAGGAGGGTGCCCCCCCCCCCCCGCGTACTCGGCAGCAGACCTAGAAGTGGATTGGAAGTACTTCCAGTCCACCTCTGGGTCCACCACCAAGCACGCAGGGGACTCTCTTGCCCCTCCCCCCCAACCCCACTTCCTCCCAGCTTGGTGATTGACTGCAGGGGGGACACTGGGTGCCCCTTCAGGCCCAGGAGACACTAGTCGCCGAGCCGGAGGGCAGGTCCCTTGCGTGCTCCACGGTGGACCCAGAAGTGGATCAGAAGTGCTTCCAGTCCACTTCTGGGTCTGCTGCCAAGCATGCTGGGCAAGCCCCACCTCGCATTCCCATGGGATGCTCCACCTGCTCCACCATCTTAGCATTCATGAACCGCCTGGTACCTTGAGATACGAAGAAAAAACATTTAAAGCTATGTCTGTGTCTGAACCATTGAATCTCTCCATATTGATTTAGAGAGATTACAGGGTCTTCTGATTCAATTCAGATTCGGAGATTCGGCCACTAAAATCGGGCCGAATCAAATCAGCGACCAAAGCTTCGCACAGCCCTAATAATTCCCCCAGCCCTGTTTAGTGCCTCCTCCTTAAAAACAGGCACTATATTATTCCTTTTCTAGTCCTCTGGAAGATTACTAATTTCCCCTGACTTTATAACCATTATTGCTAATGGGTGTCAGATCTCTTCAGCCAGTTCATATGCTTAAAGTGTGAGCTGGATCAGGAGCTAACTTCACAGTGCCCTATCAGACAGTTTATTAAAGAAACAGAGCAACAACAGTAAAATTAGTTACTCCACAAAATCACATGTAGATACTATAGAACACAAACCCAAATATACTCTATTTAAATGTCACTTCTTGAAAGCTTTTTAGTAAAACTGAACCTTTAGAAAGGCACAAATGAGGAGTCGTATGGGTTTGAAAGGCCCTAATGAGAAAGTGCAGCCTAGAAACAACTTGATCACTGGTTTTGATACAAAACCTGAGATCGTAGGCAAATTTTCAATTGAATCTTCAACTTAAGCCAACAAAACCTGGACAATGAACCAGGATTTTTAATTATAAATCAGGATTATTGAAAAAAACCCAACCATAGTTAAATATAATTTCACTTGCTCAGATTTTTTTATTTGAACCAAGTTTCTGTATAGCAGTAGGGGCTAACATTTTAGGCAGGCATATCACAAGGTAAGCCCTACACCCTCTGAGAATACTCATGTCCTTCTTCCCGATCTATCGCTTAGCTTTCTCCTCCCTGCCCAATCTGCCTCTGTGTTTCCTGCTACATTTGCCACATGCTACCCAGACAGGCTACCCATGCCACTTGTGGTGCACATGTTATACAGCTTGACTTTCTAGCTTAATGGCCAAACAAAACAACAGCGTCTGTTCTGTAGACCAATTTCAAAATGGATCAGTGGCTTTAAATGCATAAATGCAAACTTTGCAACTGCCCACAAGAGCATTCAACACACACAATCACTTATTCTACTTTATTTTTGAAATATAAGAGAAACAGATGTGGTATCTGTAAAAGTTAAAGAACTTTCTGGAGATTTAATATGCAAGCAGCTGCTAAGTAAATTTACAGTATCTTCCTGCAAATTATTTCTTACAGATTACCCATTTTGAGATGCTATAATTATTTTAAATATAGAACTGTTTATAATACCAGATGTCTCATTTTACTTGATGCACAGCTAACTCTTTGAAAGTTGAATAAGGGATACATTGCTAGTGTCAATCACATTCAGTGGAGTTCAAATCCACTGGGGACTTGAATAGTTAAAAAAAAAAAATGTTAGAAGGAGAAAATATATATCCAATCCTATTCTATTTTAGGAATCATTCAAAGTTCAGTTATATTGCTGCCTGCCTGTTTTTAAAGAATCGCCGTTATGAACCCTGATTCCAGAAAGAAAAATTGTGGTGACACACTTTTACAGCAGCTTTATTACTGGATAATGCAATACCACCAATATGCACTATTACACAATCAATGGTGTGTTTCTCATAGCCTACAGAAACTTGAGCAGTATCATCCAATATCTCCTAGAAGCCCTGATATAAAATTGTATGAGTGAGAAGAAAAAGTATTCAGTATCAAGTAGTCACACTATACAGATTGTTTATCTTCCAGAATTAGATACTAGCACAGGCACAGCACTTGGCTATACCAGTGATTCTTTCACACACATGAGAGTATAACTTGGCTCTCTTATCTAGTGTTATGTTATATACCTGTTTTACCTCCTGGGAAAAATGTTAAAAAGCCTGAAATTTCAGGCTATGTAACACAGCAGGGCTATTCTGCTGATAACGAAAGCTTAAAATAAAACTAGAAAGCATACTGAAAAAACAAGTATTCATATTGAAATAATCTTTATATAAAATGTCTTTTAAAATAGGGTAATTAGATTTTTAATGTGTCAATTCCCAAAAGAGTATACACGATCCTCTAGAAATATTACCATAGAAATCTCTATGGCAACCTCTGAAAAAGACATCCATATAGGGCTAGCAACATCTCTAAGCACCTAAATGAATATCAAAAATACATTTATCTCTCAATTATTTAACTGTTCAGAGATATAGACAAGAAGTTACTGGAATATAAATGTGCTTCAAACTAAACACTGTTCTAAAACTCAAATTATTGCAATTACTTGATTCTGTTCAGATATATTATTAGTTAAAATGAAGTCTTCTAAAAAAAAAACCTCAAATTAAATTCTCAGATCTGGAAAACATAATTAACACACAACATTAGAATTTTCTTTTTGGACATACAAACACTTGAAGTCATTATGTGCCTCTCAGATACCTTAGAATTAATTATTGTTTTGAATGTCTACCTCAGCATACGCAGTAAGACATGACAGTTGGATCTAATATGGTAGAGGTCCTAATTTACAGGGAAGGTAGGTAACTAATGGTGGTGTTAAATCAGAAAAGGACATTATGAAAAACAATGTTAGAAGATGAATGAATCCAACATCAATCTATCTATCCAACTATTCATTAACTTTAGTTCTGTTAAGTAAGAATTCTTTTATATACTGAAGACATGATATTTACCTTTCTGGTATTGGCAGCTGTTGCTTGGCCTGAACGGATTTGATGAATTCAACAAAGTAGTCTGGCTTTATAATTGGTCGACCACAAATCAGAGCACATATAGTCTGTAAAGGAAAGATAATCATTCCAGACTTAACAATTCTATTAGACTATGCTGTCACCGAACAGCATCTTTACTGGAAACAAATATTTAATTACTTGATTTCAGTGCTGCCCTCCCCCTAAAAAATGGGTCAGAGGGGCTTAAAATAAGAAGCCATAAAAAGATAGAAAAATAAAACAAGCCACTAAAAATACTCCAAAACTTAACCCTACCTATTGAAAGCCTGCCTAAACAGCAAGTTCTCATACTGCTTCCAAAAGATCTCAGCTGTAAATTCTAAATTATGAGAATAATAAGATTTCAGAAGCAGAGAAATTATCATAAGCAATGGATTAGCTCTGTATAACAAGTGCAAACAAAAAGTGGTATTTGTGTTAAAAACTGGCATTTTGTTCTTATCAACCAATTATTTTTTTGTAACTGGCATACTGACAAGAGCTGTTAAAATGAATAACCTCTTTTTATACTATCAAACTGAATAGCAATCTTCAAAGGAAAATTGATCTTTTCCCATAAAAAAGCACTGCCTATAATCCATTTTGCCACAGAAAAGCCCTACATAAAACAGAATATTTATAAATCCACTAGTGGTTAAATAGCTACCAACATCACTTTTCCATATTGCCATCTGAGGTAACACATACTGATTATAGAGATTCTAAAGTTATACCTATATACATATTCTCTAGTTGATGTAGAAGTGTAAGAGTTATTGGCACAGGTCAACTGAAGAACGGGACTCTGGTCATAAACGTCAACTTTATTCTATTCTGCCTACTGTTGGTATGCTACCTGCTCAAGGCTGTCTGATAAACTTCCAAAGTTCTGATAGTATTTCTGTACTACTCTGGATTAAGAAAAAGTTTAGCAGTCAAATGTCCATTCATACACTTCTAGTGAGACACCTATACATTTTAATTGTGGAAGTACAGGGCTTCTGTCCAACCACTTTAAAAGATAAACCATGGGTTTACCCAATATTTTCTGAAGGATTAAAAAATTGTAGAATTAAAGTGGAATGCAGCACCTTCGTTAGACATAAGCACAGGATTCTATTAAATGTGTTGTTTTGTGGGCTGAGCCCTGGGCAAGAACAGGAAAGGCAAAGGAGAGGAGGTGCAGGAGGGTGCAGACATCAAGGAGGGGAGAAGAGAGAAGGAGAAAGGGACAGGCCACTTGACTCCTCCATGGCCCGCACCCCTGCCACTGCTTTCTCTGCAGCAGCAATGAATGGAGAAGAATTTAAGACCACCTTCTAATAATTAGATTTTATACACTGAAAATAATAACAATTTTATAATTTTTTCCATGTATTGAATCTAATTATTGCGGGGCAGGTCTTAAATTCAGTCATGTTGCATCCAGGTACATACAATAGGTAACAACAACTTTGGGGTTTGTTTATTTTTTAATATTCTCTCTTCTTGAAGATCTGTGCTGGCTATTTTTCAACTGAAACTCATGCAGTAATAAAAAGTTTAATAGAAAAAGAATACTCTCCAATTTTTTATTTTTGAAGTGAACTAAAAAAAAAGTTAAGTTTTGGGTTTTGGAAAGTAAAAAAAATTTAAAAAAAAAAATCAATTTACAGTTTGCCCCTCTCCTCAACAAACATATAATTTCTGATTATTAATACAACTAAAGGAAATACACCCAGGATTTGTTTTCTCTTTTTCCTTCTTACTCTCAACTCTACCCTTTTTCTAAAGTTGGAAAATCTTTGCCAAGTTACAAAGTAGCAAAGATACTTCACGTTTCATGAAAATTAGTGGAGCAAGGGTGTGGAGGGCCAGTAGGAGGTGCTCTTGTGCTGAACCACCCACCTCACTATGCCCAACCACCTTCCAGGCTCCAAGTGCCTCCCTAGGGATGCCTCGCATCTGGCGGAACCCTTCCTGGAACACACCCGGTAGCCTGGGAATAGAGCTGCAACCACCTAGGGACAGGCTGATTCTGGCACTGGACCCCCTTGGGAAATGCAGGCCTAGTAGCCCTCGAGAGTATTTGACTCACTTCAAGAACTTGGGATGCTTTCTTTCCTCAGCTGGCAGCACAAGTGGTAGTCTCCCTTAGTCAGCCAAACCAAGGGGACCCCAAGGCATAATCTAGACCCATTCCCAATAAGTCTCTCACGCTAGATACAAAGGAGATCTTTATTGGTTAACAAGGGGTAGGTTTGGAATAGGGTACAGAGTTAAGTAATATCAGAGAAATCCCATAGAGCAAACAGGGAGGCTGGAGTAGCCTTTGATCACGTATCTGAGTTACTGCAAGCCGTATATTTAGTTAAATCTCAGGTAGCTGACTCACAGGTATCATCCAGAGGCAGGTGGAGATTCCCTCTGGAGGCAGGCAGCTCCTTGATCATGAATTTTGAGACAGAGTAAGTTTCAGATGGTTCAGTTCTCTCTCCGAGTTTCCCTCATGGCTGCTGCCCCCTCCTCCTGGGTAGTCCTTAACTTGTATAGCCCTTGTGACCTCATTTACCTGGTCCAATGGAGGCCAGCACCTGTTGGCTGTCAGCCAATCAATTGAAATGCATCACTGTTGCTGGGCAGACTGGCAGTCTCTAGCCCACCAGGGAGCAAGCCCCTCACCCAGGTATGTGATGCCAGGCACGTAGGCAGAGGGAGCAGGTTTCCCCCATCCCTCAGGAATGTATCCAGCTCAGGTTCCCTAAAGAGATAACCAAATTGTCACAGAGCAGAGTTTTTGGGGAGAAACAGAGGTGACCTTCTGCCACAAAGGGCACAGAAAAACTGCCACAGCACTAGTAAAGTTTCTTCTTTTGAACACCCACCAGACTGCTAGTTGGGTTCCAATAAGCTAGTTCCAGCCCACCAGGCACTCTCATCAGGCCCACGACACCCACCAACAAATTGTACCCTCACCCAACCCTTCCATGGGCAAAATGCCCCAGCCAGCATGCAGCTTCCAGGTGGGGCTGCTGCTGCCAGGGACCTGCTCAGTTTCTCCAGCATCCCCACTCACTCCAGAAAACAGGTAGTGAAGCAGCAGAGGCAGGAGCAAAGCTGCACCTGGGCGGGAGCACGAAGAGTGGGGCTGGCAGCAGCACAGACTCAGGTGGGCAGGGTGTGGGTGAGAGGAGGGTTGGAGATGTGGGGAGCCCCAACACTCCCTCCACGGCACACAGCCCCAGCAGGCAGTGGCGGCCGCAGCAGCAGCAGACAGAGATGCTCATGCCTGGCTCCAGCCAGTGCTGCACATCACAGCAGAGAGCGCAGTCCCTGCCAGGCCATCTTTTTTAGAATTTTTTTCCCCACCTCAGCCAGGTTCAGCACGTGAAGCTTCCCTCTCATGCCATGCGAGTGCAGGGGTTGTGCACGTGTGGCAGAAAGCACCAGCAATAGAGATGGCCTGGTGGGGGCTGCACTCTCTACCACGCGCCGCTGGGCATGAGTGACCCAAGCATCCCCACTTGCTGCTGCACCATAGAGAGAGTGTGAGGGGAGACCCCTCCCCACCACCCTCCCTCACACCCCACAAATGCCACACACACCTTGCCTCCACAGCCCCCAAATAAATACCACCCAGCATACCATATGTCCCATATGCAGCTACACCCCTCACAACATCCCCACATCCACCCCCACCATACATGCAAGAATACTACCCCCCCACATCCACCATACACCCCCCTGCACGCATGCGCGCACACACACACTCCCTTTCACCCCCCCCACAATATAGAAGACTAATTTATGAGTTACTATGCAATCACCTCTATATACAGTATGCAAACACAAATTGTGACAAAAATATTTTTGTAATAAAACTAAAATATGTTATAGTAGGCATTTGACTTTTAGTGTATGATTTGTTCTTTGTTTTGAGATGCCAACCACCCTCCCGAAAGAAATATTTCCAAGGGGTAAAAGGAGGGACTTCCAGTGGCAAAGGTCAGGGGTTACAGGTGGGACTCCTGGTCCCAAGATGGTGACTAGGGGTCAGGGTAACTGTCAAGGGGCAGGGCTACTCACACAGCCCTCAAAAGCTCACCAAAACTTGTTAAGCAGCCCTCCACCTGAAGTAATTGCCTGCCCAAGCTAGACCAATATACCCTTAAGTTTCCATCCAAGATGGAGTAGGCTGTAGTACTGTTTCTTTCCTTGGTGTCTCTAACACTTCCAAAGCACAGTTCCTCTGGACTAAAATCAGTCCTAAAGAAGAGTAAGATGGAGTTTAAGAGCCTAAGTTTCAAGAGCAATCCAAAATATCCACACACTGACAACCTCAATACGTATTAAGCTCCTAAATTCATTAGATGCTCCTGTTTTGAATGGCAAAAGTCCCTAACCAATTCATGGCCTTCTGTGCAAGGACAGAAACCATACAGGCCCCAAAACTGGTTAAGATCCTAGAGATATGGACAGATAAAAATGATGTCTAACTAAGACTGACAGCATTAAATTCAACTCAGAATTACGGGTGGCACTGGCCACCTCTTGCCCAAGAACATAGTGGCTACAACACTTGCCCAGGAACTGGGATCTGGACTACGGACTAGGGATCTAATGGCTATAAACTCGCCTTACCCTGGGGGGGGTTTAAAGCTACATTTCCCACTTGTTACCACTGAATTTATGACCCAGTCCTGATACCTTGTTCTGGGTGAACCTAAACCCTGAGACTGAGAACAACACCCCCATTTGATAATAGCCAAATTTAACTGATACACAGTGATACCAGGTAAGAGTAATGCAGGCAAGCAAACAAACCTCCCCATCCTCCTTATCTACCAGTTTTAAGGCTTCACAAGGAGAATGGTAAGCATTGCCAGTATGTGAGCACCCTGTGGTTCTTTACTTGAACATCAGAAGTCAGCAATCTTGGAAGTCAAGGGGCGATGCCCACCCTCTCTGCTGGGGTGGGCAAGACGGGCAGGCGATATGCCCTCTGCCCATGATGGCCTCGGGATCCCTTCCCAGCTCTGAAAAATCCATTCTTTTGTATTCTTTTTCCTGATGACTCTTCATTTCCGGGTACCACCAATTGGTTTCCCTGTGGTCGTTTGTCATATTGTCCATATTCTGTTCTGTCAACATAATCCTTGTTTCCATAAACCCATCACATGCATACATCTTGATCAGGTCATTTACTCGTACCTTAATTTTGGCATTCCCGGCCTCCTAATTTGGTCATTCCAGCAAAACCAGAAATCCCAGAGGGTTTACAGCTGATCACTGTGACCCAATGCCAATTCTGCAAGTCCTTATCTTCTTATAGGTTTTCAGGGCATGTTTTCAATTTCCCAGCCTGTTTGTCTGCTAGCTTCATATGTCTGCCTCAAAGGCTGTCATAACAGCCCGTGTCACAAACAGACTTTTAGAAACCAATTAACCCTTCCCTGGACAAAATATTCCAGTGCAATATTTACTCTACCTACAAGCCAATTCCTAAAAGCAAATCTCTTAAATATCATTTTCTAGCCATCACCATCACTTCCCACAAGATTACCCTAACCACCAAGCTATAAATGAAGCACCTTCTGCTCTTTCTGGCAAAGCTGAGTCATTAGGAAGCCAAAGATGCAAGTCAGTGCCAGAGGAAAAGGGAATTTTGCCTCTGTAGCCTACTGGTTATACCACTTCCTTGGGAAAGATGAATCCTGAGTTCTAGGACTTCCTGTCAAGCTATTTCTGTTTTTAAACCAAAGACTAACATAATATGTATAAATTGTGAGAGAAGGGTCCAGAGTACTTCAAGTGCCCAAGGGAGTGCTATAGACAACAGACTACAGAAGCAGGCTTCCTCTTGTTTTCACTCAGTAACATTTATTGAGGAAAAGATCAATTCCTATTGACCACCTCTAGACATGTTTCAGCTTTTTGAACTGCCATTTCAAGGAGCCTCATGCGTTCCACTCTCTATACAGAGAACCAAGGTATCTAAGCCTGAATCGCTTTTTAGCACCTCCAAGAAGTCTCTCCATTAACTGTACAGGTATCCCAGACACCCAACTAAAGTCACTCTGAATCGTCTCACTAGGTCAGATATCAAAATTTAGGCAGAGCAGTACCTTAATTGAGCATCACACTGAGACTATTTAATCCTGCCCCCTGTCACTCATTCATGGTAATGGACTATGCCGGCACTGTACACAGGGCAGAGTGGGGCCGCACAGGGAAGCTGCTTGTTGCTGCGAAGTCTGCACTGCCCTAGCAAGGCTTTCCCCTGCCCACACAGCAGGGGTGTTGCGCCTTTCGCTGCTGCCATGTGGGCTTGGGTGCTGCTGTGGGGATGGGGAGCTGCAGACCCAGGTCCCTGTAGCCCTAGCAGCTGGGGGGGAGGAGCACCAGCAGGGCAGGGGGCTGTGGGTGGGGAGGGAGTGGCCTGGACTTGCATATGTGAGCTAAGGGGGAAGGGGGAGCTTTGATTTTCCATTATAAAAAAAACCCAAAGTCAAGTACCAAAATATACAGGTATTTATAATTTATTTTATGATAGTGATTGAGGCACTGGTAGGCCTCCAAACTGCTTTAAGATTGTAAATAAATCAATAAAACATTATGTTCAACTGATACCTATATATACTAGTGGCCTTTCATTTTAAGCATGGGTTTTGAAGTTTTTAATCAGAGAATTTGCAATTTTTTTGTTTTTAAATCAGGGAAAACCAGGATCTCTGGTCATAACCATGATAGTTCAAGAAGAACGTGAAAGGCAAGTATTTATGTGAGTTATGCCTCTTACTGAACCAACTCTATAACTGGGAGGGACATAAAAGCGCTTTTGGATCAGAGGAAGAACACAGTGGTACCTGAAAGCTCATCTATGTCCCTCCCAATTACACAGTTGGGACAGTAATTACACAGTAATTAAACATTACTCACAAAAACTCCTTGCCTCTATATTTGAAATTCTGTAATTTTCCACTAAAATGTTTTATAAAAAATAATAAAAAGACAAATTGTTAGCATTTCTAAATGTGCAGATTTTGAAATGGCATTTTTGTCATAATATTTATTTCAACTGTAATAATTAGCCTATGCAACTCAATGTAACTACAGGTTATTTGCAACTAATTGACTGGTGACCTTCAAAAAGAGAATTATATATTGAACACCCATAATAAAAACATGCAGAGTCACATTAGACAGATTTTCAAACAAAGATCTAATTTCCAAAGTTTTGAAAGAATACCAGTGTCTAAAGCATTAGGACTTAATACTTAGCATTTGCTACTCTGACCGTTTCAGACAGATATTTTAAACAGAATAAATAAATAGGATGACTCGCTCACTATAACCAGGTTACTTAAGTGTCTGCCATAAAGCATCTTGCATTTCCTTAAAGAATCTGGATCTGGTGACTTTCAGATCCAAGGATTAAGAATTAAACAAACTGGGCCCACAGACCCAATACACAGAAACGTATGGGCTACCCCTATGTTACTCTGACTGCTGCTTAGTTTGCTAGTCTCTTTTGCCTTTTCAGTTATCAAGGCAAAGAAAGAAATAAAACCCAGAAAGTTGCATCATATTAAGAAACACCTGACAACTGCAGAACACTTTTCCACAATAAACATTTTACATTCTACTGTTATAGGGAAATGTTATATTGACTTTGCATCTGCAGACCTATGACCCAAAAACTAGTTTCATAGCTAAAAACCTGGACCAAAGTCAACTGCAGTTCTGCCACCAACTTCAATGGGGCTGGGCTACCACAGACAGTCATTTCATACAAAAAACTATTGTAGAGAAGCTCAGCATACCTTCACAGTAACTTTCACTGATACCATAGCCAGGTGAGTGCATTTTTCTGTCCATTCATTCACTACAAGGCCTCCAAGCTGCAGAATGGCTTGGTTTAAAGCAGTTTTTCCAGAGACATCTAAACAGGAGGAGCAGACAATCAAAGGTTCATATTCTATTCTGCAAAAAACAAGTTGAAGAAGAGAATGGTCTAAACTGTTTTAGCAAAACATTACAAAAGGATAGAGCAGCCAAAAAATAGGCATTCCTGTTCATCAAGGAACTCTGAAATTAAAAGAAAATATGTTCCAAAACAAAAGTAAAAGCGAAATTTTTAAAATATCCTATGGAAAGGGAATTCCAAAATTTTGTTTAGGGAGAGTCAAATTCAGATTTTGGTTTGACCCTTAGGAGGCACCCCAGCAACTTACAGTCCTAACAGGCAAGGAGTCTGAAAGCCAGGTCTTTTGGAAATCTGGAAGCCTGGAACCACTGACTGGGGAATTCTTTTAAGAATTTTTAAAATTAAAGACCTTTTAAGAACAGGATGTGCCAGGTATATTCAGAAGCATACTCCATATAAATAAAGTTCATTCAACTTTAAAAGAAGCAATATTGCACCTATTTTAAGAATGTGCCTATTGTCTAACCTACAGTGAACTTCCACTAACACAGAGTCCCTCAAAAAGGAGTTTTACCTTATGCATCTACCCAAATTTGTTTTGATAGAATTTATTACAAGTCCAACCCCTATCTTTTCCCTTCTTTTACTAAGAACAGAGAGATGCTAGAAGGCAGGTGCTACAAAGAAACTCTGCATGGATATCATATTATCTCACTGTATCCCTTTGCCTCAACAATTTTCCTCTTATTAAGTCTTGCCTCAGAAACCTACATTTTATCTTTTGGCTATGACTCATTCTCTCTGCGCTGTGCAGTATGCATCCATTAATAGGAATTACAGCTAGTTATAAGAAAAAAAATATAACTAATCAGCAGTGGTTGTAGCCAAAAACTGAATAGGTCAACACAACATTTTCAACACAATATTTCCTTGAAAAATATACAGAATAATACACTACAAGTGGTAGAATCTGTAGTAAGGAGTTATCACGTATGCCAAGAGATCCTCCAAATCTGTTACAATCTAAGGTTCAGTCCAGATGTATGTGGATGTTTGGTTCCCCAGGGAATGCCCATGCCACCCACACTTTGGTGTTCAGCAAATTACCCTGGGGGCAGTAAAGGAGGCTGGGGCGAGCCCAGTGCTGATACCAGCAGCCTTACCTGGGGTTCTGGGGGCCTCCCAGGGTTGCAGCTGTGGCGATCCTGCAGGGTGGAGCCTGGCCGGCAGCCACAATGTGGCTCGGTTCCATTTTTCAGCAGCGCACGCTGCCCAAGCATGCGCTGCTCTAGTTTCCCGCCCCCGTGGTGTTTTTTTTGACCCTTGGATATCCAGTGCTCAAAAAAAATCTGGAATGGTGTGCACACGAGCCATGTGCTCTTGCAGTGCAGTGCACAGTCTGGTGTTCTCTATGACAGTGCTCATCTGGACATGCCCTAAGAGTTTTCGTGCTAAAATAACCCATTATTTTAAATCGTGATTCACCAACGTGTAGATTTCTACTATCAACTGCTACCTGTTAGAAGAGAAAAAATTACTGTCTAAAATCTTTAGTAATAAATCACTTTCTCTCCCTAGAGTATATTGCACATTGTTCTTTGGTTTTACCCTTGCATGAGGTAATACCCTTCCCCTCTTTTAAACTGGCCGATCTTCTGCACAGGATCACAAAGTACAAATTTTGGCATTAGCAAAGAATAAAAAAACAGGTTTTTTATTATAAGCTGGTAAACTTCTTGGTGAAAAAGTCATGATGCATTTAATGTCACTGTATTTGTTTCTCTAGCATAACACATTTAAAATGTGCTGCTATCTGCAGCAGCTTTTTGTTGTAAATGTTGAAGAGATGAGTTTGTCTGCAAGTAATGACACAAGTAGCTCTGCCAGCACCACAATCAAATGCAACAATGCAAGCCTGCAGCCTACTTTAAATAATGACAATGATTCCTTCTTTTGCCCCCTTTGAAACTACTTGCATTTTGGGATTAGTTTTATTAAATATGGTTTTAATCTTTCCTTGGGATACTTTTAGGATATGCAGCATTTATGGTACAGAATTGTTTATGGTGTTGACCTCTTACTACAAATTGTTTTTACTTTCAGTTCACAAGGAAAAGAAAATTTACTCAAAAGTTACAGGCTTCAAATATATAACAAGTATCCCTTTATTTAATTACCTTTACTTTATCACTATATAAGACTTTAATTTCTTGGTAACATTACCTTTGCAAGCCCCACTTGTGATAATCTTTAAAAAAAAAAAAAAAAAATCAGATACAGCTGAAATGTCATGGTCAGTATTTTAGAATCAATACACCTTGTTCTCACCTAAACTTGCTTTCGAAGACTCCAAAATTGACTCTATCACCTGACTTTAAAGTTCTTGAAGTTTCACTCAACAATTTTTCTCCGTTAACAAAGGTACCATATTTAGAAGTATCTTTTACTGTCAAAACAGGGACTGTAACTGATTGACTCTGAAAAAGAACATAAAATGAAGTCTTATTAGTCAGAAAAGTTCAATCATTACAGAACAAGCTGCAGAACCATACAATGAAAGCCCACATGAATTACTTATATTACTACCCCCGCCTCCAAAATACATATTGGGGAAATGATGTTGGTTATGCAATTTAAAGTTTGTTACCCACTTTCCCTTACAAAGGACAGCAGAAAAAAATCTCTAAGAGCATTAGTTTTTTTTTTTCTTTCCCATCATTCATTATTCTCTATTTTTTTTAAAGTTTTCATGATACCATTACATCTGGGATGCACCAGCAGGAGGCACTCCTGTCAGCGGGAGCCACCCACTTCACTGCACCCGAACACCTACCAGGCTCAGAGTACCTCTCTGGGGGTGCCTCACGTCTGGCCACCCCCATTCCTGGAGTACACCAGTGACCTGGGGTCACTGCCCAGGAGTCTTGGCCCTGTGCCCTCTGGGATACATAGGCCTTGTAGACCTTGAGGGTACTTGACCCACTGCAAGAACTGGGAGCGCCACACTTGGCCTACAGCACAAATAGTAGTCTCCATTAGTCAGCTGGACCAAGGAGACATGAAGGCATGCCTCTCTCCCTCTCCCAGACAGTTCACCATGCTTAGAACAATGGAGAACTTTATTGATTACAGGGAGGAGGTTTGGGGCAGGGTACAGGATAGAGCAACATCAAAGAATAACCTTAAAACAAACAGTGTGGCTCAGTAGCCATTGATTGCGCACCTGCTGTACAGCAAGCTAGCTCTCTATATAAGTTTCAAATAGCTTACTCGCAAGTATCATCCAGAAGCTGGTTACTATCCACTGGAGGCAGGCAGTTCGTTGTGTATCCAGTTACAAGAGACAGAAGGAGAGAGTGGCAGCTGTTCAGCTGCACTCTCCTTGCCCACACCACCCCCATAGCCTAGGACTTCAGCATGGGAGCTCTTTCCATGCATTCCAAAATGACTCTAAGCTGGTTCTGCACCTTTTAGGAAGAAGGGACTCCATATATCCCTATTGTGACCTCATCACTAAGTTCCCACTAGAAGCAGCGTCATTGGCAGATGCCTGGTGCTTTCAAGTGATCTCACCATCCAGGTCCAATCAGGCAGGTGCTTAATGCAAGCCAATCAGTTTAAAAAACAATACTTGTCATCTGGTGGTGTGGATCCCTACCCACTTGCAATACCCTAACTCCTATTATTAGGGCAACCCAAGCAACCAGGTTGAGACAGATGAGAGAACTAGTCACATGACCTTCGAAGGCAGGAAACTGAACAATGGGAGCAGGTTTCCCCTCCCTCAGGAATTTACCTACCCAGGTCCCATAGGCAGAGCTCGTTGCTTAGCAATCAGAGTGATAGACAGGTAAGAGAATAATAGCAAGGGAAAACCTAATACAAGGGTCTATGAAGATGCTAGGAGGGCATTCTGCCACAACATTATTCACGGACCACTACAGGAAAGCTACAATAGCTCAGTGTGATGTTGGAGTGTACTGCTTACCTCTGCATATTTCCTTTTTAGTGCAATATAGTATACGGCCTAGTGTTAAGTTTTAGTTTAATGCTATGCCCTGACCATTTTTTCTCTCTGTGACTGGCCTAGAAACTACAAATGGACTCTATTAGCCTTATAGTTTATATATGCTATCTGTTGCTTGTCAGATTAACTCAATGCATATAGGTAAACTTCCTGCAACATTTCAGGTTGCATTTTATATCATTCAAAAAATCCACAAAACTGTAAGGGTAATTGATTATTTATATCCAAATGCCTTAAATCAATCATGTTCAAGATTATTAATTGTTATAATCTCTTTCTTTGGTGGTCTATTTCAATTTTAAATTTTGTTACAAAACCCATGTAAAGATTACACTTAGTTCAGAGGTTCTCAACCTTTTTAGACTCCAGGCATTGCTCTGAAACTTTTCTGAATTTAACAGCACTCCATTTCATAGACAAATTTATTACAGTACTTAACTCGTCACATCCCACACACCCTTAAAAAGATCACAAGATACCCCTGTTGGGAATCACAGTTTCTCACAACAAAATATATGGTCTGATTTTCAAAAGAGCTCAAAAAGGCACTGACCCCTGGGAAAACTAGCCCTGAGCTCTGTAAAAAAACGGGAATACAAAACTGGAAATCCTCATGGGGTTTTTTATGCAGAGACGATACAAAAATATTTTTTTAAACCCCATCTCTCAATAAGATAACCCTGGGCATAAACATAACACTCTGCCTACCTATGCAAGGATGTGCTGTTTAAGGATCATATTTATTGTCTTGACTACAAAGTCTAAAGTGAAAAGTTAAGATAGAAAATGGAACACAAAAAATACAGAAATGCAGTCTGCCCCGTCCGCCCACAACCTTCCCAACTACTAGTTTGTGCCTGAGGAGGTGAACGCAGCCCCCGCTGCCATGGCTCCTCCTCTGGGAACTTGGATGCTGGTAACTGGAATTACCAGCCCTCGTGGCCCCTTCTGCCAGCCCCCAAGAGCATGGGAGGAGCAGAGGGATGAGACAAGTTGAAAAGTGCAGCCTCACATCCCCTACCCACCTTTCTGCATGCAGCAGCTCATGCTTCTCAAGAGTACAGGGGCAGCTGGAATAGGGCCTGCTGTGATGCAAGAAATGGCATTGCAAGTCCCTAGAGGACCAGCTGTAGGTGCTGCCCATCTGTGGGATGTTGGGGTAGGTGTGGGGTGCCGGGCAAGGGGTTGAAGGAGTGAACACTTACACCCTTGCACAGGGCCTACGTGCAGCAGTACCCTTAGAAAGATCTCATAACATCCCATGATGCTGTGACACCCTGGTTAAAAATCACTGACTTACTCAAAGCAGCAAAGTATAATATTAAAAGTATTTTTGTAAGAGACACTGTTTGCAAGCTCTGTTTACTTTTATAAGTGTAAAAACTAGGGGTGCACTGATAGAGATTTTTTGAGTCAATGCCGATAGCCAATTTTTCACGAGCCATTTCAGCAGATACCGATATGCAGCTGGGCAGCTTGGACAGCAGGGTACGGCTGGAAAGTCTGTTGTGAGGGAAGGGGGTGGGGTGCAGATTGAGCCCCCTGCAGTGAAGGAGAGATCGAGGCTAAGGCAAGTGCTGCACATCCAGGACAGAGCACACCACAAGCGGCTTGTCCAGGGATGTGGGGGAGTGGCTCCTGCTGCTATGCACACCCCGGGAGGGCACGGGGGGCATGTTCGCCTGGATCTGTGTGCAGGGCAAGAGCAGGTTGCACTGGGCTCTTTCCAGTGGGGGGCTGGGCCAAGATGTGCTAGGGGCAGGTGAGTGACACAGAGAAGCGCTACTGCAAGGAGGGGGGACTGCAGCCACCCCAAAATTCATCATAGCTCCCCTAGCCCCTACTCCCAGCACCACCACTGCCTTCCCCAAGTACAGCCCCGGCCCAGCTCCTTGCTGTGAACAGCCTGGTGCCACCCCTGGCCCAGCCTGCAGCAGCAGCCCGCCCTTGCCCCACACGCAGATCCAGGGGCATCCCCCCCATGCCCTCCTAAGGTGCATATAGCAGTAGGAGCAGCCTCCCCTGTCCCCAAGGCTCTGGAATGAGCCGTTCACAGCTCCATCCTGTACCCTGCTCTGACTGTGCAGCACCTGCCACAGTGCCAGGCTCAGCCCCACTCCATCCCTCATCGCTGGGGCCTCGATCTAACCCCATCCCAGCCCCTTCCCCCACAGACTTACCAGCCAGACCAGCTGTTCTTCACGCTGCCAGCCACCTGCATGCACAAGGCATTTAATTGGCAGCATTACTGGATGCATCAGCCTAAAAAAGCCTATTGCCAATACTGTTCATTTTCCTTATAAGCAGTACTGACCTGTTATAGGACCAATGTATTGGTGCATTCTAGTAAAACCCCCCACTGATCTTCCTGAAGCTACCAATGAGAACTGTGCTTGAGCAACGGATAGCAGGACAGTTCTGGGCTGCTAACTTTACTCAGTATGCTTTTTATGGTTTATTTCTACATTTCTCTAAACAGAAACATGATAGTATAATAAGACCTCAAAGACCTAACTGTGGAACAGAAAGGATGAAGCAGATTTCAATACCAAATCTCAGGGATCATATATACACAGGGCAATGCACCAGTATACTTAAACTGTGATATTTTGACTAATGACTCCTGTATGGACATTTACTCAGAAATAAGAAAGTCCATACAGTGACAGAGATGGCAGTAGTGGGGTAAATGTGCCACTAAATCTCCCCATTTAGAACAGCCCTTCAAAATAATCAATATAAAAAACCAGGTGTCCCTTGGTTTCATTGCTAAAGCATAGGTTTGTTAGAACAGGAGTGGATCAATGACATTAGGCCAGTTTATCCATCTACATGATGTAAGCATAATACTGCAAAGTGATTACTTACAAGGTTAGATTCAGGAGGACTGACCATCAGTACTGCATGATTTCTACTGATTGATTGATCATTCTGAATTAAAATTGCACAGCTCTTGCGTCCAACAACATATTCTGTACCAACCAAAAGTCGATATGGCTCTCCTGAGAAAAACATTTAAAAATATTCATTTACATGTGAACTACTTAAAAGTTTCTAAACAAGATCTAAAACTCAATCATGTTATTCAAGAATTATTGGGCATCTCACAGACAATCATATATTTCACAGAACATCCTATATTTTCCTCTGAGTAGCTCTTGCCCACTTGATAGTGCTTCTTTTTGTGATGGAAAATATATTGCTTAACAACCTTCTACAGCTAAAATAGATCACTGTACTTGTTCAAAGAAGAAAAGAAAAGTTACTACTTCAGTGCTCTCTAAAAATACATTGGTTGTGAACCAGATTCAGACAAGTATACATCAGACTGATGTTCCAAAACGCTATTTAGGAGGACAACATAGAGGAGAGACTCAGATTAAAACTTCTAATACTGCAAATATTTATTATATTAAAGAGAAATGAAGCCAGTTTTCAAATATCAATCTGCTTTGCTCTGACTGCTTCTCCTTCATGATTTGTATCACCAACACCACACGATGGCACAATTGCTCTATTTTGCGACCATATAAAAAACGCGTTACTTGACTTGCCAAGTAAGAAACCTTTCCTCATGACAATAGATGAGACAAGGGATTAAATCAGTGGTGCTCTACCCGCCAGACCAGAGGTGTGGGGCCCTTCTGCAGGCCAGCTAGGACTGTGGAGCTCAGCATTGCCCCCTCCTCCTGGGATTGGTTCCCAGGGACCCAGCACCACCCCCTTCCACCGGGATTGGTTCCTAAGGGCCTAGTCCCACCCCCTGCAAACTAGGATTGGGTCCTGGGGGCCTGATACATCCCCTTCCTGCCAAACCTGCGCCAGCACTGGCTGCCAGATCCAGCAGGCAGGGCCTGGGACTCCTCAAGGTTCCAGATACTGTGGATAACTCAGTTCCTGGCCCGCAGGCCAGAGGTTGAACACCCCTGGATTAACCATCAATTTCTAATGAATACAGACTCTCATTTAGAAATAAATTCCTGGCCATTACCCCTGCATGGACAACCACAAAGGTGTGCAGTGATGTCTTCCTGAAGATGCAAACAGCGCCAGCGCCCCAGCTCCTGCTCGCAGCTTCCCTGAGCAGCAAATCACTAAAAAAAACCATAGGTAGCTATGCCGAAACCAACACGCGGAGTCCTGCCAGGAATAACATTCAGTGGAACGATGATTTTACTGAGGGGCGGTCGGGGAATCGCGGAGGGATCATGGGTACTGACACTTAAAAACAAACAGAGGGGGCAGAAGAGAGGAGCTCCCCTCCTGCAGCAGTGCTGCCAAGGAAAGGAGACGGCAGAAAGTCTATTCTTCTGCCTTCAAGGAGGCAAGAGCGGGGCTTTCCCTTCGCGTCAGAAGGCTGGAAGGAGAGATGAAGGCAGCTTGCTTCCTGCCTAGGAAAAATGAGGCCGAGGCCAAGAGGTGGCACCCTGGGCAGAGCCCGCGGGCACGGCTCGGAGGCCGGCCCCCCATGCGGTCCACGAGCCTGGCGACCGCGCAGGGAGAGCTGCGTGGAGGGCGGCACCGAGCGGGCGCCTCTCCCCCCACAGCCTCGCGGGGAAGCCTCGGCTCCCAGCTGCGCTCCCCAGGGAGGCGGAGGCCACGCGCCCGGCTCCACTGAAGGCAAACGTGGCCTCCGCTCCTCTCGGCGGACCACAGGCAGCGCCGCGCCGCTACCCTGCGGACCTCGAGACCGGCAGGGAGTCATTGCAACCCGCCCCGCCCGCGCCTCACCTGGGACGGGCCCTGCCGCGGGCACCAGCTTCCACATCCCGGCGCGGAAGCGGCGCCTGCCCGGGGTGCCGGGGGTCAGCACCGCCTGCCTGGCCGAGCCGCCGCGGCGCATGCGCATGCGCGTGGAGAGGGAGAGCCGCGAAGGGAGCCCCTCCCCCGCCGTGGCCTCAGGGGCTGCAGCTCCGGGCCGGCCCCGGCTGAGCAGTGGCCCAGGCGGGCAGGAAGAAGGTGGTCCGAGAAACACGACTCTTGCCCAGCACAGCAGCCCAAACCACAGAGCCGTGTCGGCTGCCGTCCGGCGCTGCTCGGGGCCCTGGCTGGGACGTGAGGCAGGCGCACTTCGCGCAGGGCAGGGCAGGGCAGGTACCGAGGGGTGCAGCATCAGCGACTGCTGTCTCCTGAGGCTGGGGGAGGCACAATTTGTGGGTGGCACTGTCGGGGGCGGCGGGGTGACAAGCAGAGACTGCCCGCGGAAGCGGCGATCCGCGACCGCCCGCAGAAACCCACGGCGTTGGCGGGACACGGGGTCGCAAGCAGCGACCGGTCGCAGAAGCTGGAGGCAGCAAATCTCGGGGGCACGTGCCCTGCCCTCCGACTCGCCTATGGTGTGTAGCTCAGTGCCAGACCAGAGCAGGTGCTTAAGCTGGCATGCAAGAAGGGGGTATGGGGGAGGATCCATGGGCCCACTCCAGCCCATGGAGCTGGCCCAACACCAGTAATCCAGCCTGTGAACCAGCCCCATACCATCCATCTGGCCCACAGTGCCAAGAGAGTTTGACATCTCAGAAGTCATAGAGAAGTAGGACTGGAAGGGACCTCCAGTCTAATCCAGCCCCCTGCCCGAGGCACGATCATCTTTATCTGAACCATCCTTTATAACCATTACCTAAACTCTGCATAAGACTACCCTCAATCCTGACACAACATACGCTCAACACGCTAACCTGTCACAGGTAAAGTAGGGGAACCACAGCAGCCAAGATCTTGTTCCTTCAATATACACTCAAGAAGTCCCAGGTAAGGGGCCAGGCCACCCACTACAAAGGAGTGGAAAACCCTGGACTAGACAACTTCCTTTCAGCCTCAACAGAAAAGCCAAAGATGGTTTGGATGTTGACATTGATTTATAACCTTCTAATTCTTCAGGATGGGACAGAGGCATATTGCTTTGCTATACAGGCAGTCTTCCGACTTAGGACACAATTGGTTCCTGAAAATCACCTCCTAAGTCGAAAGGTTGTAACTCGGGACTGATTTTCTCATAAGAAACAACATTATAACTGGGGGGAATGGTTCCTGAATCAGGGCCGGATACCTTATTTTCCCCAGAAATACCCCAGAATTTTGTACTTGATCAATTATAGATGTGTAATATACCTACATTAATGTATTTATATTGTAAATAGCAATCATTGATTTGGAAGGCCTTCTTGAGGTGACTTTGCTGGAGTTTTTGAAAGGTTCTTGGTTGGACTTTTTGAAGTGTTCTTGGCTACAGATTTCTCAGGAGTTTTGTCTGCAGGTTTTTCTGGAGTCTTGTCTGCTTTCTTTAAGAAAATTTACAAGGAAGTTTGAATAAGGTGTTCTCCAGGAAGATGAGCAATGCAGCGAATTTATTCACTGGTGTGGCATTGCATTGGATCAAGCGTTGTAAAGTCAAAACTGACATCATAAAGTTGAAACAAGGTGTTAATTTAGAAATGTTGTAAGTGTGAAATGTTGTAACTTGAAAAGTTCTAAGTCAAGGACTGCTTGTACTAGGGTCATTTTGACTGCAAAAGCTTGTGCTGTAATTTTTTGTTTATAAATTAAATCCTATTATTTGCCCTGTATATTTCCCAAAGCACTACAATTCTATTAAAGTTTTGATTTTGTTCCAGTACAATATTGTTTGTCTTTATCTCATGCCTTTTCTATCAGGTAAAATATTTTTTATTAACCTATTGGCATAGTGGTTACTTTAAGTAAAGCATTCATATTTATGACTAACAAAAATGTACTTCACCATATTTAAAACCATTACTTGCACAAATTAAACAATGTAATGAAGGAAACTATGGAAATACAGTTCTTACACAGCAACATCCTGAGGTGAAATCTCTGTGAAACTGAAGAAATGGGAAAAAAAAATCTCTTCCAAAATAAAATTAAATGAAAAAATAAAGGGCTTTTTGATTCCTAGGTTAGTAGGGATTAGTAATTTGGCATAGGCAACACACAGAAAAGAAGACTTGCTACTTGTTAGCCTGTATCACTCTCATAGGGAGAGGGGGACTTCATATAAGCTCTGCAAACAGACAACCACCATAAATATATGGCTCCATCTATCCATCTGTCACAGTGACTAATGCTATATATTTCAGAGAGAATTTGGTGTGAGGCCCCTAATATATCTCTAATTATTCCATATTTTACCATAAACTGAATACTAAAATTTCTTCCTGAATCCAGGTGACCAATCCTTATCCTAAATCATAACTATTGACAAATTTTGCATTTTATCTCAAGAGCAGAGGCCTTTTTATCTGAAATGGAGATGGAATAAGAAGATCCAAGATCAAACATTTTTCATGTGTAAGCAGAACTTTGCTTTAAGATGTGTAGAAATATTGAACTTCACATAGTAGATCATATCACTGATGGTCTAATCTGATTGAATAATTTTTAGTATTGTTCAATATATGCTCCAACAAAAGGCAGCACTTTCTTCCATCTCCCAAGCAGATGTAATGATTTTTTCAATTATTTGAGTACTTATAGAGTGCCTGTTACTGTGAGAATGCAAAGGGAGATACATTAATGAACCCAAAGAAAGATGGTTGAAAACAAGTGTCTTACTCAGAAGAGGAATAGATGAATAGCCATGCTGGATAAAAACAGTATCCTTCTACTCCAGGATATTGACAGATGCTAGTGCCAGATGGTTCATAGGAATGTGTAAGCATTCTGGTGTAGGCCAATGTGCTGTCCCCAGAAGTACACTATAATGTGATCTCACATAAGTAGAAACTGGCTTAAACGTGACATTTAATATGGCAGCTTTTGATATCCATATAAAGGTTCAAAACCTTTCTGAATCTTATTAAATTATTGATGTTACCCACTGCCTATGGCAGAGAGTCCCACAGATCTATTATACAAAATGCAGGAAAGCCTTGCTATTTGCAGATTTGCAATTCATAGTTTCAAATATTTGTGGTGCGCCATGCTCTCTCGCCGCACAGCGTGATGACATTTTGTTACTGAGCTCTGCAAGTAAGGGGTGGTTCAAGAAATTTAAAAAGAGGCACAGCCTACATAATGTGAAGTTGATGGGGGAATCAGTGTCAGCAGACCCTGAAGCAGCGCAGGATTATCCCCCACAGCTTCTTAAAATCATTGAGGAAAGGGTTACAGCATGAACAAGTTTTCAATGCAGACAACGCAGTACAACATTCGCAGATTTCCCCATTCACAGGGATCTCTAGAACATACTCCCTGCGAATAGCAAGGGTTTCCTGTAACAGATATTTGTCTCGTATGTTATGAATATTCCACCCTTTCATTCCACTCTTGTTCTGTTACTCAAATTGCCAATTGCTCAAATCATGAACAAAACTTTATAAAGGGGATTAGGCAAGATGCTACATTTATTGATTACATGAGTTAGACATAGAGGTTTGGACACACCATTCATGCAAGCACACACAAATACATAAAGGCTATGCAAAATTAATTCACTCATGTCAAGCAGAAGGATACAAAATGGAGTTTCAAATTGTTTACATGCCTGATCATGCTTAGAGGCAACCCACATGGGTTCATTCAAGGCAGGTCCTGTCAGACCAACCTGGTAGCCGTCTATGACCAGGTTACAAAATCCTTGGAGGCAGATGTCACAGTGGATGTAGTCTTTCTGGACTTTAGGAAGGCCTTTGACACTACCTGTCACCCCATTCTCATTAAGAAATTAGGCGACTGCAGCATTGATGCCTATACAGGCAGATAGGTCACAAATTGGCTGGAGGGCCACACCCAGAGAGTGGTCGTGGGCGGGTCTCTTTCAGCCTGGAGGAATATGGGCAGTGGGGTCCCACAGGGCTCAGTCCTCAGGCCTACACTGTTCAACATCTTCATCAATGACTTGGATGGGAGTGTGTGAAAAGCACCTTGTTCAAATTCACTGATGACACTAAGATGTGGGGAGAAGTGGGCACGCTGGAGGAGAGGGACAGGCTGCAACTAGATCTGGACGGGTTACAGGGGTGGGCGGATGAGAACAGGATGAATTTCAATACAGGCAAGTGCAAGGTGCTTCACCTGGGGAGGAAGAACCACCAGCATACTACAGGCTGGGGAACTCCCTTCTCATCAGCAGAGAGGCAGAAAAAGATCTTGGAGTCACTACTGACTCCAAAATGAACAAGGGCCACCAATGTGAGGACCTGGTCAGTAAGGCTAACCATGCCTTGTCATGAATCCACAGGTGCATCAGGAATAGGTCCAAGGAGGTGATCCTCCCCCTCTATGCAACATTGGTCAGGCCACAATTGAAGTACTGTGTCCAGTTCTGGGCGCCGCACTTCAGGAGGAACGTGGACAGCATCGAGAGGGTCCAGAGGAAGGGCCACTCACATGATTGGGAGCAGCAAGGCAGGCCTTATGAGTGGAGCCTACAGGACCTGAACCTGTTCAGCCTCCACAAGAGAAGGCTGAGGGGATCTGGTGGCCGTCTACAAACTGGCCAAGGGGGACCAGCAGGTTATGGGAGAGTCCCTGTTCCCCCAAGCACTACTGGGAGTAACAAGCAATAACAGCTGTAAGTTGACTGAGAGTAGATTCAGGCTAGATATTAGGAGGCACTACTTCACAGTCAGGGCGGCTAGGATCTGGAACCAACTTCCAAGGGAAGTGGTGCTTGCTCCTATCCTGGGGGGTCTTCAAAAGGAGGCTTGATAATCACTTAGCCAGGGTCATTTGACTGCAGAATCCTTTCCTGCCCATGGCAGGGGGTCAGACTTGATGATCTACTTAGGTCTTGTCTGATCCTACCAACTATGAAACTATGAAACAGGACAAGACTAACATGGTTATATTTCACTATTATTATACTTTATGTTAACATCAGCTACATTAGTTTAGTTAATGTTACATATCCCCCCTTTGATCCTTCAAAAATCAGTGATGAATGGGTCATAAACTACATTTGTCTGATAAAAAAATATTTTGTTTTCAATTGCAGTTCTTGAAGTTTTGGATGCATTGAATTTATTCAATAACGCATATAACACATGACAAGAAATAAACATTTCATTCAGAGAAACAATGTTATCATAGAGTACTGCATGATATTAAGTACAGCCATCCCTGAAGGAGCCCATCCTGTGAAGATGTCATACCAATGATATGCTAACATTTGTTTGGCTTGTTCTGAAACCTTCAGGATTTCTTTACTTAGATACAATATAGAAATACTGTGAACTTGTGCATTATTATGAGTGGCAGTGGTTAATTGGGTTATTTGCAAGTTTTGCATCAGAAGGTTGATCAGGGTTGTTTAACTGACTTCTATGGAAACATTAAAATTTAGCAAATTGTTATCTTTTATACCTATATCTTGAATTATTTGTTTTGTAAAATAATACATGAAAAGTGGAGTTTAAATAACAGTGGGAGAAAATGAAGCATTTTTTTCCTTGTCAAATAATTTGCTTGAGTTGCACCACACACAACTTATTCTATTAAAATACAGTTTGGCTGTGCTATTATCTAATTTATTCTAATAACATGTAGTTAGTCTGTCACTCTGGAATAAGCAGGGTTTTTCCAGGAGCAGCGATGTGGGATATATCCATTGATTATAAATGGATTCAGTCCATTTTACTACACATACGATAATCAACAACTTGGTTTTGGTCATTTAGATATTTGCCAGTTAAATGAGGGGTTCAAATGTGCTTTCTTTGAACAAATGGGAGGGTTGTGAATGACCATGATATCTCTGGGTGTGTGTTTGGTAATGTTCAAATTATTTTCATACTTAAGAGACCAGTTAGGGAGGTTACACACATTTTTGAAATTAAGGGTCTACTTAACAAAGCAAAAAACAAAACAAAACAAAAAAAAACAAGTAGCAAAGCTAAGTCAAAATATTATGAGACACAAATATATTAAAAATAGAAAAAAACAACAAATACAAATTAACACTTGTTCTCCTTTATCAGTGTTTAACAACCACTGGTCTTTTAGTCCTTCAGTGTCATTGGCATCCTGTGGTTTTAAATACATTTAATACATTAAATTTCTACACCACTGAATAACTTTAACTGAAATACATGCACCTATTTTGATTTTTTTCCAATTGTATTTTATATATCGCTGTACTAAGATGGTTAATGATACGCACTAGTTCAATTCACTTGGAATCCAAAGTATGTTTCTTTTCTATCCCAGTTATAAATACATAACTGATCATTAATTTCCCATAAAATGGGTTGCCAACTTTTTCTTTTTAATTCTTCCAACTATTTATACATGTCGTAGTCAGTGGTATCTCCCACATCATTAAACCACATTCATCACCAACTTCATGGGCCGCCCATTTTTTATTTTGCTTTAATCAATAAAACGTTTCGTTACTTTATGTAAATACTGAGGTGCTAGGTTTATCAACTTTTTCTATAAAACAATGAGTTAATGCAGTTTTCATACACATCCTATTATGTTGGTGTTATAAATAGTATTTAAATACAAACAAGATTTCCTTTATAGTCTTAAAAACATTTTATCAGGTTATTTACTAAACACACATATTACTTGTTTTTCTTCTTTTTTTTTTTTTTTTACTAAATCCCATTTTGCTAAACAAGTAAACTTTACAACTTGAAACTTTTATATGAATGCTGTTTTTTGTTTCAAAGATTAGAACAACTTTCCAGTCCAACTCAACAGAAGTGTTCTGATCTGGGATAAACAGACAGCTTTAGTTTTTAGAGAGAATATTACCAATAATGTTTATTACATCTTTATGATATTTGTATACATTTAAACTTTTGCAAACTTAAAATAAACTGATCCACTAAATAAACAAAAACAACACAACAAGACAAACACCACAAAACAGACAGACAAAACAATTCTGCTATGATGATAAAACCATGGCTTAGGTGAGGAAAACGCTGTTGATGGCCTCATAGTTCTTTAGTTACCTTTGCTCCTAGATTAGATTTTACACTATAGCTTCTGCAAAAGAGAGAAAGAAAAACAACCACACACCACTGTGCCAAGGAAAACTCCTTGCAGTAAAATATTATTCATATTTACACATTTACAGTACTGATGTGTACCAAGTTTTTATAAGCACCCTGTTTTATTTATTTATTTTTTGCCTGAAGTTGTTGACACTTTCCTTTGTAAAAGACTTGCACTATTTCTGAAGAATGAGGGGAGATTAACAAAAACATTTCTCACCCCCTTTACTAATGAGATTGCAGATTACTTCTTATTTTCAGCACTTTTCCTGCCTTGCAATACATACACAGAGCAAACATACAACATTTTTCCTTCTTATTGGACCAGCGATAGAAATTGTTGTACTTAACCCAGACCACAGCATGATCTCAGGCACTCCTGAGATCAGGACCTAACTTTTTTTTTTTTTAAAGCAACTGTATCTTTTTCCCTGCTTTAAGGCAGTTATTTTTAAAATTACATTCTTACTCTTTCCTCCTACCTGCTCTAGCATTTAAACTCTGTTAATCTCGTATCTTTCCAGTCCTTTATTTCTAAACACTTTCCATATCTCTCTCTATCATAGCTGCCTCCCAGCCCATTTTTCTACTTTTCTCTATTCTTTTTCTCTGGCCTTTACTAAAGGTTTTTCTGCCAGGGTATGCTCCCCTTAGCCTTTTCCCAGTTAAAGGTAACCCACAAGGTGGTGGAAGATAGGGCTTTAAGACGCCCTATATTCGCCCCTGCCCATTCCCCAGGGTGATTAATATGTGACATTTTGCAGACTACCCTGCTACAGGTAGCTCCATCACAATAACCATACCCAGGAGGGTAGCAGTTTTAGGTCATACCTGAGACCAAACTTTCTACTCTCCTGCTATGGTCTTCTCTAATCCTCATTGGCACACTTTCTAATTTTTGGGCTTCCTGGTCCCTCCTTGGGCCAGCTGAGATTGCAGGTTCCTGGCTCTGGCAGCTCTAACTGTGGTCTTTTTCTCTGTGCCCCTTCTTTGGACTACCAGATCACTTGTTCTTCTAGGACTCTCAGATTAATCTCTCTCAGTTCCCCTCTCAGATTAATCTCTCTCAGCTCCTCTCAGAACCTCTGGGCTTGTCCAGTTCTATTCTCTCCTGTTCTAAACCCTCCTGGACTCCAGATCACTGACTCTGCCTCACCCACCTGTCAGACTGAGTCCCTGGCTTTCCATGCTCTCACAAACATTGGCTGGACTCTGCTCTTAGCACCCACTCTTAATTCCTTTCTCTGCTTTGTGAGTCTGTTTTCAAACACCTTCAGAGATCTCTTACTTTTCGGCAGGGCTCTGGATCTAGCAATTTTTTTTTTTTACTCTCATGGCAATGAGAGTTCTCTAGCAGATTTTTCTCTTTAGCAACTTTCTAGAATCCCAACACTTCTTTTTCTAGGTTTTACCTAACTTTCAATTTTCTTTTCATTAACAGATCTTAACCCTTTCTAAACCCTTTCTAAGTTACAGGCTTTGTTATGCTTCAGCCCAAGTCTGAATTCGTTGCCCGGTATGCGTGAGCCAATATACGAATACCAGTTGGAAGTTTGAAAGAAAAAAAAGTTTTTAT
>JAGPOW010000261.1:42887768-42899550 GCA_030014935.1 Caiman crocodilus | reverse complement strand
GGCTGGGGTCCTGTGACCCTGGCACTCGTTTCCTGCCAATTGGCAGGGGGTCAGACTAGATGGCCTGCTCTAGGCCCCTTCTGACCCTAGGTACTATGACTATGATACTATAATGTAAATGTCATCATGGTAGGATTTTATGTATGTCTCTTGTCTGCAAAACAGTTAAAAGATGCCTCGGCACAGCTGTGTTGAGCACATTGTGAGCACGGGTGCAGGGATATTCCCCTGTAGCACGGGAAAAGTTTCGGTGCATGGTCAGAGCCTGCCAAAACCTTGCAGCTGCACCAGCGAGTGCATGCTTGCGATTGGCTTGCGTTAAATTATGCATACGTGTCGGTCGGCAATTGGCTCGCTGACCGAATAAAAGGCTTGGGCGAAGAAGACCTGGGACACGCACGAGGAGAGATCCCACGTGTTTCTAAGCCATGAAGGAGGCCTGATCAACCGACAAAGACTCCCCGCCGGATTCATCCGACACCCCATGCCCTGCATGAGTGTGATCTTCTGTGTGCCTGAGTTCCTGTGTAAGTTTGTAACTTCAAGGAACGTGCCTACAGCCTAAGGACTGTAAGTAAAGGTTTTTTTTGACTTCCAACAACCTGCGTGTCTAGTGCCTCAATTCCACTCCATCAGCGGCCCCATTCCGCCAGCGTTTCTCGGCCCCCACATCTCTATTTTCATTGTAGATCTGACTTTAGTCTAACTGAGACCTCTTTCATGTTAATCTAGAACAGAAGTCAGCAAACTTCTAGCAAAAGCAGACCAAATTAACACAGCACAGTCTGAAGGCAGACCACCACTTACAATCCAGTTACTGCCATCCTGGCTTTATGGGTTGGATAAAACTGGTAGGCCAGATCCAGTCCACAGGTTGCCAACCACTGGTCTAGAAAGCACTTGTTTGTCATCAGCTGTTAGTCTTATTTCATCTGACTATAATCACCATGGGATTGGCATTGTATGTTTCTTGTACTGTTTCATAATAGTTACAATTTTATTTCCTGTCGCTGTTCCACTCTGCACTCTCTTACACACAGAAATTTGTACATATTCTTACTCTAAACAACAATAATTTATAGATGGTTGGGTAGCAGTCAGGTAATAAAAACTGTCCTTTACATGGAAAGGGATAATTGTGATTTGGTCAATTCATTGTGAGGAAAGAGAACAGTATCTTTTCAAAATGAAGTTAATAGTAAATAAATATTTAAAAAGCAAAGCAGTAATATGTATGATTACAAGAGTGTTCCTACCACCTGAGCTGCATAGAAGATCTAAATATGTTTATTTCATGGATTGCAAACAGACTGCTCCAAGATGTTTACTGGCCAAGTGATGTCGTGACATTTTCTGATACACCCTTTTTTGATTGCAAAGAATGGATTTCAGTGCTTCACTGAGCTTTTTGTCTAGTAACATGGATCACCAGGTCTACTTCTGGAATATAAGATTTTCTTCTTTTTCAAACAGTTTTAACTCAAGTGACACTTTTCCTTTCTAAGTCCTTTTTTTTTTTTTTTTTTTTTTTTTAAGTATTAAATGGTCCTGAAATTGTTGTTGGAATTTTCTTTAGCACTGTTGTCTAGCCCCTAACATCGATGTTTCTATGGGGTGATTCCGCAAGCACTGGTGAAATATATATATCCAATGGCCTTTCACCTACTGGGCAGCATCAATCAAATTTGAGACCAGTAGGGTCTCTGTTAACATCATCCCTGCTCTCCTGTGAAAGCAAAAACATCCAGTTTGTACCAGAGAAACTTTCCACTGTCTTTCTGCCACCTGGGCTGTTTGAAGCTGAAAGGCTGACAATGTATGTAGTTTTTCTTATCTGCTTAGTTGAAATTGAAAGCAACACTGCCTTTAGTGTACACATACAGCATCAGAGTATGTAAACCATACTCCAAGAAATAATTCCACTAAGCAATGTTCTGTGAGCTTTAATCTATTCCCCTTAAAGTCAATAGCAACTGCTGAAGCTTCTGATTCTGCAGCGATTAATGCAAATACTTAACTTGTCATCTTAGAAGTAGCTATAGATTTACTGGCAGTGTATAACATTTTAAGTCAAAGATCCAAATCCTGCTTTGAAAGCTGTAAGCAACTGATATGTCCATGTTGACAAATCTCACTGCAGAATGGGGCCTAAATTAGTTCATTTTAACAAAAAAAAAAAAATTATCATAATACTAAGATAAATGTGTAAATGTTTCTTATGAAGATAACTGCAGGTATTCATATATAGAGAGTAGAAAATAATTTCACTATTTTTTTTTTCTTTCAGTTGTTCAGTCATGGGGCAAATCTTTTAAGTGAAAGCAGCAATGCTCCACAAGCTACCTTCTTTTCCCCACTTCAGAAAGTTATGTTACCACCAAATACCTTTCAAGGAAAAGTGGCCTTTATTACAGGTGGAGGTACTGGGATTGGCAAAGGGATGACTACAACTCTGTCCAGTTTAGGTGCTGAGTGTATTATAGCAAGCCGGTGAGTACTAATCAACAATACTTAAAAGCTTTGTTATTGAAAGCTAAATGGATCTGATCTTCTTTCCCTTCATTAACAATAGATAAAACCACCTTTCTTATTCAAAACCATTCATTTAAAGTCTGATTCTTCACCTGAAGTATCCTTTTTCAATTATAATCTAATGTGCCAACTCTCGAAAAACTGCTGACCTAACCACAAATGTGTTGCATAACATGTATTTTAAATAGTATTTGTGCGATAGTCTTGTGTTTGGTTGTTGTGTAGTGGCAAGAAATAAGTCAATTTCAGGATAACAGTCCTTGACAAGGAAGTGTAGTAGTGAAACGGAGCTGGATAATCTTCTTCTCTTGAAAATTTAGGGGTTGGGAAAAGAAAGGACCACACTGACCAAATAAGCTAAATGCTTATAAATGGACAGCATTGATCACTGATTTAATTATTATAGATGTTTATTATCTTTCTATGACTTTTCTTTCTTTCTTTCTTATAAACAGCATTTCTTGTAATCCTCAGGATTTTAAGATTTTAATAACAAAAATGATCTTTGAATGATCTCTTTAGGTAGCACAGTAAGAGAAAACAAACTAATCCTTTGAGCTAAAATAAATAGAAAAACTGTGATATCCTGCCAACTAATGAATCACATGCCGATTTTTGTCTACAGGATGTTTTTTGAATAAACCCATCACTACCACCATATAAAAAATACGTTCAGTTTGACAATATTTTTGTTCCATATAACATATTTTATTAGAGAAAGTATACTCTTGGTTTGGGACTTCTGAGTTGTTTTTAGGTCATAGTATCTTAACTGTGGGACATAACTATCAAGATTGATTATATAATTTTCAGAAACCAAATTGGATTATCACAGTTAAATTATTTTTTTTCAGGTAAATTTTAAAGTGAAATCAGCAACCATGTTAACATATAATAAATGTTTGCTTGACTTCACATCTGTTCAAATCATTAATTCAGTGTATTGACTTGCTGCAGAGATGCATTTAGTGGAAATTCAAGCCATGTAACATTTTTATTTATTTCTAGGAAGATAGAGGTTTTGAAACAAACAGCAGAGGAAATTTCTTCAAAAACAGGGAATAAGGTAGGTATATTCAGTAGACATAAATTTTAATTATTACATTAACTGTGATTTTAGATGCATTGAGAGAGTTTTGAGGGCTGATTTACCTTAGTAATAGTTTACAGTCTTAAAGCTGCCTTTTTTGTTATTTTAAAGGTTCATGCAATCCAGTGTGATGTGAGAGACCCGACTGCTGTTAAGAATGCCGTTGCTGAATTAATCAAAGTGGCAGGATATCCTGATGTAAGTGTGCTTGTTAAGAGGCAAGGGCTTCAGTCTTAATTGTTGAAAATGCCCTATGCAGTGTGTGAACAAAACTGAGTTACAGTTAAAGCAGCTCTGTCTTTGAACTAATATCCAGTGATCATTACCACAATATCATCTCTCTTTCATAAGTATAAGGTCCAATAGTCAAATATTGCTTTTCTATCTCATGCACATAGTTTCTTATATCACAATGGAATTATTTGCATGAATCAAGCAAGCAGGTGTTGACTCTAGAAGTATGATTTTATCCATGTTTGTATTCATGATACTTGCCACCTTGCTACTGTAATACTTCCCAAATTAAAAACAGAAATAACTAGCATTTTCTTTTTATCCTTCCTTATCTTTATTTTTCCTGATTTTATATAAGAACAGTATATTAAAAGGTGTCTCTAAAACATACTCATTAAATAAAAACAACTAGACACCCTTTGT
Source organism: Caiman crocodilus (assembly GCA_030014935.1). Classification (NCBI taxonomy): domain Eukaryota; kingdom Metazoa; phylum Chordata; order Crocodylia; family Alligatoridae; genus Caiman; species Caiman crocodilus. Next base: position 42,895,271 of record JAGPOW010000261.1, on the reverse strand, counting down.
AACCTGCAATAAAAACACCCCTTAGCAACTGACTTGAGCTAAAATAAATCAAAACTCCACATTCTCATTATACATCAGTTTCCCTCAAGCCCTTTTCTCCCCTAAGGCATAAGTAAAAAGTTAAGCTTTTTTCAGTGCCTGGAAGTTGGACAAATAAAACTAATTCTGATTAAAGCAAAGAATTGGTACCAAAGTTAAGCACTCTTCACAGAAACCCCTTACTGCCTATACCTCGGGCCTTAAAATAACAGCTTTAGGGATCCCCCAGTACAAACATTACTGCAGCTGTAGCATTATGGACATGGGAGAAAAACAGAGTCTCAACTAGGTATGTTGTGGCTGATTAGAACTGCAGGAAAACTAGCCAATATGGCTAAGCTAGTAAACAAATTATTTCTATTGCAAAAAATAGTTTATTTGATAAAGGCATGCTTCTATCTCTTACAGCAAAAATAAGCTTTTTCATATTCTGGCCATTGTGGCTATGCCAGCAAAAAATTGTAGTGCTGTGCTTCTGACCCAATTCAGCAGGAACCAACTTTTTAGCAGAGGGGCCACAAATTAGCTTCACACTCTCCCTGAATACCACTCTGAGTTCTTTTCTCTGTCCAATCTGTTGCTGTGCTGTCTGTTCCCTGCTTGATATCCTGCTCTGCTTTCTGTTTCCCAATGTCTTTCTGCCTGATTTCTTACTCTGCCTTCTGCTTCCTTCCCTATATTGCTGTGCTGCCAGTCCCTCCTTCCCTAATCTGTCATGTGCCACAAACAGAAGCTGCATGTGTTGCTTGTGGCACTAATGCTGCAGGTTGGCCATTCCTTGCTTAAGATGGTGGGAAGCTAAGAAATAAGTTACAGCCAGGTTTAGTGATCGTTCTTCCTTGTGGATATGATTGGTGGTAGGTCACTACAGAGGTATGGTCTCGTACCTCTGTCAGCTGAGCATGTGAAAAGATTACATGTCTTAGCCCAGGGGTATCAAACTTATAGTCATGGCAGCATAGTCACAGTAGCAGAAGTTCTTTTGTGTAAGCAAATATGCAGAATCTCAGAACATTCTACCTCAAAAACCTCTACATATTTGCTGACAGTTTCATATGAATTGTAGCTGTGTGAGATGTTAATTACAGACATGAATGCTGCTTGCCCCTGGAGGCTGGGGCGGCATGGTGAGCTCCTGCAGGTGGCCACGATGCGGGGTGGGAGGGGAGGATGGGGGATGGCAAGTGCCTACCAGCAGTCAGCGACCACCCGCAGATGTCTCCTGTAGCTAACAGGGCTCCTAGCCACACCAATGCACCATGCCCAGCCAGGGCTGGGAGTCTTGCAACTGGGGGGACTCTCAGCCCCAGCAGCTGTTGATTCTGGATTCCAGCAGCACCCTGTGGGGTACAGCTATGATATCCTGGCCCAAGGAGTGTGAGGAGCCCCTGGGGTTGAGAGTGTCACGATCTCCTACCACTGAGGTACCTGAAACGCCAATGGCTGGAACATCGCAGCAACCACGATCTTCCAGCCATGGGGGTTTCATGCACTCCTGAAGCTAGGAGATTGCAACAGCTGCATTTCCCAGCCACAGGGGTGCTTTGGGTATCCCCTCAATTTGGAGCCCCTCAGGTGAGGGGCTCCTATCTATGGGAGCTTGCTTCTTGCCAGTGCAGGGGGAACCTGGATCAGGCTCCTGGAATTGGGCTCCCTTTGCACCAGCAATAAGGCATAAAGGGATCTAATACACAATCCCACAGTCGTGCCTCCTGCCATGCAGGAGGGACAATTGTGTGGTTCACACATTGGATCCCATTGCGCCTTTACTTGCATGTGTAGAGGAGCCTATGGTGCAACAGAAATTTCAGATGGCTGTCTGCCTGAGTTTTGTGCATTTTTATTTTTATGGTGGCAAAAGCATTGTCTGTTTGAAACCTCAGAGTCACTTGATTGATAATAGATGAAGCTGGGAGCCAGTCCCATGAAAAGTTCATCCAGCCCCCCTGTGACGGAGCACTTAAAATTGTAAAACAGTAACTTTGATTTGCAAAACAGCAGTCGCCAGCACTGGCTAATATATTGAAGGGGTCTGGACAGATGTGACAGTTATATAGAATAAAAAAAGATCAGCTAAATTACCATATATGAAGCTAGATCCCTGGTTCATGTTTCATGTGTCCACTCTATTCTGCAGTAAGTAGAATCTAAGTGGTTTGCCCTGAATGAAATAGATGCTAAATTACCAGTTTAGTTTCCAGTTAGCACAAGATAGAATGGACACAAACAGCACTTAAAATTGATCAGCTTAACATGCAGTAAGTCCCTTTCTTTTAACTCAAATCAGGTGTTTCATCTGTCCATAACTAATAGCTTGTATCAGGAAGAAGGCAGGGAAAGCTAACTAGCTTAGAGAGGCATTAGCTTTCCTAGGCTACAGCCTTTTTTAATGGACTTTCGGAGAGCAGCAATAGCAAATAGAAAGGAATGAAGTTATTTCACTATAAGGAATAGGGAGAGGAAAAAGAAGAGGAAAGGAAGGAGTACTTCCGAGAAACAAGAAAGTGGGTTGAAGTGATCAAAAGAGATAAGTAAAGCAGTTGACTTATTGAATTATAAATGCTACTTCAGGTACTAGGGTAAGAATTCTCACCAAGCCACTAGATCTTGCGGCAGACCCAGATATTATTTGTGCTACCACATTAACGTAGAGGACATCATCACTGAACAGAACAGTTTACATCATGAAGGGTTTGTTCTTCTGCTTCTTTACCATTATCATATATACCATCACCTGATTACAGTGCTCCCCTGCTGCCTGCATTTGGCAGATGGGGTGATTCTTCTGTGAAAGAATGAAGGGATGCTGATCTCAGATTAATTCCAGAAATTAATTCCGCGCAAGTCTGTGACAGAACACATTAACCTCCCTGAACATTCCATCACTGACCTCAGAGTAGTAGTTCTTAAACAATAAAACTCCAAAAACCACTTGAACGCTAAACAGTGGAACAAGAAATCCTCTACAGACTGGAGGGTAATGCAGTTGTATTAAGTACAGTCTCAGAAAAGACTCTGGATTCTTATTCCATTACCTGAAAAAAATGGCTATGAATTATATTTATATATTAATATAAACAAAGAGGAAGAACAATGATGGATAATTCTAAGTGTGAGTTGTGTCAGGGAACTTTTGACAAACTTGAATATATATGTCAGTAGGCCTGATAGAATTCACCCCAAAGTGCTGAAGGAACTAGTTGAAGAAATCTCTGAGCTAACAGCAATAATGTTTGCAAGCTTTTGGAGATGAGCCCCATAAGACTGAAGAAGGGCTAATATAGTGCCCATCTTTAAAAATGGCAAAAATAATGACCCAGGAAATTATAGACTATTCAGTCAGACTTGAATGTGTAGGAAATGTCTACAACAAATTATAAAACAGTACATCTAGAGGAGAAATGGATTATCACTAGTAGCCAACATGCATTTGTTAAAAATAAATCGTGTCAAACCAACTTGGGACATAATATACCTCAACTTTAGTGGTGCCTTGGACACCATCCCACATGTAGTTTGTATGCATAAGCTGTAGAAATGAGGTTTAGATAGAATTACTGTTAGGGAAAATACATGATTGTTTGAATAAACACAAACAGAGTAACTATAATTGGATTGATGTTAGACTGTCAGGAAGTTTCAAATGGGGCTCCATAGGGTTTTGTTTTGGGTCCAGCACAATTTAACATTCTTTATTAATGATTTGGATGCAAGGATAGTGGGTATAGTGATGAAATTTGCAGCTAACACAAAACTGAAGCATAGCAAAAACTAGATGCATCCACATGTGCAATTCACGTGAAACAATAAACTCTAGCCCATATCATGCTGGAGTTTATTGCTCCCAGGCACTATATTCACACGTGCCTTGGACTGCAGCACATTGAACCAGGTCAGAGCAGCCCCATATAGCAGGGGGCCTGTGAGGTCAGCCTGCCAGCCTCGGGCTGCTCTGACCTGGCTCAACACACTATGGAGGGGCTGACTGCAGCATGAGGGTGCTCCATTGCAGGGCTAGGCAGCAAGCAGCCCCCTCAGTGAAGCACCCTTGTGCCCCAGCCAGTCCCATCAGTGTCTACACATGTGTTGCCACACACTAAAGAGCACTGTTGCAGGATAGTACTTGTATTTACAAGCGCTAACCTACAGCAGCATTTATTAGTTTACTGTGGCCTACTAGGGCATCACTTGTAGACGCAGAGACTTTACTGAGGACATAATTCATCAGCTCCTTAGTAAACATCTTGAGTAGACATGCTCACCGTGAAGGATTCAAGGACATTTGATAAATTGGAGAAATGGGCAGAAAACAAAATGAAATTCAACAAAGGCCCGTGTTGATTTTGCATATAAGGAATTAAAACTAAATACACAACTACATGGGAGAGGTTAAGTAGTTTTTCACTAGCATAGTGAAAAGTAATCTGCCTTTACTCCACTCTGATTTAGACTTGAGCCTGGGGTTTTGAGTCTATTTTTGAGCACCACTTTACCAGAAAGATGTAGAGAAGCTGGATAGAATCCAGAGGTGAGCAACAAATATGATAAAGGGGTAGAAAAGAAGCTTTATGAAGAAAGGTTGAATGCCTTGGATGCTATTAGTTTGAAGAAGAAAAAGCAATAAAGGGAAGATACGGAAGCAGGTTTTTTTTTTAAAAAGAGCTACTATAAAGAAGATGGAAACATAGTTCTCTGCTGCCCCAAGGGGCAGAGTCTGTGGCAACAAGGTTACATTGCAGTAAAGGAAATCTCAGGAAAAGTAGCATTTCCTTCACTGGAGATTTTCAAGATACTGGATTTAGGGGATAGTTTAGAAAAGCAGGGGCCAAACTTTCTGGCTGTTGTGTCAGTAATGAACCCTCACATCCTGCCTGAGTGCGACTTCTTGTCTGATTTGCTTTTCTGCTTTCTGTTCCCTGATGTGTTCTCCCTACCAAATCTGCTGCTCTGTTTTCTGGTTCCTGCCCTATCTACCACTCTGTTCCCTGCTCCCTCTCCAATAGGCTGCCTTTGCCACTAGTGGTACATGTGCTTTAGGCTGGCCACCCCTGGTTTAGGAATAGTACATGGTGCATTTCTGTCAGGGGATTGACTACCTGCACTGGACTTCCACTGCACAAGGTAACAGTTGAAGCCCCTTCTGGGCCTATTATTTTATGGTTGATATTCAGCATCTTGTTACCAGAATTTTGAGCTTCTGTTATTGTTACCTTGTTTACAGTTGTTCATGCCTTTTATTTCTTCACATTATGATATATCAATACCTTCTTTCTGTTTTAAATGACATATTGAATCTCACATAAAGTATAATTTAGAGTGGCCCTTGTATCATGCTCACGACCTGTATGCTCACCACCACCTATTATTTCACCTATGGAGCATCTTTCTGCTAATGTGTGGAAAACTATAATGGATATTGTTCTCAATGGTACTGCGTTGGTCACTCTGAAAATAGGAAAAGAACTAATTAAAGTAAGTTAATGTTAAAGCTAGATAATGGTTAAGAAAGATTATGATGTATTGTTATCACTTGTTTTTTCTCATTTTAACACTTACGTAGAATCTAATAGTGAATTTTGATTCTGATTCTCACAGACTTTATCATTCACTCCTGACAATATTTATATAATGTATATCGTGGACATTTGCTTTTTGCCCAAAACTGCTTAATGATGCTTAATCTTCCCTCCCCTCCCTTCCCCCTCTCTTCCTCCAGAAGCCTTTATTTTACCTTTGATAACTATGCAGAATATTTATCCATAGTTTCCTATGCTTCCTCAATAGTAATGGAAGGGCAGTAATGATGTGCGAAAGATATCTTTACTAACAATACATTCTGCTGTGTGATTTTTATAAAGTGAAGACTAGTTTTACAGTGTTATCTATATATGTACTGTTACTAAATGTTTTTCACTATGGGTGTCAACTTATTGATAATCAGGTAGTTAGTTCAACATGCTTGTATTTTTGCTTGTTCGGTATCCCATGTTACACATCAAAATAATCATATGATATGTGATTTTAACAGCTATTTTTTCCCTCTAAGACTTGCATCTTCTAATTTAAATTTCCCATTGGGACACTGATGGTATATGAGAGAATACCTTTTCTTTCTTAATAATAACTCTATAGTAGCTTACAACATTTTGTGAGTTTATTTTATCTCCTAGTATTGATATTTATTTATTTTTGTTGAAATTGCAGTTTATGATGAATTATCTTCTCTGTGTATATACCATACATCATTCGATGAAAACATTTTTGCTTCTGTCTTTAGCAGTGAAAAGTTTCTAATAACTTCCCATTGTATATTAATGCCCATATAACTTATAGATTTGCCTTCTTTTGTTTTAGGTTGTGATAAACAACGCAGCAGGAAATTTTATTTCACCTACTGAACGTCTTTCTGCTAATGCGTGGAAAACCATAACGGATATTGTTCTCAATGGAACTGCATTTGTCACTCTGGAAATAGGAAAGGAGCTAATTAAAGTACAGAAAGGTACATTACTGTTAAAGCTAGACAATGGTTAAGAAACATTCTGATGTATCGTTATCACTTGTCTTTCTCATTTTAACTCTTAAGTAGAATTTAATAGTGAATTCTGATGCCTTAAATACTTTCAAAATGTTACTACTCTACAAGTTTTGCAGGAAAAAACATCTTGTGTGCAATCTTTTCTACAAAGGTTAACAAGCCACTACCCTATAGAATTTATAATGTTATTTTAGGAAATGATTTTACAGTCTAATTTAATAACACGGGGCTACATGCATGAAGCTTTGCCTTATTTACAGTATACTTAAAATTAGATAATATATATCTGTTCATTTTTTTTACTACATCTAACTTTTAGTCTACACTATTTTATGCATCTAAATCTCTGAAAATGGAACTAAAAATCTTGTAATTTTGTGGTAGTAGCTATTTAATTGTCTGATACCTGAACAGATGGCATTATATTATGATTATTCACACTGTTGAGGGAAGAATGTTATATATCATTGTATAATAAGAGGTAGAATGTACTCAGAAAGCTCTGTTTTTTATGCTGCCAATTTGTTCGCCTAGTCATAAAATGAAAAATAATTAACTTTCTTGTTTTTGACCAGTAGTATAGCTAGTTCAAAAAGCATGAGTGTGGTGGATTTGTTTTTCTATATGGGTCTGATTTTATTGTCAGTTTTCCAGCTAGGTTCATTTTAAGATAATGTTAGATAAAGCTTAGACTCTTGTGAGAGTATGCTCTGCCAAACATACCACATATTGCAGAATCAGCTGTGCCAGGTTCTTTTCTCTCAGACCTGAACCTGTTTTCATTGTTCATTAGAATGACTGGCGGGATCTTGGCGTGATTGTTGATGCAAGATGAACATGAGCCGCCAATGTCAGATGGTGGTTGGGAAGGCCAACCGAACCCTAGCGTGCATCCAACGATGCATTTTGAGCCGGTCCAAGGCGGT
>JAGPOW010000261.1:42820282-42887668 GCA_030014935.1 Caiman crocodilus | reverse complement strand
TGTGACCCTGGCACTCGTTTCCTGCCAATTGGCGGGGGGTCAGACTAGATGGCCTGCTCTAGGCCCCTTCTGACCCTAGGTACTATGATATGATACTATACTATGAAATGACTGTTTAAAGACCCATTCTTTGAGGGCATTCTGAAGAATAAGAGATTTTTCCTGGGGAAACTTTTAAAAATATTAAATTACCATTAGAGTGTAGGCTTTATTCAAGAATGGGTTATACATCCTTTGTTTTTTGAGATGATTTAAAAATTTATTGTCTCTTCACTGTGTCTCAGTTTACACATATGAGGCACCTCATTATTATATGGGAATATATTTCTTCCTTTCTTATTCAAAATATACCTCTTTGGGGAAAAACAGTGTACAGTACTCAAGGTATTAGCAGAAACTATATCTAAATTATTAAAATGAACGATATGCATACAGGCAGCGTGTTCCTGTTGTTTTACACAAGAACATTTTTAGACAACATTTTTTATTAAAATCATGAGAAAATGCAGAGGATGATCATCTTGAAACTAAAATCTTTGGGTGTTTATAGATGTGCCCTGGAAGGCCAGGGGGTGCTTTAATTTGTGCAGCTCCACGAACTGCTGTAATTAAAAGTTCATAGAGCATCACATGTATCAGCATCCCTGCACTGTAGAATGGCAGCGGGGCACTTTGAACTAAATCTTGTCAAACAAGCTTTAGTTTAAAGTGCCCTGTTGCCATTTTTTGGTGCAGGGATGCTGATGCATGTGACACTGGAGTCTGCTGGAGCACAGCAATTACCATGCTCCAGTGGACTAGATTAATTGAGTCTGCTCTGACACGCCGGCATTATGGTGTGTTGAAGCAGCTTCCCCACACATGTATAGGAGCCCTTTGTGATAGTGTAAAAAAACTTCCCTACAAAAATCAAGCATGATGTCTTACATTTGCTGTATGATTGCTGCATGCTGACAACTACAGTTTAAAGTTTTAAGGCTACATATAGACTTTTATGAATGATGAAGATGTCATCAATGTATCTTAAGTATAGCCAGGGTTTGATGGTGCAGTTCTTGAGGAAGTCTTCTTCCAGGTGGTTCATAAAAAAGTTGGCATACTGTGAGCCCATTTTAGTGCCCATAGCTGTTCTCATCATCTGGAGGAAGTGTTGATTATTAAAAGTGAAATTGTGTGTAAGGATAAAGTGTATAAGGTCAGTAATATCTTTGGGCCTGTATTCTGAGTTGTAATCTTGTTCCTGTAGATACGTAAGGCAGGCTTGGATGCCATCCTGGTGTGGGCTGTTGGTATATAGGCTGGTAACGTTCATGGTGGCTAAGAGTGTGTTGCTGGGAAGGTGGTCTATGTTTTTAAGTTTCTATAGAAAGTCTGTAGTGTCTTGTACAAAACTTGCTCTGTGGGTGACAAGTGGCTTTAGGATGGATTCAACAAAACCTGATATTTCCTCAGTTAAGGTCCCATGATTGGATATGATAGGTCTGCCAGGGTTGCCTTTGGATTTTAGGGAGCATGTAAAAAGTCCTTGGGTTAGGTAGTGGGGTGGGGAGGGGATCAAGGTCTGTAGTTTTTCTTGTAGTCTTGATGGAAATGATTTGATGGTATTGTTGAGTTTTTTTTGGTGAAAAGAGAAGTAGGGTCGTCTTGTAGTTCTTGGTAGGTGGTATCAGAACTGTCTCTTGGCTTCCTTTATGTAATCCTCACAGTTTTAGGATGACTATGGCTCCTCCTTTATCTGCTGGTTTTATTACTATTTGGTGGTTAGATACAAGAGATTCTATGGCCTTTTTCTCTGGTGGAGAGAGGTTGTTGTGGTGGCGTGTGTTGCTGATTTATTTCATTGTTCATTCTTTCCCTGAAGCAGTCAATGTAGCAGTCAAGGTTAGGGTTTCGTCCACTGTGAGGTGTCCAATCTGATGTTTTTTGGGGCTTTTTAGCATTGATCCTTTCCTGAATGTTGTCAGAGGATGAGTTGTTGCTGGGAATGGGTTCAGTTTGGTCGTGGAAATATTCTTTGAGGCACAGGCGTCAGAAGAATTCTTCTAGTTCTCCACATTGAAGTATTTTATTAGGGTATTTTTAGCCTTTCACTCACAAGCCTTGTCTCTCTTCAGACCCTGTAGGCACTGGAAGGCAAACAAACAAACAAAAAAACAACCGTGTTCTACCAGAAGCAGCAGTGTATTACTTCAGCCTGGCTCTGCAGCATCTGTAGAGATCAGGCACTTCTATGGGGCTTTTTGGTGTTTTTAGTTAAAGCTGATTCAATCATCTATTAGTTACAAGCGCTAAAAAAAGCACTAAAATTCCCAATCTCTACAGACATTGGAAAGGCTGGGTACAATTAACGCGCTGCCTCTTCGGGGCATGTGCTGGGCTTGACACGGGAGCACGCCAAGTTTAAAGTGCTTTTTTTTTCCCATGTCTGCAAGCAACCAGAGAGTATGGTACAGCCGCTAAAATCAGCTTACCTACCTCACGATAGGAATGTCATTTCCCTTCACTGGGTGACAGATTAAAAATTTAACTATTCTTCCTTCCATTTTCAAAAGTTTAACACAGCTGTTCTATCTCTCTGACTGCTAACAGATGTAGAAACAAACCCAGTGCTTTACTGGAAGAGGCATCATATCAGTTTGACCCAGCTCCCCAGTGTCTGTATAATAGCTTGTGTCATCAGCAGGGCTTTTTGGTGCTTTTAGCTACAGCTGATTCAATTGGTTATTAGATAAAAGCACCAAAAAGCCCAGCTGAAGGAGATGAGCTATACCGATGCAGGGTAAGCTGGGTTAAACTGATGGAATTCCTCTGCTGGGCATGCATCACACTCAGTGTGGGGTCATGCCAAGCTGAAAGTAAAGCATTACATTTTTTTTCCACATCTGTAAATAGCCTATGTGTCCTTGTTGAATTTAATGTTATTACTCTTCCTTCCTTCTCTGACCTATGCATCCGTGACCATGTTTGTCAGCATTTTTAGCTGTTATTTGTGTGTGTTCATCTAAATGGCCCTTTTATTGCAAGACCTGTCTACAGTCAATGTCTATTAAAGGCTTGCTTTTGCCATACTATATGATGTGAATCTAAACCAATTTATGTTTACATATTTATGCATTATTTTCTCCTTTCCCTCTCTGCTTGTTGGTCTGTTTGCAGTGAGTTCTTTGGACCTGGAACCAACCTTTCTTGGCTAGGAATGCTAATTTAAAGAAGTACGTAATCGATGTGCATTTTAGTTGTCATCAAAACACTGAGCTGTGCAGTGGGTCCACTGTGTGAGCTACATCAAAATTATTTTGGGAAATATATATTCTTTTTATATTTAGAGTATGTTTCTTAGTGGCAGGAATTGTATTATGTAATGTATTGGTGCAGTACCTAGCACAGTAGGGCCCTAGTTTAATAATTTGTGTCAGAAGCATTTAAAAATCACATAAGTTGTTAATAATTATAGTCCTTTAGTCTAGTGTGCGGCTGCCTTTTTCTTTTGGCAGGCTGGAATTACACAGTTTGGGTCTAAGGTGGGTTGGCAGTAGGACCTGGTGCTGTCACTACTGTTACTTCTCTGTGCCATCCAGCTGCAGCACAGGCAAAGCCTCCTACAGCCAGAAGGCTGTGAGGGCCCCCCTGGGTACACAGGCCAGATCCAGTGGTTCCACAGATCAGATCCCACAAGCTGTAGGTTGGCAACCTCTGCATTATTATAGACTCAAAATAAAAATGCAAGAGAAAGTGAAATCAATTAAATAATGTCCTATTAATGAATGAATTCATTTACAACTAAAATTTTATAAGAGTGAATTGAAAAACATCAGAAAAAAATGATAAATTTTAACTGCTTTAAGCATTGCTAACTTAGGAGCACCTGGCTTTATTCAGACTGCATTTAATAAACCCCTGCTTTTTAAATCTTCTAAATATGCATAATTTATACTTGTGTCTAAATATATTTCAAAGGTAGTTTGATTGTTTTTGTGATAGTTTATTCTTTCAAACCTCTTTGGAGATTTTTTTTTTTTTTAACTAAGGCTAATTGTTACAAATTATTTGCTGGCATATTTGTTAATGCTTGCGGTCCTTCATAGGTTCTCCTGTGTAACTTTCCTCCCTCCAACATAAAATCTCTAACCATATCATTTTACTTTATCTTTGGAGGTGGGCTATCACTGATATCCCTTGGAGAGCTATTCTAATTAGAATAATTGTTTTACCAATAATGGTTTTAATATTTTAGTTGACTAGTCCAGTCAGGTAGTGATCTGTTCACCATGGACTCAGCTAAAACTTTGTTCCTCATGCCATTTTTACAGGACCCTAATGATTAGGCAGATTATTTCAACTGCTGAACTTATTTTCTTCTTGTGTCCTGCCACCTCAATTACAAATTTATTTTTTCCAGGATCAGGTACATGTCATTCAGACAGTAATCCTGCAAGGTGTCTTACTGTGATCAAAGGGGCTGAGCGGGCTAAATTCTAGCCTGTCGTTCTGGTGGAGGACACTGTCTGGGGGCTCAATGTGAGCATGCTTTGCTATGAATAGTTGCTTTGAATAGTTTCATAAATAGGACACTTTTAAGCCCTTTTCACCCCAGGGGGACACGGCAATCTGGGACTGGGAGCAGGCCACAGACTGCTCCTTGATATTGTCATGGTTCTCCATGATATCGTTTAATTTTATTGGGTTAGTGTTAGTCTCCAGATTTACTTAGTTGGGAGTGTGATTGTCTGTGCCAGGGAAAGAGGGGGGCTCCCAAAGAGCTGGGGAAGAGAGAGGAATAGTCCCAGGGAGGACAGAATGGAGTCCAAGGAAGGGCAGAGAGATCTGCAGCTGTCTACTGTGCTGTTTGGGATGTTAGCACTCTGACACTCCCAGCCTCCCTCCATGGAGAGGAAAGCACCCCTCTTCCCAGGAGCTGACCAATAAGAAGGGGCTATCCAAGGTGGGGGTGCTATGGATCACCAGGGACAGAGAAGAGCCAGGGCCTAAAAGCCAGAGGCTTGCCCGTTGTAAGGCCATGACAAGGCTGGCTTCAGGGGTCTTTGGGATAGGGAAACCAAATAAAGTTTCTTGGCAAGCCCAGAGGCAGAGCTTCCCTCAAAAGAGGTATTGATCCGTGACACTTACACAATCAGAGTTCCTCCAGGTAGCCCTACTACTCACTGCTTATCAGCCAGGACGCAAAATCCAGTTCTAAATAGGCTGTGATTTTTTATCTCCCGCTACTGATTGCCTGATGGGTGCTGACAGCTCTGCTGCTTGCTGCTGATTGGTTAGGAAGCAAAAACAGTGGCATATTTAAAACCAGTTTTTGGCTGATGAGCAACAAAGCCAGTGGGGCCCTTTAACCAATCATTGGCAGGAAGGGCGGGGGACACACAGCAAAAAGAGCAAGATTAAAGGAGTTGCTGTGCAGCGCACTTCTGCCCCAATTTAATAGGTCCCTACAGATACCTAGTTTCTTGGTTCTGTTGCAACTGTTCTGTTTTGCATACAGCCACTCTTCTGCTATCCGATGGAGCAAGTCTAGCAAGCATGTATAGACCATTCATGTTTGCTGGTTTTAGACATTCAGCAATGAAATAGTACAGGGGCAGGCAATTATTTTGGGTGGAGGTCCGCTTACCAAGTTTTGACACACTATTGAGGGCCGCAAGGAAAGCCCCGCCCCTTGACTGGTGCTCTGCCCCCTGGTTGCTGTTTTGGAACTGGAAGTCCCTCCCCCTAATCCCTGACCTTTGCCACCAGTCGTCCCTCCCATTGTCCCCTGGAAGTACTCCTTTCAGCAAGGGGGTTCTCCATCTCAGAACCAGAAAAATACCATATTATATTCTAAAAATCAAATTTACTACAACATTCATTAATATTATTTCAGAAAATATTTTTGTTCTGATTTGTTTGTGTAGTGTACGTAGAGATGATAGTATAATCCCTTAAAATGAAGTCTTACTCTTGTATATTGTTGGGAGGTGGGGTGGGTATGTGGGGTGTGAGTGTGGCATTTGTGAGGGGGGAGTTAGGTGTAAGGGGCATGGGTGAGGGAGCATGTGAGTATGTGTGGGGTGTGGGTGGGTATGGGGCTTGTGGGAGACTGAGTGTGTGGGAAGAAGGTGGCTGGGGAAGGCTGTGGCATGTGTGGAGGAGGATGGTTTGTGCACTGCATCTCTCCCATCCTGTCATCCCATCCCATCTCTCCCTCCCCTTGCAGCAAGCAGAGCCCCCACCAGCACTCCTCCAAACCCAGGCTCCTGCTACTTCTGGTCCTGGGGCACCAGCACAGATCCTGTGCTCCCGCCACTTCCCCCTCTTGTCTGCCAGTGCTGCCCTTCTTATGCCGCTTCCCCATGACCCCCCCACCACATCCTAGTTGCATAGCTGAGACTCAGGATTCAACAGGAGCCAGACCAGGCTGACAGGTACTGCACTGAGCCAGCCAAGAATTGTTGGGGCTGGGCCAGTTCCTGCTGAGTTTTGCATCCCAGGGCAGCAGCTGGGAACCATGTGGTGCCAAAGCGGGAGGCAGAAAAGTAGGGAAATGGCTGCAGCAGGCAGGGGTCATGTGGCAGCAAGTGGGCACACGGAGCACAGCGACAGCTGGGCAAGAGCGCAGGACCCATGCCGGTGAAACAGAGTCAGTGCCGGCAGGGCCCAAACTGGGCCGGCAGGAGCATGGGGCATGGACCAGCAGGGCCTCTATGGAGCTGGACTAGGCTGCATCAGCAAGGAGAGGGGGAAGCTGGCTCAGTTCCATAGAGCTCCTGCCAGCCTGCTCTTCTGCTGCCCCACCCTGGGCCCCTACCGGTACTAGCCCTGGCGTAGGCCCCACATGCCCACCCAACTGTTGCTGCACTCCTCACACTTACTCGCTGCCACTCCCCCTGCATTCCACAGCCATTTGCCCACCTGCTTGTTGGCTGCTCCAGGACCACTTGGTTCCTGGCTGCAATGCCAGGACTGCAGGAAGACCCTGAGAACTGGGGCAATCACCTGCAGTTCTCCCCTGCCTCCCCTACCTCCTCCTTACCCAAATTTCCCTCTAGTGTAGGAAGTCAGGAACAGCCCCAGGATCCTTGGCCAGAAGCCTCAGCTAGGCAGAGACTACTGGCTAGGGGTGAGGTGGGGCTGGACTGGCCTTGCTGCTGCATCTGCTTAGTCCTGCTGGTGGCTCCCCCTGGGTCCTAATATTAATAAATATTAATTTTCTAAATTTTTAGAGGCCGTACAGGCCAAATAAAATGGCCTGGCACACTGGATCCAGCCTGCGAACCGTATTTTGCCCACCCCTGAAATAGTAGCTGCCATTCATCATGGGTTTCAGCTTTTTTTGTGTGAACTAATCTTTCCCAAACTGAGATCCATATTCAGCCTTTCAATAGTAAAGTATGAGTGTAGTGGCTCTTAGTGGTTTAGTTTGGCTCCCCAGTTTGATTTTGAAAGCTTTCTGAGTTTGTTGTTCTGGGCACCAACTTAAAGCTTTTGTATAAAAACACTTTTCAGTGGCAATGGTAGCAAGATCCAGCACAATTGTTAAAATTAACTTTGTCATAAATTCTGCTTCAGAATGAACTAATTTCACCTCCTAAGCAAAAGAATCCCTGTGCCTTGAGGCTCAGTTTCAGCCTGCCTCAAGCCTCACACTGTATTGTATGATAACTTAAAACTTTATATAATTCAACATGAAGAATTAACTTGAATATCTTTCCTTTTTGTTTAGAAAATGTGAAATAATGATGTGGATTGGGCGAAGATAACTGCTTACAGTTCCAAGGGCTGGGTAGCTGCTAGGAGAAAATATCCTATGAGTAGTACTCTAGCTCTTTAACTTTGCCTACCCTAAAACACATTTACCTGTGTACCTTCAATACTGGTGGGAGCCAATGGGTATAAGGACTTACTTGGATAGTTTAAATAGAGATTGGTGGCTAATATAATATCAACAAAAATTTTTGTGTGTACTGAAAGTCATATAAGGAGTGAGGGAACACAGTAAAAACAACAAGGGAAGCCAAACTCATAGCTAAAAGTTAGTTAAACCCTAACCTGGGAAGAGTGGAGCAGCAAATGCCAGTAACAGTAGTTCATTCATTCATTCATTCAATTGATTTATATGGTATCCTTCCCAAAAGGCTCAGGGAGGCTTAAACTAATAGTTATCAACTTTTGTTGTACAACTTTAAATTGTAGTTTGTCCTGAGTGTGATTAAGAATGTTTATCTTTTGTGATTTGCAGGGGCAGCATTCCTGGCTATTACAACCATCTATGCAGAGAGTGGATCAGGATTTGTGACTCCTAGTGCCACAGCCAAAGCTGGGGTAGAAGCAATGTGCAAGTAAGTAACTGCACATCGTTGTTCTGTCTTCAGATCTCTCAAGTGAGGCCTACTGGTTCTTTGCCTCGCCTGGCAAAAGTATGATATTATAAGAAAGTAGGGCTGGAAAGGACATCACAAGGTCATCTAGTCCAGTGCCGTTTTCAAGGCAGAATCACCCCTGACTGAATCATTTCAGCCAAGTGTCTGTCCAACCTGCCCTTGAAAATTTCCAGGGATGGAGATTCCATAGCTTCTCTAGCTAGCCACATCCCATCCTTGACTGCCCTCATAGTCATACGGTTCTTCTTAATATCCAACCTAAATTTCCCCTGCTGAAGTTTCAGGCTATTGTTCCTAGTCCTATTCCCTAAAGCCATAGAGAAAAGGATATCTTGCCCTTGAAGTATTGCTGTCAAATCCCACCTCAGTCTTTTATTCTCCAGACTAACCCTAGTTCTTTCAGCCTTTCCTCGTAAGTCATACTTCCTAGGCCTCTAATCATTTTTATTACCCTCTGCTGGGCTCTTTCTAGTTTACTCATATTGTCCTTGGAGTGCGTGGTCCAAAACTGGACAGAGTACTTCAGGTACTCACCATGTTGAATTAATTTTCTTGTTTTGCAAGAATCACTTCTGTTAATATAACCTAATAGACTGTTGGTTTGTTTTTTGGGGGGTTTTTTTGCACCAAGAGCTCAAAGCCAAGAACTGTTTATGGTCTATTGTAACTCCCAAATCCTTTCTTGGAGTACTGCAGCTTAGCCAATCATTAATCAGTGTGTAGTTGTGTAAGAAATTACTCTGTCTCAAATGCAGGACTTTGCACTTTTCTTTGTTGACAAGTGTTTTCTTGACAAGTGTTTAATCTGATTGATTGCACACCATTTTCCTGGCATGGTCCATAAATTTGCTAAATGTGCACTCTACTGAAGCATGCTCATAAATGAAAATGTTGAACAATACTGGACCTAGGACAGACTCCTGGGGATCCCCACTCAATACCTCCTCCCAGCTAGACGATGAGCCATTGATGACTACTTGTGAGCATAATGACTTTTCTTGACCCCCATGAGTTCTTAAAGAGGACAGCCAGTAGCTCTGAAATTACTTTAACCAATTCCTTCAGTACTCTAAAGTCCATTCCATAAGAACAGGGGTAGGCAACGTTCTTTGGCCAGAGTGCCAAAAAACCCCACGGTGCCTACCTTGGAAGGTGCCGGAGTGCCAGCATACCAGGAAAAAAAATGAGGGCAGGGGATACATGGCAGGATCCCCTGCCCCTCAGCCCATGCTCTGTGGCTGTCAGCAGCTACCCAGAACCTGGGCCAGCTGCAAACATCTGCTGCCTCTGTGCCCTGGCCCTGGGCTCCGGGGAGGTAGCACATACTAGCAGTGCTCCCTGCTGTTGGGCCTTTGCTACTTCTGCAAAGCAGCACTGGAACCTGATGTGGCAGGGCACAGCAGGGGAGCAGAAAGCTGCCTGCTCCCCACTGCTCTGCCACACTTCCCCTGTGTGCATGGGAGCAGTGTGGGCAGAAGCACAGGGTCCTGCCCCTTGCTAGTGCCCCTGCCTGCAGGAGAAGTGTGGCAGGGCAGCGGGAAGCTGGGAGCAGGTAGGTTTCTGCATCCCCTGCTGTGCCCTGCTGCACCAGGTTCCAACGCTGCTTTGGAGAAGTGGTGAGGGCAGCACAGCAGGGACCATTACTAGTATGTGCTGCATCCCCTGGGGCTGGGGCTGGGAGGCAGCTGGGTTTGGGGCTGGGATGGGGAGGCAGCAGATGTGTGCAGGTGGCCCAGGTTCTGGGTAGCTGCTGATAGCCACAGAGCCTGGGCTGCTTATAGCAGGGCTTCTGTGGGAGCAGCCTGGGATCCGTGGCTATCAGTAGCTACCCGGAGCCGGGGCTGACTGCAGCCGGGAGGGTACAAACAGCTGCTACCTTCCTGCCCTGGGCTCTGGGAAGGCAACAGGTGCCAGCACTGTGCCTGTTGGAGCTGGGGCCAGGAGGCAGCAGCTGTTTGTAGCCTCTCAGCTGCAGCCAGCCCTGGCTCTGTGTAGCTGCTGATAGCCACGGAGCCTGGGCTGCTCCCAGCAGGGCTTGCAGCTTCCTAGCTGCCTGCTGGGAGCAGCCCAGGCTCCTGGCTAGCAGCAGCTTACCTCAGTGGCGGGCAATTATTTCGAGCAGAGGGCCGCTTACCCAGTTTTGGAAAGCTGTCAAGGGCTGCCTGGGTAGCCCCACCCCCTGGTCACCATCTTAGAACCAATGCCCCTAAGCACTGGTGGGGACCAGAGTGGGGCGCAGGCTGGCAGGGGTCTGTGGAGCCGGGCGCAGGCTGCACCAGCAGGGAAAGGGAGGAGCTGGCTCAGCTCCATAGAGCCCCTGCTGGCCGGGACCCTGTAATCCTGCTGCCCTGCTCTGGGCTCTGCTAGCGCTGGCCCTGGAACACTGGTGTAGGTCCTGTGCACCTGCTCGCTCCCAGTGCCTCCCCAGCCCCATGGTACAGGCCAGGGGCAGTGTGCAGCCCCCATTTCTGGCTCCCCATCAAGGAATGAGTTGGTACGGAGTGCAGGGAAAAGCAGCCTTTCCCCCGCCCCATGGCTGGCACTGCCTGCTGCAGCCACTTCCAGCCCTTGCGGGGCTGTCCTGAGCAGGCACAGGCAGCCCCATGTGGGTTGCGAGTGGCTGCAGCATGGAGCGGCGGCCACGGGGTGAGGGAGGGGCCACTTTTTCCACATTTGGCACCAGCTCGTAAACCGTCCCCACTACCAGCCTGGGCCCCAGGCCAGCTCTGGGCTCGCTGCTTGCCACGCTGGGCAGTGTTTGCCACTGCCACCTCCAGGCTGCCCAGCACACAAGCTCCAGGTGGCCAACAGCAGCAGCAAACACTGCCCAACGTGGCAAGCAGGGGGGCTTCAGCTTCTGCTGCCACGTGCAGCCCCGATGGGTGAGCCCATGCTGGCAACAAGAGGTACATTACATGCTGGTGCTGAGAGTGGGAAAAGTGGCCTCTTCCCTGCCCTGTGGCCGGCGCCCTGCACTGCAATTGCTCATAGCCCACATGGGGCTGCCTGTGCCTACTCAGGACAGCCCAGCGTGGGCTGCAAGTGGCTGTAGCAGGGAGCGCTGTTTACAGGGCAGGGGAGGGGCCACTTTTCCCAGGGCTCCCTTCCTGGGGTCCTCTCCTGGCCCCTTCTCCCCTGTTATCTGAGTTTCTGGTGCAGCGCAGCCACATGGTCCCTGCTAGGGCTTCTGGCGTGGTAGGGTGGGCCCTGCTCTTGCAGGAACTCGCCAGGCTTCCCCTAGGTCCTACTGCCCCTGGTTCCTGTAATTTTTTACAGACACTAAAGACAGATAAATATTAATTTTCTAAATTTTTTTAATGGCCCTATGGGCCGGATAGAATGGCCTCACAGGCTACCCAGAGGTGGGGCCAGCTGCAGCCCGGAGTCTGCAAACAGCTGCTGCCTCTCTGGCCCCAATGAATGCTGAGGAAAATGGCCTCATGTGCCATGCTTGGCACGCGTGCCATACAGTCTTGCCATTTTGAAAGCATCTACCCGGGGCGGGCAAAATGCAACCCGCAGGCCAGATGCAGTCCACCAGGCCATACTATCCAGCCTGCAGAGCCCCTTAGAAATTTAGAAAATTAATATTTGTCTGCCCCAGCTGCCAGTCATGCAGCCCTCGATGGCTTGCCAAAACTCACTAAGCAGCCCTCTGCCCAAAATAATTGCCCGCCCCGATCTAGCCTCTCTAAGTAATCCCTAACCTGTTCTTCCACTACTCTACTCACTGTTCTTTTTCTTCTTTCCTATTTTTACTGCTAACTGTGCTTATTATCTGATCTTATTTATGAAGACTCAAGTAAAAAAGGCATTAAATACTTAGGCCTTCTCTGCATCATCCATAACTAGATTGCCTTCAAGGTTCTGTAAGGGACACATAGTTTCTTTTGTCTTCCTCTTACTTTTGACATACCTGTGGAATCCCTTTTTAATTACCTTTTATGCCTTTTGCCAGTTTCATCTTACATTGCACCTAATTGGCTTTTCTCATTTTCCCTGCATGCCCATAAGATACTCATATTCTTCCTTAGTAATATGACCAAGTTTCCACCTTTATATATGATTACTTTTTGAGTTTCAACTCATTGAACAAATTGCTTTCTATCCAGGTTTGTCTTTTGTTGCACTTCTCAGTCTTCCATCTCACTGGGGTAGCTTGTTCCTGCACCTACAGACTCCTTAAACTATAGCCAGCTGCCCTGGGCTCTCTCTCCCCTCAGACGTGCCTCCCAGAGCATTCTGCCCACCAGTTCCCTCTATTTGTTAGTCTGCTTTTTTGAAGTGTAGTGCCTTTATTCTGCTGCTTTCCTTGTTTTTCCTTCCCTTAGGATCTTGAACTCTTACCATTTCGTGGTCATTTTCACCCATGTTACCTTCCTACCTTCACATTCTCAACTAATTCCTCCCTGTTTGGAAGCAGAAAATTGAGAAGAGCTTTTCCTCTACTTGGTCTCTCCATCATGCATACCAAAAAAGTTATCACCAACATATTCCAAAAATTTGCTGGACTGTCTTATTTGGTAGCCGTGTTAGTCTGAGACGAAAAGAAATGCAAAACTCTAGAACTCTTGGTTCAGAGATAATACCTTTTATTAGACCAACTAAGAAGTTGCAAACAAATTATCTTTTTCTGCTATCTATCAGGCTCAGAGAAAGTTAAAGATGGTAAAAAGTCTCCATAGGTAGGAAATAAACTTCATTTTTGCACAGAGGAAGCTGAAGAAGGAAGTCTGTCCTTCTGGGTCCATGAGAGTGTCTTTGTGAATTGCTCTTTGTTGTGCAGATCAGGCAGGATTTCTTCCCTGGTGGTGTCAGATGGCAAGCAGGGAGGTGTAGAAATCTTGTTCAGCAGTGAAGTTTAAAATTCAAAATTGGCTAAAATCTGGTATCTACTGTGTTTCAGGGATGTATTTGATAGCTGTGTTGGTCTGATTTATAAAAGGTAATTATCTCTGAATCAAGAGTTCTAGAGTTTTGCATTTCTTTTTCTCTGACTAACATGACCAAGTGTATTTTGCTTACTTCTGATATGCTTGATTCAGGTTCATGTTCAAATGTGTACTTTTGCCTAAGGAAGATCTACCTAAATATCTATTGATTGTCAATGGAACTTGGATACTAAAATCAGCTAGGCACTTATGAAAATCTCACCCTTTCTTATCAGTGCTCTATCTGCAGTATACACATGGAATTGTTATTCTTTTGTTTCTTGGTTTGTCAAGTTCATAGAACATTACATCTCTGTGAATTGTTATTGCCAGTAACAATAAGAAAATGTATACATATTTATAGATTTCTGTGAGAGTACCTAGTTCAGTACTCAAATTTAAAAACATTTACACTTTTGACTTTTATATGCTCCATAATTTTGATTAACCTTTTGTTGAGTAATGATAGTAATATGTTGCTTTATAATGTTTATGCATTCTATTAATGAATTTTTAGGTCTCTTGCAGCTGAGTGGGGTAGATATGGCATGAGATTCAATGTGATTCAACCAGGTCCAATAAAAACAAAGGTACATTTTGGTCAATAACTAGGGAGAACATGACCTTAAGTATACTGTCATACAAACCTGTCTTTAAGATGCTGGTGTAACCCTTTCTAGAGCATTTGCAGTATCCTTATGATCAAATGTCATTTCTTCATTAACTCAAGAGTGTGGTCACTTATACTTTTAGTGCTTCATATGTCCCATCTGTAAAAGAAGCTTATGTGTAAAATGTTGCAGGGAAGACTTGTGTGTGCACCTGATTTGATGATAAAGTAGTTATATAGCTTCAGCAGGGGCAGTGTCATACAATAAATAGCCCTGTACTTTAGCTGAAAATCCTTATAGTCTCCACCAGTGTGTGTTATCAAATGCCTGCTCATGTTTTAGAACTTTAAGTAAGTCCATATGAAATATTATGTTTAAATGAATCTTATTTTCAGCAACAACATTTATATGAAAATGAAACATATGAAAATGCCAGGCACAGGGAGACTTAAAATGAGCTCAACAGCATTCCTCTGTTTATCTGAAAACAGTAATTTTTGGACAATTCATCTGATCAATTCCAAGATTTCAAGAAATAGTCTGCACACCAGTGGATAGAACCTTTGTGATTTTGGTGAAAATGAGAAATCTGGAAGGAAGAAATGGGGAGATTTGAGCATATAGAACCCCTCATGAAGCAGAGAATGTGGAAAGTAGGAAGAAAAGGTCACAGTCTTCTCCTCTCACATTTCTCCTTTACACACACACACACACACACACACACACACACACACACACACACACACACACACACACACACACACACACACACACACACACACACACACACAAAAGAGGCACACAGAGTCAGAACAGGGAAGTTTCTAAGCATTTTTTAGTTCAAGTTGCTATTACTCTATTGTAACATTAATTTTATCTCTAAGGAAAATGTCTACACATTGGCTGTGATGGGATTCTTGCCTTTGGTATTTTTCCAAGTAGGTTTAGATACCTGCTGGGAAATTTGTCTTTGTCTTCTATTTTGAATGGGTGGAGGAATAGGTGATAAAATCACTAAGCTCACCCTCTATTAGTGGAGTAGATTGAACACATTTTCTTAATAAGTTTAGAATGATACAGTGCTTTACATGTC
The DNA here is from genome assembly GCA_030014935.1 of Caiman crocodilus. Lineage (NCBI taxonomy): Eukaryota > Metazoa > Chordata > Crocodylia > Alligatoridae > Caiman > Caiman crocodilus. The sequence continues at coordinate 42,872,661 of JAGPOW010000261.1, read as the reverse complement.
AATATTGTTAACTTCCGTAATCATATCCAAGTTAATTCATTGAAATGAATGAAACAATTCACACTTCTGTCTGTTGTTTCACAAAATAAAACAGGCATCACAGCATCAATTAAACTTGTCCCATATTCTCAGTATTTTATGCATCCATATTAGCTTGAGACTCTTTAAATGATAGCTGAGCTACTGAAGACATGCAGGAAGGAGGCAAGTCATGCTCTTTCCATCATTTTCCTCAGTGGAGACCTCAAAATTCAGAAAATACCATTTTAATAGATCTTAGGAGAAATAAAGCACTATGTCAGTGCAATACTGTTAGATATTCAAACCAGCATTTTAAAAATTCTGATAGTAAGGCAGCTACATTTCTTCAGTAGAAGCAATATTATAATGAAAATTATCCTGTATTTTAATTACATTTTAATTGCATATAGCATAGCTAATCTCACATATATTTTTTCTGATTTTGCTGAGTAAAGATTTTTCTAGAAAAATCCATTTAAGCTTTTTTCTTTAGTCCTCAGTGTTCTAAAAGTTATCACCATGAGCAATAAAGCACAAAACTATTGGTTCTATTAGTTGCTCTTTTTCGTGCTTTTTAGTTTGCTTATTCTATGCTGTGTATGATTTTAGTCTCTTTTTAAGTTTCCTTCATATCTTTGTAGCAACTCTGAAGCTCACCCATTTTGTCCAGGTATAAGTCTTCCAGATTTCTGGAAAGAGACTGGGTAAAGGCATATTTACACCATCAAAAGCCCATGCTATCCAGTGCCCTGGCATGTCCAGTCCATCATATTCTAAAATGGATGCAATGTAGCCAAGTTGGAGCAGCGATGGGCACACCCTGCTAAACTGTCCTGGGTATGCTTCTTGGCTTAGCGCCCAGTGCCACACTAGGGCAGCTACCTTTATCTGTTTCATGGTGTAGCACATAGAGCAGGGATACCAAAATTTACTGTGATGCTTCCAAATGGAGCTGTCTGATCTGCCTTACCACACTTCATAAAGCATCCTTTTACTGCTCAGCAAATGTCTAGAAAAGCTGCTTGTGTAATTGGTTCACTGGATTTGTACCAGTGTAACTGAATTTAACCCTTGTCTCCTGTTCCCCCTGGCCCTCTCCCACTGACAGCTTTGCTTCTGTCATAGCATCCTTGGTGTTGGTTAGTTAGGGTAATAAGTTTGAGAGCAAGAATCAAGCTTTAGTTTAGATGTTTTTAGTATAATGTTTTGCTGAATATGTATCTTAATTTTGCAGGGTGCTTTTAGCCGTCTTGATCCAACTGGCATGTTTGAGAAAACACTTATTGAGAGGACCCCTTGTGGCCGTCTGGGGACTGTAGAGGAAATTGCAAATCTTGCCACCTACCTCTGTAGTGAATATGCAAGTTGGATTTCTGGAGCAGTAAGTTTTAATTGCTCTACTTCATGCTTTAGTATACAATTGGTGGCAATAGTGGTAACAATTGTTAATGCATGTTTGGTTCCTGCCAGGTATTTGAGAATTTAAAGAAAAGACATTGTTAATCTGGAACCCTTTAGATTCATATATTAATGTATTTGGTTGGGTGTATTTCTTGATAGCTGCTGGCTTTAGAACATCTTAAATAATTGTTGCATTTATTCATGTTGTGGCAGGGAGGGTCGGCTACGAGCTCCACCTTTGGGCCACTCACCTCATTGGCCCACCCCTTGCTTAGGACAGTCTGCCCAGCCTCTCCTGCCATACCTTTGATGTTACAATAATGGTTGTTAAATGCGGGAGGCTGCTGTAATTGTGGCTGTAGTGTAGTGGCCAAATACACAGCTCCAAGCCACACCTATGTAGTGTTCCATGCCTCACAGATAGCATCTAAACTGCTGGCAACTCCAGCCCCTTGCTAGGCCTCTAACACTCTGCCCTTTGCCAGGCTTCAGTCATTCTGCCCACTCTTGGGTCTCACCCATTCCTCCCCTCACTGGGCCTCACTCATTCTGCTCTGTTCTGTGTAGTCTTTCACATCCCACCTAGGCCCTACTCTACTCAGTCCTTCAGAGTACGTAGCTCACACACTCCTGCTGACCTATGTGCAGTCCTTCAGGCCACCTGCAGGCCCTACTGTACACAGACTCTGGCTTTTTGCCGCACACTGGGCTGAACTCGGCCTCTAGCCCCTTTCTGAGCCCTTGGGCCTTACACCTCTTGGGCCTCAGGCCCCACTCAATGGGCTTTGGCCCCTGCATCAGGCCCTACTCTATGAGCCTGGACCCCCTGCCTCAGTTCTACTCACTGGACCTGGGCCCTGTGCCTTTCTGTTGGGGTGTGTTCCCTTAGCCTTTCCCCTCCACAGGGTACCCACAAGGCAGTGGGAACTGAGGCTATACGGCACCCCATACTTACCTTTCACTGGGGTGGCACAGGCATGGCATTTCCTGGAGACTGCCCTGCCATGGGCAGCTCCACCATACCATTCAACCTGAGCAGGGTGTAGTTTTAGGTCTTACCCAGGACCACCGGGAACCACTTCCATCCCCGAAGTTCTTACCCCAGCCTCCAGATGTTCCAGGAACTGCTTTCCTCAGGCTGTTTAATGTTGCTCCACTGGCTCACTAGAAACTGCCAGCACAGCTCCTAGGGCCTCGGCTTGTACCTTGGCTGCCCAGCTCTCATCCAGTCAGATGGCCTCTGGTCATGTGATTGCCTAATTGGGCCAGAATATACCTGCCGGCTGCTCCACAGCTGCCTTAAACTTCTTAAAATGGCTGACACAACTTGTGCTTTGTCACACATGTATGTATTTTTTTATTTGAATTTATATAAGCTAAGGTCACCCTTATGGAATGTGATAATTTTAGTTGTTTGCAAATTTTAGTTGTTAGCTATCTTAAATGAATTGCTCATTTTTTTTCCCCCTAAGGTTATTAGAATGGATGGTGGAGAATATGTTTCTATGGCAGGAGAATTCAATGACCTGAGGAAGGTAAAAAGTTACATGCTTAATATTCATATACAAAAAAATACTTCACAATGTGTATGGCATCTCAAATAATTTTCTTTTCTTATATTAGGTTACCAGTGAGCAGTGGGATGTGATGGAAGCAATGATCAGGAAAACAAAAAGTTCCTAAAATATTCTTTTCACCGTGTGCCTTACAGATGATATCATTAAGAAAATACCACTGGCTATAAATTACATGCTTATTAAGCAATGGCCTTTCAAATGTATTGTATCAATTCTAATAAAGCATTTTGAAATTGACATGATTGAGTAGATGTGCAGATCTTCACTGTGACACTTCTTTCCCCAGAGCACTTCAAAATGGTTTAAACAGCAGGCATTGCCATGCTATCCAGGCTGGGGATGTGATAGGGAGTTGCTTAGTCCATGTAGGGGCACAGAGGTTAGGGACAAAAGTTGCACATAAACCAGTTTAGATGATCAGAAACTAGTTTAAACCTGTAACAGAACAAAAGTTCGATGCACATAAACCAGTTCCAAAATGGCTGAAACTAGTTTAAGATAAACCTGGTTGTATGTAGCATCAGACTTAACTGATTTGGGTCAAACCGGCTTATGAAACTTCTGTCCCAGCCCAATTCCCAGTTCAAGTTAAACCAGTCCCCCAGCATCCCAGCATGCTTTGTAGCCCTGGGATGGTCTGTACTGCCTGGTCTAGAGAGCAGGGCTGGCCCTGCCCCTCTGCTCCCTAGTCTGAACAGTGAGAGCTGGCTCACTAGACCCACCCCCCCAGGCAAACACGTTCTAAGTTCTGGGGCCGGGGAGGGGGGTTACACTTCCCCCAAGTACAGAACTCCCCTGCCCTGCTTGCTTACTTCTGGCTGTGACTGGACAGCAAATCCCAGAGGCACCTGGAAGCAGGAAGAGGAAGGTATGAGTCCTGCTGCTGTGATTGTGGACTGCAAATTCCAGAGACCGTGGGGGCAGCACAAAGAAGTAAACACACAGCCCATGCTGTGTTTATAGTTCTTCAAAGAGCGGCCTATTCTTGTTCAAGCTTTTATAAATTCAGTGCCACTACCTTTTCCCCCACCCATCCCCTCCTCAGCCTAGCAGCTCCCCACCACTAGGCAGAGCACAGCCTGGCTGTGTCCCTTCTGTTCCAGGACAGAGCTGGGGGCGGGAATCTTGGAGGGTTTCTTTTTCCATTTGGCAGTGCCTGGCAGGCATGTTCTAGCACCCCCCAGCTTTTGGCTTGCGCCACTGCGCATGTGACTACATTTCCTCAATGAAAAATGATTGCTCATTTGCTTATCGGTTCAATCTTTGCAGCTTAGACTAACCTGCAAAGACTGAATCAATTCAGCCTCAGGCTTTTTGACTGTACTTAGCCAGAGAGACAAAGGGTAGAGTTTGTGGAAAGCTTAGAAATTACCAGCTTTCACAAACTGGTACTATTCTAGTTTGAGATGCAATGACCTTGTAGTCTATATTATATCAGCACCTAGATAATTCTTCTCTCGCAGATAGAATGTGTTATATGTTAAACAGCATCCATAAGCAAATGTGTCCAGCCATGAGAGTGGGACAGAGTGCTGCCAGACTAGCAAGCACAGAATATATTTTAAACACAAAAAATAAAACTACATTCATTACTATTAGCAGATTCAACAGAAAGAAACCTTAGATTCATACATGCAAATTCACATATTTCACATCATTTCCCCTTTTTGAAATCATAGTGGCATAAGGCACAGACTGCAAGTCTCTCAGGTGCCTTTTGTTTTCTGGGTAACACTGATCACCTTAACCAGTTCACTGAGAATGTGTGACACTGACTTCTGTGTCAGATTCATGTTTAAGTTTCCTTTGTGTGTCATGACTCATTGCCATGAATGCACTCTTGATGAGGTGGCCTTCTTCCGAGTTGGATTCATACATCTCTTTGTAGGTAGGTTGCTCAGTATTAGATCCTGGCTGGTCAGTGTTGCTACTTTATGGTGTAGCATTACTGGTCATCAATGAAGGCTGCAAACTGGATTCTTCAACGTAGGTGGGGCTCCAACTATTGTTTCTGTACTCTGTTCAGCAATTACTCCTGTGTCTCATAATTCATCAGTATGGCAACATCAAACAATATTAGGTACCATTTACACTGGGTGAAGTAAAGGATCTAATTATACAGTCAGAACTGCAGGCTTCCATTTATTAAGTCCTCACTAATCATGAGCCAATGCATTTTTGCCTACATGTAGCTGCAGTGGTGTTCTAGTTACCTTTATCGTAGCTGTTTCCTTTGTCATGGCCTGACTTACCTGGCAACTTCTAACATGTTGCTGCAAGTCCAGTTTTAGTAAATCCAACACTGATCTGATATTCCAGCCCAGAAATGACATTGCTAGTATCCATCAGTACTACATTCAGATACGTTAGCAAGAAGTGGGCCATCTTCCACTGTACTGACCCTACCTCTTCTTTCATGGATAGTAAGCCATTTTTGAAAGGCTATAAATTTAGCCAGGCAATTTTTGGCTGGGTGGTATGGTACAGAAGGAAAGATGCCAGATGACATTTTTCTTCATGAACTCTTGAAACTCATCTAAACAAAATTGTAGGCTATTGTTAATTACAGCATGTTCTGGCAATCCTGTCCTTGCAAACTGACCTCTTGGGTTTTTTTGCTGTCTATACTGTGGTTTTCAAACAGAAAACTTGTGGCCATTTGGAGTAGACATTCACCACTACTAGGTATATCATCCCTAAAAATGGTTCTGCAAAATTAATATGGAGCTGGCGCAAGGAAATGGATGGCCATTTCTACAGGCATAATGGTGCTGGTTTGGGCATCATCTGTACTTGTTGGCATCCCATATGCTCCTTAACAAGGTGTTTTATTTGTTGGTCATTATCTGGCCACCATACAAAGCTTCTGGCTAGAGCTTTCATTTTTACAACTACTAAGTGACCTATGTGCAGCTCTTCTAAAATACTTGTGCACAATTTGCTAGGTATAATAACAAGAATTCCCCACATTACACATCCTTGATGTATAGTAGGTTCATCTTTGCATGAATAAAAAGGTGCTAAATTAGGATTTTCCATGTATTTCCAACCTTCAGGGTGGTTTAATTCTTCTGTGCCAGTGTGGGATCTTGGTTTCTTGCCTGATCATGCCACAGTTCACTGGGGTATACTCCAGCTGGGATAAATTAACAATTTCAATAGATACTACTATTGAAGGCTCTTCCACAGGTAAATGAGAGAGTCTGTTAGCATTTCCATGTGCCTTTGTTCCCTTGTATTTGATTTTATAACTAACCAGCTAAAAAGAGAGCCTACCATTGCATACAGGTCACGCTTGTCCCAGACGCTCCTTTCCTGGGGTAGAGAATTGAGAGTAGGGGGTTGGTAATCTGTGACCAATGTAAATTTTCTCCCGTACAGGTATTGGTTAAATTTCCTCACTCCCCACACCAACTTAAAGCTTCTTCGTCTATCTGTGCAGAATTCCATTCATCTGCCATAAGTGATCACCATAGAAATGTTATGGGCTGGACAGCTTTCACTAATTCATTAAAGGTTTAGCTTGCTGGCTTTTCTGGGGGGAGCAGGCTGTGCAGTAAACTCATTGTTTTTCCTCTACTCGGTAATGTAGTGACATGATTCTGAGGGGAAACTCATTTACCTTAAAAAAAACCCTGCTCCTATATACATATACATGTGTACACACACACACACACACACTTTTTTTTTTTTTAAGGTAAACTAGTTTCCCCCCAGAATCGTGTAGCTATATATAAATATATGAGCAGGGTTTGGGTTTTTTTGTTTGATTTTTTTTTTTTTTTTTTTTTTAAAGATAAATGCCAGTATATGCCAGGTTTTTTTAGGTATATGTTAGTCTTCCAGAATGGTAATATAAACTCCAATTGTCCCATTTTGAGTTCCAACAGATTTCAGAAATCACAATTAAAGAAATTCTTCAGGTTGATGTAATCCGTGCCCTGCTCATGGGTTCCCATCCTTGTTACCAGTTCTTTTGTTTGTCCTGGGCATGCCTAAATAAATGACTCTAGCCACAAGCATGTGCAAAAAGTGCTGCCAGACTGGCAAGCACAGAATATATCGTAAACATGAAGAAAATTATACATTCGTTGTCATTGCCATTAGTTGAGTCAGCAAATAGTAACCTCTATAGTACTGCATCCTAGACATTCACTTCCCATTCTGTTTTTATGCAAGCAATTATTCTGACCCAGGCACAGGACTTTACACTTGTCCTTGTTGAATCTCACTGGATTGATTGCAGATCATGTCCCCAGCCTATTAAGGTCATTCTGGATCTTAACCTTACTCTCCAGAGTATCTGTGCCACCTAACTTCATGTCATCTATAAATTTGTTAAGCTTACACTCATCATCTATGCAAATTCAACATGTTCATATATCTCACAGAATGGATCAAATTACAGTAACTGTCAAAAGAGACATAACTTTCAAAGAGCCCTTTTTAGTGAATAGTTCAGATTAAACTCTCTAAGGCAGTAATTCTCATGCTTTCTACTTGAAACACTCATTAGACTTGAGACACCCTTAAGAAAATGCCAGGTCCTGGCTTTCACTCATTTTTTTGACTGGAAAAGTAATAGAGCAATTCTTCTTTTGCAAAGAACTCAGAAAGATGACAACAGGTTCCAGAATGTTTTTGATGCTATGGATTCCTATATGAAATCTCTGGATTTATCTCAATAAATCCTGGGTAGGTATTTACACATCTCATAGTGTTAATGTTGAGCAATATCCCGTGGCATTCTTGAAAGCAACCTGCAACACCCTAGACTGGTTGAGAATCATTGCTCTAAGGCACTGAAGTGAGTCAGAAGGGGTGTCTACACTTCAAGCTAGTCTATGTTCTTACCTGTGTTTTAGCTTAAACCACATTGTCATACACCTATTAAACCTTCATAGCCGTGCTTATATGTGCTCTAAAACTGATGCTGGGGGATGGGGCTGTGGGTTTAGGCAGATGGGGGAGTGGGGCTGCCTGTGCATGAGGGTTCAGGCAGGGTCTCATATCACTTACACAGCAGCAGCAGCAGCAGCTGGGTTGGCGGTGGCCTCTCTCACACAGTGGGAATAGCAAGGGATGGTCTCATGCTTCTCTGAAGTGGTGGAGCTTGTGCTGCTCACATGTTGCAGGCTTGCTCAGCAGCAGTGAGGCAGGCAGGCTCATGCTGCTCTTGCAGGAGGGGGGCTGCACATGGTAAAAGTCCCATGCAGCACATGACCACGCAGCACATTTTGCACAGTGCAACCTAGGGCCTGCACTGGTGCAGAGAGGACTCCCATCTGCTTTGAAGCTGGACAGCCTTTAGTTGGATCATAACAACTGTTTGGTTCAAGCCTGTAGGTGCTACTATAGTACAAATAAAATAAATATTTTTGGATTCAGGACATCAGAATCAATGCTAGTAATTGTCAATGTTCATTTTTATACAGCTTGCAAGTTTTTCAACTCACCTCAATATAAAATGATGGCAACTACTTACATTGAGTGTTTTTAAAAATGAACTTTTAGCAGGTCAACTCTGAAACTTACCACTTTCATAAATTGCATTGTGGATACTGGTGCACACTCTAAATTAAGAGATTCAGAATTTTTAAAAAGTGAATGAACATTTTTGCCTATTCTCCCTCTGCCTATTTATCAAGTAGCTTCAGTTCCATGTTGGAACCAGCTTGAGACTGAGGAACTGAGACTTTATCTTCAGTCAATTAGTGTCAGCCTTGACATGATTCCATTTACAACTACCACAGTGATTTTCAACCTGTTTACACTCAAGGCACCCCTTGTTTGACTTGAGGCACCTCACCATAACTTGTGAGTTGAGTAGCCCCCCATTTCAAACACTAAAATGTATTGATTGCAATGTTTACCTCCTTGCCAAGGGACTAGAGAGTGGGGGCCAGAGCAGGATGAGCCTAAGTCTACATATATCTTCTCACCTCTGCTTATTTTCAAGCACCTCGTGGCACACTTGAAAAGATCTCATGGCACCCAGAGTGACCCAGCACCTTGACTGAGAATCACTGTACTAGTATGTGACCTTGAATTTTTATTTAAATTGATAAAATCATAGCAGTTAAGACACAGCCTGGCGTATGAATACATGTTGGGTGCTTACTCAAAAACTCAACTGTTGTTCCTTACAAAATGGGCATTATTTTCAAATAGTCATCCTGAACCTGTTTACCATCCATGATCAAGCACACCATTAATCATGAAGTGACTACAAAGCAATATGGTTTTTTAACTTTTCCAAATTTGGAGTGTTCTGTGGCAAAACAAAAAGGTGCATTTTAAACTTTGATGGGCAACTAGAAGAAGAATAGAGCATGTTCTACATACTATATTAGGTAACACCTGTCAGATTTGTTTCAAGTTGTAAGAACGATTACATTGAACAAGGATGTGTATTTTGCTGCTTGGTTTTGAATGCAGATAATATCTTCTCACTTTATCATATCTTTTAGAAGCTTTATAAATAAATTATCTATAACATTAAAAAGGAGGAGGCAAGGATTTCTTACAGTGATATCTTTATTTGACCGACTACATAGTTTGGATGCAGATTGTTTTTCATTTGAAAATATGTCTGTCTTCAGGTTTGACACAGTAACCTTTCTGGTCTGACCTGAGAAAGAAAGGATTGTATGCAAAAACTTGACTAACTATCCCGACTATGCAGTTTGTCCAATAAAAGTTATCACCCTAAAAAAATCCTTGCAATTCTTGAATTGAAGAATTATGCAATTCTTGAGCCACCGCAGGTGGAAACACCACTCTAATACTGAAAGAAGTTCATAGGGCTCTTTATAAAATGCTCTCCATTAAATATGGAATCTTACGGTGTTATTGCACATTACAATTAGGACATGCTAAAGTTAGGCAGCACTAAAATTAGAACAAGCAGTCACACATTAAGGTTTAATAGGATCATAGGAAAGTAGGTCTGGAAGGGATCTCGTGAGGTTATCTAGTCCAGCCTCATGCTCAAGGCAAGATCATCCCTGATTAAACCATTCTAGCCAAGTGTCTGTCTAACCCGCTCTTGAAACCTGCCAAGGATAGAGGTTTCACAGTTTCTCTAGGTAGCTTGTTCCCATGCTTGACCCCTCATAGTTCCTCCTAATCTTCAAATTAAATTTCTTCTGCTTGAGGTCATTGTAGCTGTAAGGTACAGGACTAGGAACACAAAAAGAGCTCATTTCCATACTCTCTATAAATCACTCTTCCAGTATTTGAAGACTGCTATTAAATCCCACCTCAGACTTCTCATGTCTTTCAGCATTTCCTCATAAGTGTGTTTCCCATGCCTCTAATCATGTTTGTCACTCTCCACTGGGCTCCTTCCAAGCCGTACACATTTTTTTGAGTGTGGGGCCCAAACTGGGTGCTATACTTCAGGTGCAGTGTCACCATTGCCAAATCCCTTCCCTTGTTTTGCAAGAGACATGTGTTAATACAAACCAATAGGCTATTGGCTTTTTTGCAAAAAGACACACAATTGGCTTGTATTCAGCTTATAATCTACTGTAACCCTCTTGTTCTTCTTTGTAGTACTGCAGCCTAGCCATTCATTCCCCAATCTGTATTTATGCAAGCAATTATTCTGCTCCAGGTGCAGAACTTTGCCTTTGCTGAATCTTATTGAATTGATAAGATATCATTTTTTCAGCCTATTCAGGTCATTCTGGATCTCAGCCCTATTCTCCAGAGCAGTAGTCACCAACCAGTGGATTGTGATCAACTGTGTGATCAACCAGTGGATTGTGATCAACCTCTCATTGATCTTGGTTGTGGGGGGAGAAGGAAGGAGGGGCTGAGCACATGCATGTCCCCATATTGCCCCCAGCAGGTCAGTCTGTAGAGGAGGGAAGGGATAGGGAATGGGCAGATCAAGGCCCCATGGACGAGGCATGGACGAGTGAGGACTCAGCCAGGCCAGCTGGTGGGATGATCAGAGCCCAGGTAGCTCATCCAAGAGTGGAGGGGGGCTCCTGCTACTGTGCGCACCACAGCAGAGGCCCAGGGGCATGTGTTCCCCCAATCCATGTGTGGGGTAGGAGGTGGCTGCCTCGGCATGCTGTGCCCTTAGCCTTACTGCAGCTATCGCAGGAGTAGCGCAACGCCACATCCATTCTAGCACTGGATGGGCAGCATGCTCAGTCCAGCAGTGGAATGCACGTAGCATTGAGCTGTCCCCTTGGCAGCTGCAGTGGGGCTCAGGGCACAAAGCGCAGCACACAGCAGCAGCCACCTCTGCCCCACACACAGGCAGGGGGCCACGTGCTTCCCAGGCCTCTGCTGCGGTGCACAGAGTGGTGGGAACTCTCATACACCCATGGATGAGCTGCCTGGACTCCAATCATCCCACCACCTGGCCTGGCCAGGGTCCCACTCACACCTGCCCCTACCTCTGCCCCATTCTCTCCCTCATCACAGAAGCCTCACTCTGCCCCCCGCCTCTTCCCTTCTCTACAGACTGACCTGCTGGGAGGGGGAGGTGGCCCTCAGTAGATCCTGGATTGAACTTTAATTCAAAAAGTGATCTTCTGCTTAAAAAGTTTGGAGATCAGTGCTCCAGAGTATCTCTAACACCCAACTTCACGTCATCTATAAAATTTACTAAGCGTGCATTCAATCCCATCATCCAAATTGTTAGTGAAGATATTAAACAATATCCAAACCCTTGGGGAGCCTCACTTGATACCTAGATATTGAGTCATTGATGATTACCTGTTGAGCATAATCACCCAACCAGTTATACTCATCTTACAGTATTTTCATCTAGTCTGTATAAACTGGTTAATCAGAATGTTATAGAAGACAATTTCAAAAAGCTTGCAGAAGTCAAGGTATATTACATTCACTGCTCTGCACGTCTGCTGCTCTACCCATCCACGGAGCCTATCACATTAGCATAGAGGGAAATCTGGTTAAATCAAGCATGACTTGCTCTTGATGAATCCACATAGCCTATTCCTGATCGCCTTGTTCTCCTGTAGATACTTTACAGTGGATTCCTTGACAAACTGCTCCATGATCTTTTCAGGTACAGAGGTCAGACTGACTGGTCTGCAAATCCTTCTTCCCTTACTTAAATATGGGCACCCTCTTCCAGTCATCCAGACCTCACCCAAACTCCATAAAGCTCTTAAAGAGGACAGCTAATGAGTCTGAAATTCCCTTCAGCCAGTTCCTTCGGGACCCAGTCTAGGCGACTTGAAAGCATCTAACTTCTCTAAGTAGTCTCTAATAGGCCTGTGCGAGTCAACAGCAGTTGGATCTGGCTTCAGATTCGGCTGCTTTGGATGTCAGGGATCCAATCCAGAGTTCCGGGCCAGGTTCCCTCTTTGATCTGACCAAAGTGGCTCTGGATCTTCAGAGCTGCCTCAAAGATCTGGCCATAGGGTATAATAGGGTATAATTCACCCCCCTGTGGTATAACACATACATGTGACATCAGTTTTGCTTTCAAGGATTTGGGGTGCAATTCTCCGTGATCTGATCTTCTTGAAATTTAGCAGACTTCATGGTCGTAGCAGAGACTATAATCTCTGCAAGTTTTAGCCAAATCAGACAAAAAACAACAAAGTTATAGATATTTCATTGTTTCCCCATTATACCCTACGGCTGGATCGCCGAGGTGGCTCCAAAGCTCCAAACCATTTCGGAAAGCCTAACAAAGCCAGCATTTCAATCCAGACATGCTGCTTCAGACACCAAAACATCCAAAAGCTTCTCTGGATCTGAAGTCTCTCACAGCACTAATCTCTAATATGTTCTGTCATTATCCCAGGCTGTTGTATCCTCTATTTTTACTGCCAACTGGATTTGTCATCTGGTAGTTGCCCCTGTTTGTGAAAGCAAGTTTTAAAAAGGTATTTAATACTTCAGACTTCTTTGCATGATCTGTAACTAGATTGCCTTCTGCATTCCATAAGGGACCCATGGTTTCTCCAATTTGTCCTCTTCCTTTTGACATACTTATAGAATCCCTTTTTATTGTATTTTGTCAGCTGCATCTCAAATTGTGCCCTTACCTTCCTAATTTTCTCCCTGCATACGTGTGTGATAATCTTATACTGTCCCCTAGTACTATGAACAAGTTTCTACTTTTGACATATCCTCTCAAACCTGCACTGCTCAGACTTTTCACTGGTGGGCTGGAGAGCAGGGGCATGGTTAGGACCTGCCAACTTTCTCCTGCTCACCAGATTTCCCCAAGCACTCAGAGCTCATCCCCCAGCTTCCCATCTCCTTCCCCAGCCCTCAGGGCTCATTTTTCACCTCCTCCCCATAGCCCCCAGGCCTCACTTCCATTCCTCTCCTCTTGGGGCTCACCCCCTCTCCTCTGTCCCATCTAATCCCCTGCTCCCCAGGCTCAACCTCGTCTCCCTGCACATCCACAAGGGACATGGCTCAGCCCAGCAAGAGGCAGTGATAGATGGGCAAGTTCCCCCTTCCTGCCTGTTCTCCCCCAGAGCGAGTCAAGGAGATTCCTTTGTCCCAGGGGGGACAATGTTGGCACAGTCAGGTGAGCCCTGGAGTGATAAAGGGTGAGCCCTAGGGGGCAGGGATGAGCCCAGAATGGGAGCAAATGGGGAGTGGTGGGAGGGGCTGTGCTTCTGGAGAACGTAGGAGTTCCCCTTTCCTCTCCGTTTGGACTCCCCTGGTTGTTCGATCTCCATGCTGTCACTTCAGAGTGTTAGCACCACTGTCTACCAGACAGTGCTTAAGGATCATTCGAGCACAATTAACCCTTAAATGAGATTTGAAATACAAACACAGACAACTCAGTACCCTAAAATCAAAGTCTAACTTTATTACAGTAATAGCTGTGCTAGCTATCTGGTACTTCATTAAATTGGCATACTCTACTAATCGACATGCTGGTTGACATGGCAAAAGTGAAACTGGAAGTCCCACTTCTGCTTTTGCCAAGTCTCACTTTGGGCCACAGCCTGGGGGTAAAGCAGCCCATGCAGGGCCCCTTCCCTGTCCCCTGGCACACTGACTCCAGGGAGTGAAAGCCTGGTGCACCAGATGCGGCGGGAGGGATGGTGGCCCAACCAGGCAAAGACACCGCTCAGGTAACCAAATATGCCAGTTCTCTGGCACCCCACATTCCCCATGGGTGCCGTATAACAAACATTTGATGTATTACAGCAAAAGCTCTCAGTGGTTTCAACATACAGAGAGAAAAAAACCTAAAAAACACTTAGTACAATAATCTCACACAATCCCAGATGATACTTTGCTCAACAGAAAAGGCTTGCCACACAGTGCCTGAAGCAGAGGGTGCCTTGTTGGCTGGGCCAGGCCAGACAGGTGTTGAAGGCTGGATTTATGATGATAAATGATGACAACTACACTTAACTTTCTTGCTACACCCTTTTATGCTTTTTTTTTTTTAATTTCAAACCTTGATGACTCCTTACTTTGATTGGGTTCTCTGCAGTCAACATACTGTCCATATTTTTGTCCTGTCAGCATATTCCTTCTTCAAGACCCATCACAAGCACACATCTTAATTTGGCTTTTTTCTGGTGTCTTGCTTTCGGTATAGTCCACTGGTCTCCCTTCTTACCTTAACATTAACATATCCAATCATTTCATCCCTCTGATTCAGCTGGTTAGTGCCAAATTCAGTTAATCTGAGCTGGTAGCAAAGTTACTACTATGTTGTGTTAGAAAAATCTTCTCACAGTGATAGAAAAGGAAAGAATTGTCATGCAAGCAAAGTCAAGGCCATAAACTACTTGCAACAGGCAAGGCCAGCTGATATTGCTGACATCAGCAAAATGAAAAGTTTCGGTAACGACGAGGTTACACAGAATTTAAGCAATGACTATATAAGGCTGAATATAAAAGAAAACTTTAAACAATACTGTTATTCACCACTCTGTAAACAGGTACAATTTTAAAGCATAAAATGACAAGCTACCCTAACAGGAGCAGGGGGATAAAGCGTCCATATGGGGCGGGTGGGGGCAGGGGAAGAGGCATCTCCTGGGATGCTGGAGGACCATTCCTAACTCATGTTGGCCCCATGGACCAGTCTAAATGTTACTGCAATACAAGCTGCCCAAGACAATTTAAATATAATCCTCTTCCAGAGAGGATTATCTAAGTGCTCAAACATCATTTAATTTGTCTTAAATTAAGTCCCTACCTTAATGTACAGACACTTCTATCTTAAAAGCCCTTAACATGTTGGAAAGGTAACACATAACAAAATGCTTAGAAATGACAACTTACAAGAAGTTCCAGAAATGAAAGATTAACTATAGTTTGGCCAGATTCTTCCTAGAGAAGAGAGTATATTCCATTTTCCTTCCTGCTCCTTTTGTTGGAGGGAGTACAGTCAAACAAAGGAGATAATAGGTTCAAACATAAAGGACACATCTACACGTGCAATTAATCATGATTAAAGCTACCACACATTAATAACCTAATGCTTAGCAACTGATTTTTTGGAAGGTGTCTACATGTGCAGGGACTGGGCACTAAAGTTAGTGCCAAGTCTTTCCAGCTCTGTCATGTGCCCTGTGGCCACCAAAGGGAGCTCCAGCCTCTGGTCACATGGCTGTCAGCACTTGCCAGCCATCTTGGACCTCCCACCATGCCCCATCTTCTGATCCCTGGCCAGCCCCTTCTCTACCCAGGAGCCATGTGTCCAGTGCAAGGACACTTATGTGTCCACATGCAGCAGCTCCCTCCTTGCCCACCCTGCCTCCCCATGCCATGGCTGCTCCTGCTTCAGCCTCTGCCAGCAACACCCAGCACCCTGCTGCTCCTCTTGGCAGTCATTCTGGCCCTGCTAACCCCTGCAGGCCCCCTTCACCCAGGCCTCAGGAGAACCACACACCTGCCAGCGGGGTCCAGGACACCAGCTGTGGCTTTCCCCCTCCTCCTGCACTGTCCATTCCAGCCACCTGCCCCACTGTCCACACACCCCCTGCACCACCATGGTTGAAAGAAAAAAACTTTCTTTCCCTAACACCCATCCCTTTCCCCCTCAACCAATAAAGCCCCTCTACCACCAATAAAACAACCAAAAACTTCTTGTAATATGGGAACTACATATAATTGCTCTGGTTTTCAGGTCCAGAGTGGGTAGCTGTGGTGGGGGGCAAGTGGGGGGAAGCTAGATGGCAGGACCCCAGTCTCAGGCCATTTCCACTGGTGGGTCCAGAGGCTGCAGCAACCCCAACTGGCAGCAGCCTCCTGCTGCGGCCACCTGTGATGGGGCCCCCCAAGGGGAGATGGCTCTCCCTCTGCTGCCCCAGTGTCCCTGTGTGGCATGGCCAGGCTGCTGGGCACATGATGTGGGGGAGAGCAGCAAGGCTGGGCTCAGGTGGATGGTGGCAGGTCCAGGGCAGGGGTCAGTCCAGGAGGTCTGGTAGGCAGGAGGTTGCAGAGGACCTCCTCCCAGGCCCAAGCAGGGGCCTGTTGTGGGGCAGCAGGTAGGACCCAGGGGCCCTGCAGGGCCATGGGTAGGGACCAAGCAGTGGGAAGCATGTGCATTGGGACAGGGGGGCAGTAAGAACCAGCAGCATATTTATAGGCTGGGAAACTTTCTTCTCAAAAGCACTGTGGCAGTCATTATTGATTCCTAGATGAAAATGGGCTGTCAATGTGAGGACATGGTCAATAGAGCTAACCGCACATTGTGCATCCACAGATGCATCACAAGCAGGGCCAAGGAGGTGATCCTCCCCCTCTATGCGACACTGGTCGGGCTGCAGTTGGAGTACTGTGTCCAGTTCTGGGCACCGCGCTTCAGGAGGGATATGGACAGCATTGAGAGGGTACAAAGGAGGGCCACTTGCATGATCCAGGAACTGCGGGGCAGATCCTACAGTAAGAGGCAATGGGACCTTAACCTGTTCAGCCTTCACAAGAGAAGGCTGAGAGGGGACCTGGTGACCATCTATAAACTTACTAGGGGGGACCAGCAGGGAATGGGAGAGACATTGTTCCTCCGAGCGCCTCCCAGAGTAACAAGGAATAACGGCCATAAGTTGTTGGAGAGTATGTTCAGACTAGACATTAGAAGGCACTACTTCACAATCAGGCCAGCTAGGATCTAGAACTGACTTCTAAGGGAAGTAGCACTGTCTCCTACCATGGGGTTTTTAAGAGGAGGCTTGACGATCACCTAGCTGGGGTCATTTGAGCCCAGTTTTCTCTCCTGCCTAGGACAGGGGGTTGGACTAGAAGATCTGCAAGGTCCCTTCCAACCCTATATTTATGAATCTATGAATCTATAAAGTTGTGAACTGTAACCTGCTTCTCTGCATGCTGTAGCGGAGAACCTGGGGCCAGGGGAGTGCAGTCATGAGCATAGACACTACCTATGCCTGAAGAAGGGTGATTGTACCTGAAAGCTTGCAAAAAACTTTTTTCTAACTACTCAGTTGGCCTAACAAAAGATATCACAGCTACCCAAAGAACCTCTCCTGCCTGTGGTAAATTATGACTTTTGGGCAAATTAATAAGCTGGGCATCCCCACAAACCATATGAGGAAAGACTAAGAGATCTAGGACTGTTCAGCCTGAATAAAAGAAGAGTGAGGGGGCACTTGGTGGCCATCTATAAGTATGAAAGGAGTGAATATTAGGAGCTGGGAGAAAAACTGTTCATTAGGGTATCCAGAGGAAGACAAGAAGCATTGGCCATAAAGTGTTAGAGGATGGTTTCAGGTTGGATGTAAGGAAGGACTTCTTTATGGTAAGGGTGACCAGAATCTGGAATAGACTTCCCAAGGAGGTGGTGCAGTCCCCAACCTTGGATGTCTTCAAGAGGAGACTGGACAGACACCTTGCTGGGATCATTTGTTCTCAGCACTATTTCTGCTCAGAGCTGGGGAGTAGGACTCAGTAATCTTTTGAGGTCCCTTCCAGGCCTTAATTTCTACGATTCTATGATTTCTATGAATCGCAGTGTGGGGGACCAACAGACTTACACAAACCTGGCGTGTATCTCTGGGAGCACTCTGCACCCTAGCATTCTGTCACAACAGAATTATGCCATTGGCCTTACTCTAAGTTAAATGTTCATAAAATAATGTATTGGATCCAAGTGTAACCCCCCCCCCCCGCTTGTACTGAAGAAGGGGACTTTTCAAAATGCATCCATCTTTGGAAGGTGGATGAGATTCTCTTGAGCAAGGTGCTTGCTGGTGGCCACATTGGCTGTACCACTGAGGTCAAGGGAAAAGGGGGAAAAAAATATCCTTGCAACCAGGGTTGAGTGTATGGGACCTGGGGCCCAGAGAGCTGTGTTCTGAGAGAACTGTCTGTGAAAAAGGGCAGGGGCTGGTAGACTGTAATGGACTCTCCTATTGAAAACACTGACTCATCAGGGCCAGGTGAGCTCTGACTTCTTCAAGTAGAGTAGTGAAAAAAAAAATCTGTCTAATGCCTCAGAAACTGAAGGAGGTTCAAGGGAAACGTGGACCATTTTTCTGTCAGCCAGAGGCATATGTTCTGTTTTGAGTGCTGACTGGGAAGTATATTGAAGTACCACAAGTATATTGAATCCATCCAGAGGCTCCAGAAAAAGTGGATTCAAACTGCTGCTAACTGGATTCAAAGTATGAGAATCAGGGACAGTGAAGCTAGTTAGTAGCTTATTCACAATTAGGGAGCAATAAAATGTGTGTATGTATGTATTGTAATCTTTAACTTTTTTTTTCTTTGCAAGGTTTTTGTTTGGCGCTTGATTGGTAATTTGTTTATTGTTATAGTAAAAAGATACATTTTGATTTTTTTGTATGTTCATTATTATTCATGGAGGAGGGTTTGATGCTAGGGGACCCACATTAGGTGCTGCTGGTTTTTGTGTAGTGAACCTGGAGGAGTTGTGCATTTGGCATTGCACAGCCCTTTCACATGGTCAATAATAAATGAGTGCACAAAACACTTAACTTGATCTGTGTTCAAAACCTGATTAAGTCCTGAGTAAAAATAAGCCTGATTTTTCTTTTTTTTCTCCCCAGTGGTCACTTATTTGCAACACATAGGCAATGAGGCTGTGTGAAGCTTCAGTTGCTGATTCAATTGGTAGAGATTTGGCCTGATTCAGCGGTCAAATCTCCAAATCTGAATGGAATCAGGGGACCCCTTAATTTCTCTAAATTGAATCGGAGTACTCCAAATCGATTCTGAGAGATTCGGAAATATGTGGTGATTTGGTCATAGACACAGCTTTAAATGTTTTTTCTACATACCTTAAGGTACCAGGGGGTTCATGAATGCTGAGATGCTGGGGTGGATGGAGCATCCCATGGGAGCACACTCAGCAATGGATCTGGAAGTGGTCCGGAAGCACTTCTGGTCCACCTCTAGGTCTGCTGGGGAGCGTGTGGGGAACCCCCACCCATCCTCTGCTCAGTGACTGGTGCCTCCTGGGTCTGGGGGGGGGCGCCCAGGGTCCTCCTGCAGCTGATCACTGAGCTGGGAGAGGATAGTGGGGGGTCACCAGCACACTCAGCAGTGGACCTAGAAGTGGACTAGAAGTACTTCCAGTCCACTTCTGGGTTCGCCGCTGAGTACGTGGGCACCCCCCCCTCCAACTCCTGTGGGAAGCTCCATCCACCCTAGCATTGCAGCATTCACAAGCCACACCTGGTACTTTGAGGCATGTAGAAAAGACATTTCAAGCTGTGTCTATGGCTGAATTGCTGGTTCTTAAAATCAGCATTGAATCTTTAGATTCAGATTCTGACAAATCGAATTGGGATAGTGATCTGAATCAATTAATCAAATCACTGTCCCCGATTCAGGCTGAATCTGAATTAAATATGGCCCGTTTCACACCGCCCTCCCCCATCCCCAAAAGGCAACTCTGCATTGTTAGTTTCTGCTTAAGAGAGAATCCAAATGGGTAGAATAGCAAGATATGTTGCAGGCAAGGACTGAGATGTACAAATACACTGGCATTACTTTGTTAATTACTGTGTTATTTTTCTAAGTAAAAAATGTATACATAACACTCAGGGTTCTTAAGGGTCAAAGTTTTTTCCCATGGTACAGTAGACCATTGATATTTTGTACTTCAAACCATAAAAGCCATTGTAATATGGTCTTCCTTCATTTATGTAACTGATACTATGGTGAAGTGTCTACTGTAACAGCATACTTATGAAATTTAAGTACCTGGGATTTTTGCATGTTGTTGTGTAGTGTGTGTGTTAGTTCTATTATATTTTATAATATTTTTGATGAATGATGGATAATAATTTAAACATTTTACTAATTAAAATATATCTTTTATATCCCTGTGTTGATTTATTGGCAGAATTGGAATGCAGGCAATCCAGGTGTGAATCCTATTTTTGCAGTCTATATTATTTTTCTTTATGATCTTTCTCACCTTGCAGCATCCCTTAAAAGAAGCAAATTTGGGTCTAACCATCACCAGTTCTGATGTCAACAGCACTTCCTGGCATCAGGCTCTAGATTTTGAAGAAGTCTTCCTATGAAGAGTAAAGATTATAAACCCTTGATTTAAAAATATTACAGCAATTCAGACTTCTTATATTTGCTATATTTTACACTGTACTGATGTAAAACACATTGTGAAAGAAAGTGCTAAGAGCTCTGTATTCTTTTAGTAGAAATTGTACTTGTGATACATATGAACCAGTTCTTATAATCATATAGATGTTTCAGATCTGCTTGATAGATTCTGTACTGTATTGGAAGATAACTGATAATAGCAATGGTAGAATTTTCAAGTTTTTGAACAAACCTTTGACTGGTAATGTTTTAATTGTGTTCCAGAAGACAGAGTTATATGATGACTTTTTTCTTTAAAAAAAAAAACACTCTACATTTTTGCAAAGTGACTTCACATCACATATATTACAGGACAACATGATTTTTCATCTTTGCTTTTAAGTGTTAAAATAAAGCAAAATCCAATGCTCCAAGTGCAGAGAAGAAACAGAATTTATCATTTATTATGCCTATAGGCAGATAATCTATTTACTCTTCCTTCACTTAAAATACACAATCATATTTTACATTGCATAGAGAAAAAAGGTGAATCAGCAAGTAAAGAATTAGATCATTATGTGTGGCACTGGAATGAAGCTGTTAGAATGACCTATCATGAATCTCATTTATTGTTTCCCCAACCCCACCACCAAGTATCACTTTGCTAATTCCTAACCCCTAATTTACTGTCTCAGGATTGGAGAGCACCCAAGGCACTTAGACACCTACATATCTTTGAGCAGATGGGCACAATTCATATTTAAGCAAATAGGTGCCTAAATATTTGGAAGGAACCAGACCTTACTGTTTGTTTCTAATAAAACTGATTTGTCCCTGGTTGATAACTAAATTACAGGAAATATATTTTAGGACTTGTATCTGTGGTAATAATCTCTAGACCTGGGATTTCTTCTGAAACACCACGTGTTAAGTGAGGACTTTTGGGGTTGACAGATATTAAGATACAGGGATGATTTCTCTCTCACCCCTCTACAAATTGGGAGCAACTCCATTTAAGTCTATGGAAATATGCTGGCATAAATAAGCAAAGTAAAAGGAGAAGCAGACCTATGGAGTGCAATTAAAAAGATATAGGAGCATTTATGTAGCATGCTTTTGTTTGAAAAACAACTGTCCTTCAGAATAACAACATCTAGACCCTACTACAGTACTGGCTTTGTCAAAGAGGTATTTTAAGAAATAGATTGTTTTAGTGGGAAAGGGAGAAAGTTGAGGTTTAATTTAAACTTGAATAATTTTCTAGATTAGACATTTGTTGTGAGATGCAAAGGGCATCTATTTAAAAAAGTAATATTTTTTTCTATTTCCTGAAAGGAAAAAATCCAGGAAGTAGACTAGACAACAGTAGCCTTAGTATATTAAATTTAATTATAGGTTACACAGACTATGATGTAAAAACAGCAGTTACTAGAATAATTATAACCTGCAAAATGTGAAAATAGTTTAGAAATTGGATTATCATATTCTCTGGCACAGCAATTTTCATGAAAGTTACACTTACGTTATGCTATTCTTTTTACACTAATTATACTGTCTTCAGATTAGCCAGGCTTCCAAAACAGATTAAAGGCCTCTATTTTTTAGTATCTATGAACCATGTTTAAATGCATCGATTGTTAAACAACACAATAGAAAACATTTCATTTTTTGAAAACTTCAGTGCTGGTAGTGGTAGCTATTTCACATGTCAGCTGCTTTTACATGTTATGACTATATGTCATGAGTTTGTGATAAGAAGCCTTTAACTGTTAAACCGCAGACAGCATAGATCCGCAAGGTCTGACTGCTGAAAATATTTCTCAACATTTGGT
Source organism: Caiman crocodilus (assembly GCA_030014935.1). Taxonomy (NCBI): domain Eukaryota; kingdom Metazoa; phylum Chordata; order Crocodylia; family Alligatoridae; genus Caiman; species Caiman crocodilus. Next base: position 42,850,322 of record JAGPOW010000261.1, on the reverse strand, counting down.
AAGTCTTCACATTCAAACCACTCTGGTCACCTTTCCTACTTCAAAACAGTATTTCTTCATTTTCCATTTAAAAAACCAGTATTTAGTCATACAATGAGAAAGAGATCTTTAGCATTTACTTAACATAGATCCTGGTAGTGTTGCAGGTGTCAAAGGATATGAAGAACAAAATGGTCTCAGCAGATTTTTAATTTTTCTTTCAGCCATGTTTACCAAAGCAAAAAATCATTTTTTTAGTTTCTTGTTGAATATACAGACTAGCCCAAACATAGACATTCTCTTTATCAATCCTATATAGTTACAAAAACTGTACATTACAAACAGTATAGAAACAAACTGAAAGGAATGTGCCACACATCCTGGCTAATTATCTATATGCAGTTTAAATTTACAGATATAAAAGAAAGTACAGCCTACTCCCTTAGAGTGCACAGTTATTGTGTAGATACAGTTATATCACTAGTTAAGTGGAGGGGATAAGTCACTAATTTTCCTCAGCACAGAGGATAAGAGCAAGTTCTGTTCGGTACAGCTTTCCTCCATCAGACAAGGCCATGATGTTTTTCTTGTATGTTGAAATGCTGTTGATATCCAATTCCTAGTTTAAAAATGAAACAAAACAAAATGCTTAATAATCCAATGTAGTTACCAACATGAATATGTAAGTTGCCAGTGATACAAAATAAATAGGAAAATACTTTTTGGTGTCAGCCTGTCCAACAGAACTGTATAGAAATTAAGTATATAACTTTTATATATGCATAGTAGAGTGTTGACAACTTGTACTCAAAGATGCTTCATAATATTATCTGCTGTATGACAACAGTTCACTTAATTAAGGATTTACATTGCTATTACTTCTACAAAAAGTTTAACTGTACCAGACGTCATCACGGTTTTAGTAGCTCTCTTTATTGGATTATACATCTAAAATCTTCTTGGAATCCAAATTTAAACTAATCACTAAGAGAAAACTTTTAGAGTTACCTTTTTGTTCTTTTCACACAGATCTTTCAGTAATGCATCTAGTTCATTCTCATCTATGAATCCACTGCCATCCTGAAAAATAGGCATTTGTACCAGTGATTTTGCAGTAATTGTAACTATTTTAGCTGCACACCTAGTTTTTCCTTATTTAGGAAATGATTCTCAATTAACATATAGGACTTAGAGACTTTCTGATGACTTACTTGATCATACATCTCAAAGGCTTTATTGAACTCCTTGCCAGACATTTTGACACCCTAAACATCAAAAAAGGCAAGAATTAGAAGAACAGCACATAATGTTAAACATTCAAACTGCAGAATGTAAAGCTACATACCTGAAATTTTATAAGAAAATTTTCCTGTACTGGGAGCAACCTATTGGGGGAGAAGGAGGGGTATAGAAAAAACAGAGTTCAAACAGTTGTTGATTATTTCTGTATTGGTACAGACTATTTATGTGGAAAAGTCATAAGTATACCTTGCCATTTCAGTGAGTTCCAGCTTTCCATCATTGTTTGCATCAAACATCCTGAGCTGAAAGTATATGATATATATTTTTATAAATATTAGAACACAGCAAAGAAGCTATTTCTATGAGAAATTCAGAACCAATGGGATAATATTAAGTAAATAAAATGATGGAAATAAATTCCATAAACTATCTGTTTGCTCTCAGATACGCTGTTGTGAGAGAACCTATAAGCTTTCAAAAAGGGAAATCAATAACAAATCTGTATACAATGAAGTCTTATTATGGAGCTATTTGGGCAGCTTTGTTTAATCATTGTGTCAAAATGTTCTCTCAATCCAACTTCACACATCACTGAACTTTCCACATTAGAGATGGACATGGAAGGAAACCTCTCCAAGGTGGAGTAAGATCCGCTGAGTATTTTAAAAAATCAAAATTGGTACTCCTGTAAGCTAACGTATCAACTGTCTACCACCAAAGGAATTTTAGGAAAGGGTTTCTTACGTTATTTTTTAAAATATTAAGTAAAGGACAGGAATGGTTCCATTTTTGTCCTTGCAATTATATAGTTCACTTGGTCAGTAGGAAATAGGTATGCAGTCACAGCATAACACTGAATTTGATTGTCATTACATTATTTGCTGCCTGATAGTTTTGTGTGTCCAACAGTGTCAAAGGATTTCAAAGACCCAGAAATAGTCTTGTCTACAATTCAGAGGAGCTAGTCCAGATTACTGGGTAACTGATGTCAGAGTTTAGCCCTTCCCAAATGACACACATGCCATGGATGTGATTTCCTACTACCTCTACCAAATTTGCAGATTAAGATTCAGTGCAATACAGGTGATGATAACATAGCAGCATAAGCTTTTTTTCAGCTGAGGTAATTTTTTTATCCAGAGTCACAATTTGAAACTAGTATGTATATTTCCCCATATATTTAAGTTTTGATATAGTAGAAATTCATATAGCAATGTGATACTACAGAAATATATTATTTCAAACTATTTTCAGGATCCTATTGTATTAAAAACTGGTTTGCCACCTAAAATGTAATAATAAGTGTGACATAGAAATAAAAAATAGGGACACTTCAAGTTTCTGGCTAATGTTTTAGGAGGCATAAGCAACTTCAAATTATTTATAAGTGGTTTGAGGTATTACACTTGTTTGTCTTCTGCCAGTTTTTATAGATATACAGTTAGCATTTGAAAATATGAAAATGCATCTCCCTTCACATTGTGTGGAGAAAGGAAAACCGACCATACAAAGTGTTGGTAGATATATAGCTGAAAACAAATAGTCCCCAGCTTTTTTCAGTAATTGTACATGTGCAATAATTGAGGAGGCAGGTGGGGGAAAATTTGTGTGTAATTCCTTAAATGGATTGGGTGAGAAAAGACTCAACTTTGTTCAAAAGCGTGCTAGGAATACAGTGGTAGTCCCTCCAAAAAGTGCTTGTATAATCAGTTTCCTATTAATCCTCTCCTCCCTTTTATTCCCAGCATGCCTTTCTGTGGCAGAGGGTTTTAAGTTTGGCAGAGGCAAGCAGTTAATGTCCTAAAGCCATGTTATATCCAGTTGCTTGTTAGTTGCTTCCACCTTTCTCTTGCTAGTCAGTACTTTTAAATCTCTGTTATGCTGTTTTGATTAGTTTTTCCTTTCTTATTTATAAGCTATTTGTTTTATCAGTGTTCATTTTGTCATTGCTTCTTTCAACCTGTGAAACCCAAAATGGAGAACACATTATGGAGTGAAGGGTCATGAAAATTGCAATGCAGGAAGGTTGAGATGTCATATTTGTTTCTCTAATGCATGTAATATTATTTCTGGCACATGTATAATATTTTCATGTACATAGTTTACATTATTAATATTGAATCATTGGTTCTTTGTCAGGAAAGATAGAAATCTGTGGCTTAATTAACCTCCTACATAATTGGGGTTAGCTTGAGAAATGTTTGTTTTACTGTCAGTCTGAAAAATTAACATTCTAAAATTCCTTCATCATTAAACGTATTTGACAACCCAAACGTCCATCTTAAACTTGCCATACTCAAGACAAGGACTTTATTTCCTTCTTGCTGGAACACACAAATCCTTGTGACTACATCATGGAACCATCAATAGCTCTTTAGGCTTTGACAAACTTAAGGATGGGCCTGGTCAGGGCTCTGACAGTGCTAGTCTTATCCTCCCTACCTGATACCCTTCCCCGTATGGAGAAGCAGAATAGGGTGGGAAATGTAGAACTGACAAGAAACCTCTAAGACTAACCAGCATGTCATTTGCTCTACAGTGATTTTCAGTGTTTAATGGATGCAAGATAGAATTTACATTTTTTACTTTATTTTTATTACCTCATTTCCTTATGTCTAATATTAAGTCACATAGAAACACAAAGCAGAAGTAGTACTTCTCAGGTACAATTTTACTGCTTATAGGTCATTTGTAAATTGCACTGTAAAGTGCTCGTGAGGCACAACTTGTGTATGCGTATTGCTTTACTCACCACAATCAAATCAGTAATATACAGCATCCATTTAACAATACAACAATACCAGTAACACTGTGTTTCAATTTAAGAGAAAAAACAGAAACTGTGGGTGCATAGACTATAGTTAGCTAAGTTGAAATTTGCCTTAGAAGGATTACAGTGTTGTAGCCATGGTGGTCCAGAAAATGTATGAGTCAAGGGCTTTTTTGAGATACATGAGAAGGGAAAAACGTGCAGAAAACCTTATCAAACTTTTCTCCCGACCACATAGTTACTCTAAAAGATCCCCCCCCCACCACAAACACCCCCCTCTGTTGCCTTAGAGCAGGGGTGGCCAACCTGTGGGTCCAGGGCCACATGTGGCTCTTCTGTAGTTAATATGCATCTCCTTGAATATCTGTACAAGCACACGGTGATCAGCTTCCAAATCTCCTGCTTTAAAAACTAGACTTACAAAATATGCTGTGGAATTTTTCATAACAAGGGTCAAAACCTTGGTTTTACATCTTGTATGAAAGGAAAGCATCTTCAATGTAAAATCCTTAGCACCTTTCTGGTTCATTGGACTTTGGCATAGTACTGTGCATGCATGCGTATACACACATACCACCTACTTATTACCAAGGATACTAGAATTTCTTCCAGCTTTCCTATCTGCATATTTGTCATTTTCCAAAACAGCAAAATTTACAGGTAACAGCTTAAAATTATCATAGGTACAGAATTTCTTGCTATACAACATTTGGCTGTGGGCTGTAAGAGTTGATGTCCAATTTGAAATGACAGAAACCTAAAATTATTTTAATTTGAGTCAATGGGAAGAGTCAGCAGATGAAAATAAGCATTGTTATAAGTCAATCAGTCTTTTTAAATGAAATCTCTGTGAATAATCTTACCATTATTTCTGTGTATTCTGTTAGCTTGGCATCATCAATCTGCTTATTTGCTTTCTGTAGTAAGTCTTTCAAAAAATTCTGTTAAATAATAGAACAAGCAAGTAAATATTTGCAAACATGCTATAGATGGTTACAGGTCAGTTATCTATTTTGTTTAATACAATTTCAGTCTAGAGAGAAGTTGAGAGATGCTACTTTACTTCAAATAAAGTTTAAAATTTACTAGTGAAATGTAAAAATAGGTATGCAAATGAGTAGTAATTTACACATTTAATATATCTAATAACAACATTTGTTTTAACAAATCCAAGTATGCTGCCCTACTTTATTTTGAAAAAGAAACCTATAGTACTTTATGCTTTATATGTCATTTACTATACAGAAGTCTGCAAAAAAATGATTTGGCATTTAACTCCTCAGCTTTAACATTAAATTACATTAATTAACCTTGAGACCTCTTAGAATACTTTGAGTCCTAGTCACAGCCTGCAACACAAAAATAGTTTTACAGGAAAGGTCAATGATTAATCAACTTTACTCCCTGCCCACGGCAGTGACCAAAACCTGATGCTTCAGGTGAAGGTGAACCTGTCTTGCTCCTTCATGCTTTGGTATACTAAATTCACTTAGTCAATTCTGCAAAGCTTTTTTTAGAGAGACTGGCATGGTTTCTTCCTGACCTTCAAAAACAGCCTCTTTTACTCTCAAGACTAAAGTTTGTTTTCCCCACTGATTGGTTTGAACTATTGTCCTAGATTTGTGATATTTAAAAATCTTAATTTATTTTGCAAGGAGTCTGTCAGACTTGAGAACTGTCTGTGCTTATCACCTTTTGATGAGGAGCACACTACTTTTTAACCTCTATGTCATTTGTTAGAATAATGTTGCCTTTTCATAGCTTTTAAGACAGATTTTTTTTCTTAGGAGCCATCTCTGCTCCTATTCCTGTACATGTAACATCCTTGAACCTGGGCCGAGAATGCTCCAATATCACCATCATGCTCTGCATTTTCTCATTCAGGCTTCTCCAAACCTAGTTAATACTCAGAAACCATCACAAAAATGCTGCAAACAGATTTCATGGAAATATTTTGGATCTTCTATTCTTTTAAAACAAGTTAGAACTGATTTCTATATAAATTATTCTTCCCTGATTGATGGAAGGTAAGGGGGGGGGTGGCACCTTGTAGATTAACTGGTTCAGAGAGGTACAGGCTTTTGTAGGAAACAGTCTGTTTTGTCAGATGCTAGGAGTGAATTGGCAAAAAAAAAAAAAAAAAGAGACAGACAGGGGCAGGGAGAGGGGATGCTACTAAGAGAGATAATAAGTGGTTTGATTAGATCAACTGACTTCTTATATAAACATGGCAGTTAATACCAGGATTTCTTCCACTATAGCAAAACATGTCAAGAGAAATAGTTTACTGATTACTAGTTTAAAGGAAAGCTGGCTATAACAAATAGTTCTGAAAGGATTAAAATAATCCAGATTCTCACTGGAAGATAAGGTCTGCTCAGCACAGCAGAGCTGGGGGCCATCAGGGACACAGTTAAGCTTCCCCAGATCTCTGGGTCCTTCTTCATCAGCCGAGCTTTTAGTAGCAGCCATAAATGATACAAATGGGAGGCTGAGTTTAAGGGTCTGCTGGAGTACAACATATACCAGCTATGGCTCCAGCTGGACACCTCTCTTTTGACATGTAATTTTTGAGCTGGAACAGACAGCTGCCCACCAAGTCTATAGGATATGGCTTTCCAGCTATGAATTTCATCATGAAACAGAATCTTTAGTAGAGTTGTTATAGATATTTTGTATTACCAAAATAGCTTGAGAGTGGATTGAGAAAGAAAGTAACTTGACTACACAGATTAATAAAATAAGTGCTGCTTTTTAAAAGCACTTTTTAAAGATTTCCGGCAATTCAGCACTTTTGAATGCTTCTGGTCACTGTGCAAGCACTTCTGGTTTGGTATTCTGTATATGGCCAAGGTGGTTCATTGCAATCAATAGTAAGCACAAATAAATTATCCTAGAACTTTTTACTTCAAAGGTAACTATACCAACTAATTAAAATTAAAGCTTAGTTCCACAGCCTCGACTATGAAAATGAAATTTTATTCTGACAAAGTGGCAATCTTTTACTTAGACCTGCCTTCCATGTATATGCTGATTGCAGCACTGTTGGCTTTTACTTCCGTGAGCTGCGTGGCTCTGCAAAGTCAACAGATCAAACTGGATTCTGTTCTTCTATGTATACCAGCAGAACTGAGTACAGTAGAACCTAAATCATTCATATTTGATTGGTTCATAACCTGCTTAATTTGCAGCAGGTTATTAAATTAAGGATGAGTTGCTTGCTGCAGCTTTACTTCAAAGGCTGCTGCTTCTTCACTCAGTTGGAGCACAGAAGCAGTCCTAGCCAGCTGATCAGAGAATCAGCACCCTTTGAAATAAAAGGCAAGGCCATTTGGGGCACCTCACTGTTTTTTTGCAGCTCCTCAAATTAATTGGCACACCCTTATCTTTGCAGCGGGCTTAGGATCCTAACTCTACAAAGTATCTCGATTGTATTGTACTAAGTTCCTATCAGTTTCACACATGCAAAACAAACATGAGTAGCAAAACTGCTGTTGTATGGGAGAGAATCTAGTATGGAACAAACAAGGATGTTGTACAGATGATAGTGTGAGCAGAATTTGGTATGCAGCATATGAGATCCTTTAGGGAATCTAACTTAGTTCTCAGAAACCAAGCTAAATTTGTAGGGCAGGTAGTTTAAAATAGTTTGTCTTCTAAACTGGGCACATAGTAGCAGGAAATTACTCAAGGCACAAAAAAGGACCTGCATTAGATGCCGTTTTTAGAATTGCTGATCAGACTGAATTTGCATTTTATCATTTGTGATAGAAACATCAATTAGTGGTATCATTTTCTACTTGGATTTCACATTTCAACAGCCACTGAAGTTTGAAGAAACAGGTAGTGATATCAGTATTGGAGTTAAATATATATACACACACCCCTCTCCAATTATGGAAAATAATTATAAAATACATATGCTCATCACTTTACCTTTAGTTCCTCAGTATCAATAAAGCCACTGTGGTCAGTGTCGTACTTTCGCCACGTCTGCAGCCATAGAATGAAAAAATAGGTTTTAGAAACATAAGACTGAAAAGGACCCTCCAAGTCTCTGCAAGTTGCATGCAACCTTCTAATACCTTTTAAAACAGCTACATTAGGATGCTGTTATGAAAGGCAAATTAGCATACAGTACCTGCATGAAATCTTCACTTGACTTTAGCTGCTGGCACCTAAAGAACAACAGGAAGTTTTCTTCTGTTGGTAAGATCTGAGCAAGCTGCAACAAAGTTAAAGCAAGTTTTAAAGTTAATGTAAAACAGCAACCTTTTCTTAAATAATAGATGGTTTTCTTCTCTTGGACTCTAAAAGGAGTTATGAATTGCTTTCACATCTTATGGTCTGACAGATTAATTGTATTATAAACTCACACTGGGTATCTCATTTGGGCCTGGGAGACCTCTAAATATAATCATTACATCATGTCACCCTCCAGGCAAGATTTGAATTGCTGCTTTGGGCAGCTAGTTAACATTGTTTTAAATACTGCCGGTGAAACCATTAAGAAAATTACTCCTGCCTCCTGTAATCTCTGGTTCAAATCATTCTGGTTGATGCTCATCTGCTGCATATGTAGTATGCCAAGGTGCTGCCTGCCATTTGTAGAAGTGCACCCACAAATTAGAGCAAGAACCATGCCTCCAAGTAGCCTGTGGTGTCTTGCCTTGCCTCTGCCCAGGTTCCTCAGGAGCAGAAAGATCAGCAGATCAGAGAGGAAGGACTGAGCTAGTAGTGCTAATGGTGAGCCAGGCAAAGTAAAGGAAAAGACTCACAATGTAGGTAAAAGCTTAATTGGGCAAAAAAAAAAAAAAATCGAAAGGGAAAGCAAGCAGGGGAAGAAAGATATGAGAAGTGAGTTGAGTATAAAATGCAGAGAATTATGAGGTATATTGAGAGCAAGGTGAAGGAAAACTACAGGGCTGTGATTACTGAGTAAAGGCAAAGTCTAAAGGGGACAATACAACGGAGAAAGTGAAGGTGCAGAGGAATCAATGAGGAAGGGAGAAGAGAAGAAGAAGCAGTAGTGTAGCTGAGGGAGAGTAACTGGCAGTAGTCCTGGATGTTGCCTTTCCATACGTTTGCAAAAATAGCTTCTGTTGTAGCTGGCTACACTGCAACAGAGCAGTCAGCATTGCCCTATATGCTGTTGCTGTCCAGGGCACTCAGAGAATATGTACAGTAGAGAAATGAGAATTGATTGGTATTAATCAGTCCCAATCCTGAGCCCTTCAGGTACAACAGCATGGTAGGGGATATCCCATCACTTCATGCCCAAAGCTCTGCCCCTGCAAGACAAGCGTCAACCTACACTTTCACCAAAAATAAAAATGAATCCAGTTTCATTTTGTACTGTTTTAATCTGATGCTCTGATGATGACTGCTGATTTATCTCCACATGAAACCCAATGTTGGAAAATGGAAAAAAAACAACAAACAAAAACAATGATGATTTTATAATGTTCAATACTTAATTCATTGGGTTTTTCTCTCTTCATACTAAACAAAACGAAAAACCTCAAATAATTAAAAAAAATCAAAAACATATTCAAAAGATTTTTTGACCAAAAAATGTTTTTGTTTGAAGAAGTAGATCATCTCTCTTTAAAAAGGTAAGGAGAAGGAATTGAAAAGAAGAAAAAGATTCTAAAAGCTGAGTAGAGAAGGAGGAAAATACCATTTAAATTCATCCTTTTGTAAAGAGCAGATGTAACAAACTCCTCATAGCAGCAAAGTCATTTTAGATTTCAGATTCAAAATGCTGAGCTTTTCTGTTCATCTCTTATGCTTTCCCCTATATTAATTCACTCAATTCATTGCAGTATTACGGTCTAATTATAGGTCCTTGCTTGGGCTTTATTGCTGGATTCCAAGGGAACTCTTAGCTGCCTTCAGTTCCTGTCCCACATTCCATAGGCACGTTTTACCATATTTCAAGGAGATGGAAATAAACCATCTGCATTTCCAAAATTATCATCGCAAGAAATCAGTCATATTTGCCAGGACTCTTATAATACTTGCAACAATGCAGCAGCTGATTATAGACTATCAAGCATATCAAAGAGAATTCTGAGTGTTTTTGCTAAATTGTTAAATACCAAGCCTAAATGATAGAAAGTGAGGTGTATCTCTTTCAAGTCAGAAATTCCATTCCTTGCTAGGAGCAAATGGAGTATGTGTGTGCATATGTGTAGATTGTGTGGTATATTTCTCTGGCATTGGTATGTGGGGAAAAATTAAGACAGCTAGAATTTCCTGCTCCTTTCCAACTAGATCCCTCTTCATCTTTCCCAGTGGAGGGATTGGGACGCCAAGGGTAAAATCAACTTTTCTGCTCACCTAGCTGATATTGATAGACTGATTTTTTACTTTGGGCAGAAGTGTGTATAGATACAAACAAAACAATTCCAGATCTTTAACTATTTACTTACAAGGATATAAACCATTCTTCTTCCAGTCACTGTCAAAAACATCAGTTTATACAGAATACCACCTTCAGTAATACTGTATAATCACTGGCTATTTCTAAATATGGAAATTACAGGAATGGTGGCCTAAACTAAGGCTACTAAAGCCAAATTTAGGTATCTAACTGACCTAATTTTTTTAAGCCTGAGTACCCTGAAGCTTGTGTTAACAAACTGGACTTCATCTAACACAAGTTAGCAGGAGTTGTTGCATACTTGGCAATTTTGAAAAAATTAGGCCACTTATTTAGGGGTCTAAAATAGGTTCCTGTATCCCTATTTAGACATACATGTTTGAAAAAAAATCTTAATTTAAAATTACAAATTCCAGATCTTCATTATTGTTGCTTATATTCTGGCTAAGTGTTAAGGTCAGTAAGAATTGCTTCTCCTGATTTCATTGGAAAGTAGTTTGTCTCCTTAAACTATAGGGACAAAATCACAGTTTTGCAATCACAAGTTCTTTAATGTGTACAGCTAGTTGGAAATGTGCTGCTGCTGTAACTGCCACATTGTGATTTACTGTTAGCTACAGTTAATTGCTAATGAATTTGGAAAAAACAGAGTGGAAAATAGTAACTTTCCAAAGAATGACTAACTAGCAGCACCAAATCAGATTTACTGCATGCAATACATTACTACAACAAGGAAAATATTCTTTGAAGGTATGGTCTCATTCACACAGTTGTGTAACTTCTACACAAACCTGTGAGAAACACATACAGTATAGCTATATCTAGATTTACTTTTCATGGATAGTTGAATACCTTTCTCATTTGATAATTTCATATTAATTTGCATCTGCTTAGATTTTAGACAAAAGTAAAATTTTCCCGGTTTTCTTCTCCAACTCTTGTTAGCATTGAGAGTTGGTACAATTAAGAGAGGAGGAGCTTGATTCTTTTGACTCCTGTGTGAATCAGCAGTGATTAAGTTCCATCTGGAGGATCTTTATATTACTGAAAGTTATACAGCCCAGCAAGCACATACCTATCTTGCATGTTTGACAGCACTTAGCTGTTTAGCTTGTAATGTGAAATAAGTTTAACTGAGTCACTGAGAGTGAGTAAATGTAGAAGCCCTGTGGTAATTCTAGAGCACCTGCTTCTAAAGCATCTACAGTTTTGAAGTACAGGAGTTAATAAGGGTGTCTAAATAGAAATATGGAATTCTACAAACGCTCCCTTGCAATAGTAAACTCTGGGCACAACCACAGTTTTGTAAATTTTCCTGTAAGCCCCTACCACTTTAGCAGATAATCTGGCTACTATTTCTGCATTATGATTAACTGAGCATATTTAGAAGGATGGTTCTACTGAATGGGGCTTAACTCTTCTACATCTGATTATAGGGTTATTAAAGATAGAAGGTAGAATTTTGGTTACTAGCTGGAAAAGGAGCTAGAGTATTTAAAACTGAACACTATGACCAGTGTGCTATGGTTTTCTATAAATCATTACCTAAGTGGATTTTACTTCCTGGTATTGAGCCCTACTGTAAATCCTGTAATAAGTTGAGAGGAGGAGAAAAGAAAGCACTTTCAGTATAGTAACTAATTATTTTCCAATGTAGGACTAAGCTTTCAAAGCATTTGAATATGGCATACCTACAAACCCTGAGATTTAAAAACTGTTTTTCAAGATTTACATTCCAGTAAAGGCATCATCATAAACAAACACAGCAAAAAAAAAAAAAAGACTCTTTTTTTGGAGGAAAGGAAGCAATACATTTAACTTGTGGGAACTGGTTAAAAGCTAGAGAACACACCACAATAATGTACTCCTAAACTCTGAATCTACACTTGAAGGCTTTACTTAACTTGGGTGGCAGGACTGAAAATGTGCTGTTTTATTGACAGTCTTTATCCATGGTCTCCTCTTTATCCATTTCAACTTTTTAAAGAATAACTAATAATCAGGATACATTTACAGCACTTGCAGGGTCTGTGGTGCTATCATGTCTGTGCTTTGCACTTATTAACATAATAAAACACAGAGTTTTTTATTGAAAACATGTTTTTTAGCTACACTTGAGGAGGAAATGTCTGAATAAGGATGAGTGAGCTGAATTCATTGTGGAAGCACAGGTATTTTAAATTAGAAGCCAAATTAGGGTTAAAAGGTCTAATTAATCATATACATTATTATATCATCATCATCAACATATTAAAATATTTTGTGCATGCAGCACCTTTTAGCTGAGATATCACAGCACTCTACAGACAAATTCAGTTTTACAGTGATACAGCAATGCAGCTTAAGCAGACCTTTATCTCCTGAGTTAGAAATGTAGTCCCGAGGATATCTGGCTAAGTGCTACATTTCTTGAAAAACCCATGGACATCAGCAGATAGTGGGAGTGCTTAGCATTTAATTACAGATACTAAGGCATGACATGATCAGACCTGTTTTCCAGCTTTCCTGAGCCACTACAAAAACTTAAACAACTTGGGAAACCTCAAAGTTTCCTTGTTTAACAGGTAGCTTCATAGAGCCTTTCACGAGCAGTCTGCATACTCCTCATGCGGCAGCCTGCTATTATTATCTGTACTAAAAAATGGTAGTTATTTGAATGACAATTTAAAAATTTGCCTGTTCAATTTCATTCAGCCATAGCCTAATTATAATAACTGTAGAGAAACAGCAGCATGCTGTTTTCCCTACTTGCAAAATTCACAAATAATTGTGACCATGAATAAGTTGTCTTTTGAAAAATCAGGATGCTTTTCTAATTAAACGTGGCAAGAAATTAGCAAACGGGGTGGATAAGTGAACATTTGTTCATTTATCTAGGAACATTTTTATTAAATGATATAAATACTTTAGCAAGCATATTGAAGCTTTGTATTGAAATTATACCTTGGCATAAAAAAGGGACTAAACCTCAAAGTGGCCCTGTATGGGTAGTGGATATTTTGTGTTTATCTCATTTATTACCTTTAGTTGTACATTCTGTTTAGTACCACATTTATAAATGCCTGTAATTTAAAAGTAAATCGTGACAAATGTTGTAGTCATAGTTGGTTTCCAAGGAAGTCTCTATATACTGTCCCAGGACATTTGTCTGATCATAAAGTCAGAAACTTCACTGTATTAAATCTGATTTTACCTAAGTCAATGACATAACCCCTCATTCAGTAAGTTGTGGATCTGGTCCTAAAATAGTGATTCTGAAGCTCAGCCCATAGGTACCTTGTTGATTTGCACAATTAAAGACTAAGAACTAGACAGAAGGGTTTGGAAAGGGAAGTGACTTAATGAGAATCCATTTCGTAAAATGTGGCCCACATGCTAAAAAAGCTGTGAACCATACAGACCTAGGGCAAAGCAGCAGCTGGACCTAGCCTTTTGCAAAGGGGACAAACAAGACACGTTTTCTATGTTACATGTCTAGCCATATTTGAGTTCAGTACAGGAAGTCGTAAGTAATCCAAAGCCCTCATTTACTAGATCATAGCCGTTGTCAAATCTATTCAGAATGTCAACAAATTTTAGCCTTTATTACCCATCCTTGCTATATATGTTATTTAGAAATAGCCTTATGTAAAATGATTACAAAGGGCGGGGAGGGGGGGAGAAACTGGAAACTTAGCCAAGTTACACACTATTGTTTTATACCTGTTATAGGAGTTTGGGATTGAATGCCCATTTCAAGTAAAATTTAGACTGCAAACATTATTCTGTATGTCAGCACAGTGATCTGTTCTGCAGCCAGAATTTCCTGAAAACATGCAGACTTTATTTATATCACAGGAAAACTAAAATGCTGGTCTTCTAATTTTTTTTTATTAACTTAAACCTGTAAAGTGTAACAAGGTGTAGTAAAATGTTTCAGAAGGAGAAAGGAATATTTTGATTTTCTTTGTCACAATGAGAAAACACTAAGATCCTAAATTGGGAGAAGGAATATTCTGTTATAGCAAATCATGACAATAGAGTTACTTGCAGATTATGTTCAAGTCATGTCATACTATACTATTCTAAGAGCATTCTGGACAAACACGCAAATCAATCATCATAAAATAAGGAAACTACCTTACCTCTACTATTCCTATTTTTCCGTCGACATTTCCCCCATACTGGTCCACAAAAGCTTTCATTTCAGATGTTAATTCCTAGAAGTTTACAACAATGGAATTATTATTTGAGACAGATGTGCTAAGTAATTCAATATAAATGATTTATTGACATATAACTTTCATATAAACAACCTATGATGATTTTTCCAGTCTTACTGAAACAGAGTAGTGTTTTCCCCATGTATAGTTTCACTGTGATGAATATGACTGCTTGAGAAGATACTACAAAAACCAATGAATAACAGAATACAACCTTCATAATTTCTATTTTATTTTAGAAAATGAAAACTTTTCATTATAAATCTAAGTATGCTGAAGCATGGGCCTAACTCTTCCTTTGTTGATAGGAAAAAACTATTTAGTTTTTTCAGTTTTAATTTTTAAATGAACAACGTTAATAGTAAGTCTTTGATAGTGGAGAAAATGTTGAAGTGTCTGTTACTACATATTTGCTTTTCACATCTGTCTACATTCCATTTCAATTATGTCCTTATCCTCTTTTGACCTGTCTTCTAACTGATCTCCCAATTAAGTCAGTTTTTGGTTGCCTATTTTTTCATGATGTCATAAAAGAACTAGAACTTTACTGCTAGAACAGATGTCAAGAATGATGATCTGTGGGGGAGAAAATCCTTTCAAACAGGTTAGAAAAATCCTGAATAACAGATTAAATTCACAGGGCCAAAGCAGTAATTGCTAATTACACAAACATTTGTTTTTACCACATATTTGTCCAAAATGATGGCTTCTTTTTAAAGTGTGGCAGTAAGGTATGAGCTTCATATGAAGAACTAAACCTGTTTCAGAATTTCTTACTACAACCCCCCCCTGCACATTTAAGGAATCTCTTTGACTTCATTGGAAAACCTCCAAGAGCCCATGCTAATGAATCCTGGCCAGGAGCTATGGTTTAAAGATGACCTTGTCCTGAAGGTCCTTACTTAGGTGAATCTCCCATCAGGGACACAGGGAATGTTGAATGAGTAAGTTCCAGTGGATTGTAGCCCAAATCCATATTAGTAGAGACTGATAAAATGCAAGATTTTATAAAAAAATCAGACAATAGCCCAGTATCCTTTCCCTTTCAAAGTCATCAGTTTTAGGTTAGTAATTTGCAGTGTTTTTAATTAAAATGTAATTGTTAATCCTTTGCACTTCAATGTCACCTTTTCTCCAAAGATCCCAACGTTTTTACTGAGCAGGTAAAACTCAGACTTTAAAGTCTGGCTATCAACATTCTAATAAGTCCTGGGTAAAGATTTTAATAAATGGTATTATTCTTTATTTCTCATACTATCTGCAACATGCAAGGTGCTGCACAATTATAAAAGGAGATATGGCCACTTCTTATAGTCTGAAAAATGCAATGTCCTTCATTTAAAATTAGTCAGGATTTTTTCTTTGATCTGCAAATCAATTGCATATTGTTTGTGAATAAGTTGTCTATCAAAAAAGCCTGAGTTTCTCCCTTTGACATTGTATATTTACCTGGTTTTGTGACTACAGTAAGTGTTCAAAATGTGCCTTATAAACCTAGGACGGATGGCACTAAGTAAACATAGGTACTATTGCACCTTCAAACAGTAAGGCGGCTGATATCTCTGAGGTAGAGTTCTCATTTATTCTCATTTTACATGTGGGACAATTGAGGACCCGATATATAGCTTGCATAAAGTCATTCCATGAATCAGCTGCAGGTCTGAGAAACCCTGCTTTAACCACTACACCACACATTTGTCAACTCTCAAGAGAAAGAGTAAGATGACAGAAGATGCTCATGTTGACCAAAGAAGTTAATGAATATACATTGTTATACTTATAAATTTATATCTTGAAAAGCGATGTATTCTAGCATTTGTGAAAGCAGATTGTGGCAACTCCATATTTCTACTACATAAGTAACTGTCAGTGTAAATTCCTTCCGGTCATACCACTAGATAGTGATGACAGGAATCAAATTGCGTGTTACTCTTCTTGACAAGTAGGAGTGGCAAAGGAATGGATTTTTCAACGCACGTTTGATTAATAAAGGAATTACATAAGTATTGGGGTGACAAAATAATTAGAGCAGTTCGGAAGCTGAGAAAAGTACAGAGAGAAGTTAAGCCATCCTGTTCAAAGACTGAATCACTGGGACTCTTTAACTCATGTGACATGACTGATATAAAAGCCAACTATGAAGAATGCATAATTGAACAGTCCAGCAATACTGAGCATGGGAAACTACCTGAAATTCAGAATTTAATGATGGCAGAGAAGTTTTTGGGGCTAGGAACAGGACAGCCACAAAAATTAGGTAAGATATCCATTAGCTTCTCATTATGTCCTTTCTGGCAAAGGAAAAGAAAATAAAGGCTACTCAACTAGTATCCAGTGAAACAAGACATGAACTTGTGAGATGCTTGTTTGGTAAATGAGCCTCCAAATTCAAGAATTGGCTTAGATTTGAATTATGGCACATGTCCATAATTAAAAAAAAAAAAAGACTTCAGGGATCAAGATATCAAGCATCTATGGATGATCCAGTAAGAGAACTGAAGTTCAGTTTGCTGGCACAGTAGATTGGTCCTTTCAGCAGAATATTCCAGAAATAGGCTCATACCAGAGCAATGACAAAAGTGAAATTAATTAAGAACCTAAGCACTTTCAAAATATAACCACTGTAAAGGCAGAGTCTATAAAAAGATAAATGATAAAGTGGGTGGCAGACAAGAATAACCCTACAGGGATCTTCTATATTACTTTATGAGTACTCTAATTTTTAAGTAGGAGACATATGACACAAATTACTTCTGGAGAAAAATGAAGATGGTTTTTAAATGAAGTAGATCATCCTGATTTAAGATCTCTAAATTTTCATCCATTGAATACTGTTAGGACTGTTAGTAAGAGTACTGTTCACATTAAAAATATATGCTAAATACACATTCCTCAATACAGTCTCAAATTATCTTCTGTCAAATGTGCACACTTACTGACCCTGCTTTATGTTAATGGTATTTAGTTTTAGTGAAAAAAAATAAAAACAACATGTTTTGTGGTAATTTATTCTCTTCTTCTGCGAAGAAAAAAGATCACAGAGAACCTTCTGTTAGGCAATGCAGTTACATCATTTCGAATATTATGAGATCTTTTAAAATGAGACTTTTATGTTTAGAAGTAGGTGGGTTCACAGTGAGAGTTTTATAAAAATGGATTAGCTGATATCAAGATTGCTCATAATTTTATATCTAGTATTACAGATGACAGTTTTTCAAGTGTACACTTAACTCATAAAGCTAATAGGAAGATGGTACTTGCCACAGAACAAATAAAAATATGCATATTTGTTTTGATCATTTAACTACTAAGAACCTAACAGGCAAGAATTCTATGATTCAAAAAACTAACATTTATTTCTTAGCCCTACCCCCTCCTCCTTCCCTCCCCCTCCTTCATGCAGGGCAGTTAGTAGGTGTAATTTAAATTTCCTGTGTCTTTAAAAGCATTTTTTGGATAGTGAATTGATTTCAGAGGGTGTGTAAACTGTACTTTGATCCTAAATGCTCTATTCCATAAAACTGATTATTTTAAAGTTATTGATTCAGGAAGCAAGAGCCCCAACATATTTAGTCTGTGTCATTGTATACAGGCATTTTGTTTTCTCTCTTCCCCAAATTTTAAAATGCAGTGACTATGCAGGATCTTGCCTCACCCTAAAAATCTCTTAAGATATTGTTGAAGCCCCAGTTATTGAGGTTTCCGACTACAATATGCATCACACGCCTTGCACTGATTTAACACGTGAACGTTTGCTCAGGGGGTCCTTCCTTCCTTCCAGTTTAGGCCACCACAATTTAAATGCCCGGTTTCCTCTTTTAGAAGAACCGGGAAGCCACAAATACCTCGTTAGAGTTAATCTGCAGCTCTGTTTATTGACCACCAAGGGGCAGAGATGCATTTCATCCCATGCTTCCTCTTCAAGGAGGAGTTGAAAGTGAGTCTGGCTGACTTGGGAGTTGAAAATAGATGGATGGGGCATTAGGTCATGCCATGGGACAAGTCCAGGGTAAAATATATAGTGACATAAAGCCCGTAATTTTGTAGACTCTCAACATTAAGAGATGTTGGGGTGGGGGGGAGTCTAGTGGGTCACTAGATCCTCCCCCCCTCTTTGCCAGGGGGATCCAAGTGCCCCCTTCCTTAGGATGTTCCCCTTCCCAGGGTGACGCTATTTATTCCTCTTGGCACGTGCAGCTGTCTACACAACAACCCGTTTGCCTTCATCTCTGCGGGGGGGAACCAGGCGGGGAGATCCAGGCGCCCAGATGAGATTCCCTCCCGCTCCCACGGCAGAAGTTTGCTCAAGCAAAGACGGACTAAAGCAGGAGGAAACCGAGACCTACCAGCCCTGCCTTCTTCCGCGCCTGCTGCAGCTCCTGGATGAAGGTCTGCAGCTCCTTGCCGTCCATGTACCCATTGCCTGCAACAGAGAGAGGTCGGCGGCTGGCAGCGAGCCCCAGCCCGCGACAGCCCCCCAGCACCCGCCTCCCTCCCCCAGCAAGGGCCGGGCCGGGGAGCTCCCAACTCCGGCTGGAGGCGCCCAACTCGCGTCCGCCCCGAGGGCGCCGGGCCGGGGCCGCAGCTCCGCGGTCGCTGCCCAGAGTTGCAGCTGGAGCGAGGGGGCGGCCGTGGCCGGGGCCGGGGCTTGGCAGTGGGCTCGCGAGTGGGGCCGGGGCCGGGGCAGGAGGGCGGAGAGTCACCGTCAGAGTCGTAGTGGCGCCAGATCTCGAAGCACTGCGAGGCGGAGATCTCGGCTGCCTGCAGGTGAGCCTCTGCGGCCATGGCTGGGCTGGCGGTGCTGTCCGCGGTGCTGACTCTGCGCTGGGCTCGGGCTCCCTTTTATCAGCCCGAGCCCGCCCGCGCCACTCCCCGCGCCTGCCTCCCGCCCTCTCCTCGGCTTGACCCTCCCCGCTCGCCCGTCTCGCCCAGCTCAGCCCAGCCCAGCCCAGCCCAGCCCAGCCCTGTGCCCCTGCCTCTCTGCCTGTCCGGCCCCGGGGGGCAGCTGGAAAGCTGCAGCTGCTGCTGACAAGTGGAAAAGGGAGCTCTGCCTCAGCTCTCCCCAGCCTCCTCTCTGCGGGGCTGGAGGAGGAGGTGGAGGTGAAGCTGCCTCACACACATGGCCAGGCGGCCTGGGCAGGGAGGGCTTGGGGGTGCACTTGGTTCCTGAGGTTCGTTCACCCCCACTTGGTGTCTAAGAGCTTGTCTGGGAGCCACAGAACCTGAGGCATGGGGTAGCATGTCGGGGGAGTGACTGGTCAGCAAGGAGTGCCCTTCAGGATGCCTCAGGGCCCTGTACTTGACCAGGATGGAGGCTCTGGCTGGGAAGGTGCCCAGAGACTGTGGGGCTGCTTTCCTTTCCCTTGTCTGTGCATGTTTCTGGGCAGAGCACCAGTGGGCGGCATGCACCAGCTCCTTGGATGCCTTTGAGGACCAGTGGGTGCAGCCTGGGAGGCTCTGCTCAGTGTCCCCCTCAGGCACACTTATTCTCATGTTTTGACCCTTTGATCCACACAACACTCCTATCCTTTTTTAAAAACTCTGGTAAAGGATGTGCTCTGCTGCCCTGGTGATGGGCCTGCCATAGGTCCCTTAGGAAATGACCCTAGTGATGGCTAATATCTCTATTCAATTAGCACTTTGTAAGATCATTCAATGGAATCTTTTTTCATTCTGCTGACCCAGGCACCAGTGAGGGGAGGAGCATTGCCTGTGCGTAGGATCAGACCTCTAGGGGGGCAAAGGCTGCTGCATCTGCTGGTTAGTGGGTGGAGAAAGATCAGCTCAGCTAGAACTTGATACTATACACCAAGGGGGTGACTGTGCTCCCATGGGATGATTGATTACACTCTTTGTTACTGCTCATCTCTGTTGGCCGCTGTACGGATACTCTCACTCGCTCTTCAAGCACTAGGCCTAGCTTCCCTCTTCCAGCATCTTCAATTTCATGTGAAGCAGGAGCCTTTTACTATGTCCCTTGAATATACCTCCTTGCCAACCAGCTGATCAAGAGAGAAGATGGTGCTTACTTCCTGATTGATAAGGGTCAAGGATCTGAACTACTTGCTAACCTGGGTGTGCTGTGTTGGTGTGGGTCATGCTTGGACAATAATGAATTGGTGTTATTATCTGGAATGAAGACAAAGGACAGTTATATGGTGCAGCACAGGAAAGGAGAAATGGCCAGGGGGACTTGGATATACAGCAGCACCAAATGAGAGAGGCAGGGCTTACTTACAGGAGTGACTTGCCTTGGGAAGATTTTAGCATAATTTTGTGAAGAACTTCTTCACAGTTAGAGTGGCCAAAATCTGGAATGGGCTCCCAAGGGAGGTGGTGCTCTCCCCTATCCTGGGGGTCTTCAAGGGGAGGTTAGATAGGCATCTAGCTGGGGTCATTTAAACCCAGCACTCTTTCCTGCCTATGCAGGGGGTCGGACATGATGATCTATTGAGGTCCCTTCTGCCCCTAACATCTATGAGGATGTAGGCATAACTATTAAGTAATTGTGCAACCTTATATTTAATTCCTTCATCTTTCTGCTCTCTGTTTTCTCCACCTGATATATGCAGCTTTCTGTTGTTCTGTCTACATGGTAAACTGTAAGCTCTTCAAGGTAGAGATCATCTACTGTTTCTGTGTTATATGCGATGCCTGGCATGTTGTAGGCAGTAAGAGTTACATAATAATCATTATTGTTAATGTGAAGGATCCTAGGAAACAATTCCTTCACTTCAACATCCTAAATGTTTTAAGTCCAAAATGTCTGCAATAAATTTAAAATTGCTAAACATTTTTAGTGATAGCTAGGTAAAATTAACTAAGAACTGACCACTAAGAACTGTGGCCACCATCCTGAATTTTTTGTAGTTTGTCTATCACTTGTCATCAAAGTACAAAGCTAAACTTCCTAAGTTTCTTCAGAGAAATACTGATGGAAAGAGGGCAGGACATTGATGAGAGTGCCAGTATCAGGAACAAGCACCTTTCACTGTATTGGTAGTGACAGGGAGAAGAGCAGTGGGTCAATTTTAGTGTCACAGTTTATAGGATCAATGGTATACATGGAAAAGAAAGTGAGGTGTAGCGTGGGGTGAGGACACTGGAAGGTGACAAAGAAATGTGTAATTGGCATTTTCATCATCTTATGTGAAACAGTTCTCTGCCAATGAGGTGACCTCTTGCACCTGACAGGAGTATTAGATTTCACAGGACAGTGCAGCATTTCAACTTTTAGTGGCTTGTACTAGTGGAAACTAAATAGTGAACCAGTTTCTACAGTCTTCTTGCTTGCAACTTACATTGGTCTGCTACTTGCTATGTTCTGTTTTCAAATGACACATCAACTACTGTGTGTATTATTAAACTCTGGACTGAAAGTCCAGCTCTGTCAGAGGAAAGATAATTTGGCATACCTTTGGACTGTAGTGTCCTTAGGTATGGGACTGGCCTGGATTTAAAATGTTTAGGGGCTTTAATGTTTACATTAAAAAAAAGACTGTTCAAAATAAAATATTTAACCTAGATCATGGCTATCCAGAAGTCTTTGAGAGAGAGAGAGAAAAAAAACCCCTCACAGGAGCTTTCAAAACAGGCTCTTCCCCTTTGTAACATGCACACTTATGTGCAGGTACCATACCCAGGATGTGTTGACTTCTCATTAAGTTAACATTTCCAAAATCAGTACTGTTTACAAAGCATTTATGTTTATCTTTACATATCTTGTAAAGCCATGTGAGGAGGTGAAAAAGTTTATGGTTTATTGCTGTTGCACTGCATACAGCTCTGCACATTGACATAAAAGTAGAAGACATTTATGTGGAAAAATAATCACATGTATAACTAACTACATACCTTTTCATGATTAATGAATTACTAAGTTAGCATTCATATTTAGCCCCACTGGGCACTCCTGATGTAGGACATAACTTAGAAGGTAGCCATTTCAGTTCTAGGGAGCTATTAGCTTCCCATTCATGTGTTGAGAGTACTGAACAAGATCAGAACATGCAGAGATATTCATGATCTGATCTAGAGCCCATAGAAAATGATGACAATCTTTCTATTGACTCCAATGGGCTCTAGATCACCACTATATAATTTCAGATTTTCAAACTGCTGGACAAATGTAACTTAAATAATGAATCACATGGTCCCAGTGCATTGGCGAGGCACCCTTCTCTCCTGATTTTTTCCCGTGGGACACAATAGGGTTTTGTTTGTACTAAAGCTATGTTAGTTAAAGGGTCCTATGGGCTGTTCTTTGGTTGAAGAGAATGGGAAGGACAAGAGTAGATATTCTTGTGATGCCTTACAGACAAACATTCATTATATAGTTGCCTACGATTGTATGAATTGGATGTAGAAATTCAGGTGATCCCTCCCATTTCTAAATTCTTGTGATCCTAATTGTTTCTCTGAAGGGGAACATCCCTTGTAGTTCACTTTAACTAGAGCTAGATGAATTTCTTATTACAAATGTTGAACCAGATCCACAGCTGATAATCAGAATAGCTACAAAATTCTAGCCAAGAATGTATTATTTTAACCACTTTTCATTAATGAATTGTTTGTAAAGTGATCCTGATTATTTGGAATATATTTGTTCATAAATGTTCCATAAATATTTTGGCTGAATAATTCTCAGAGTGTGAGTTTTCAGAAAGCTGTTCATTTTGGCTACTGTATTTACTTGAATCTCAGATCCTGACTATAAGACAACCCCTAATAATTTGATTCTACGTGTGTAAAATATATAACTTTGTTACAATTTTCCATGTGTAGAAACTAATTATTGGAGGGTCATCTTTAATTCGCCTCTACCATTGCTGCAGTGGGGGCAGGCATTGAGGAGGCAGGTGGTGTGGGGAGGTCAAGCAGCTTGCCCCTGCTTGTGCCTACCCCTTCTGCCTTCTGCCTGCCTCCCCTAAAGCCTCAGGTCCCCCCTCACACCCTAGCCTCTTCTCTCTGTCCTCCCCAGCCTCAGCTTCTCCTCCCCCACAGCCTATGTTCACCCATTTCCCCCCCTCCCAGCCTCTGTGCTCCTCCTCCCTGCCAGTTTCTGCTCTGGCTGGCAGGTTACATCCTGCTTTAGCCTGGGGCTGT
This sequence comes from Caiman crocodilus, assembly GCA_030014935.1. Taxonomy (NCBI): domain Eukaryota; kingdom Metazoa; phylum Chordata; order Crocodylia; family Alligatoridae; genus Caiman; species Caiman crocodilus. The sequence goes on along the minus strand of JAGPOW010000261.1, from coordinate 42,826,639 downwards.
TTTCCATGTCCCAAGCTGTAGGGTGCATGAATCCTGCTGGCATGGCACAAAGGTAAATGCAGGAGGGAGAGGAGCAGACGGGGGAGCAGAGGGTGTGTGGGAGGTGAGGGATATGAGGCTGCAGGAGGGAGATGGCAGGGTTCAGAGGTGGCTGGGCAGGGCAGGAAAGGGCACAGGCAGAAGCTGCAGCAATGGCCCAGAGCCTGGGTAGGGCCTGGAGCCTGAGTCACAGCAGCCACATCCCAAACCATCATATGAGATTTTAAGAGATTTTAAATGGTAAAAAAACCTTGTATTAGAATTGAGTAGATATGGTATTTGACTTCTCTAAACAGCATTTATACTTAGCCTCCCAAAGTGCTGGTCAGGTGGAAATCAAAATGGCTCAGATATTTTCTGACATTGAGATAATACCAATCCAACCTAAAATATTTCATATGCCACAAAAGGCATAAAAAACAAAATAACATTCTGCCAGAAAGCCTGACTGATTACATAAGTCTTGTAACATGCTCTGAAGCTTGCCATACTTTGGTTTTGATGGACAGTTAGCAGAAAAGATACTTGAAAGGTGATATTTCAGGGCAAGCTCCAGACAGTGACAGTGTCAGCAGTTACTGTAACAGTTATCCTTTTCAATGTCTGTTACTAAAGCCTAGTTAAGGATAGAGTCCACCTTTTTGCCCACCCATTATGAAAAGACAAAGAAAACTGTGACCTCTACATCTGGCTGGAATCCCTTCCTGGATGCCTTCTCTATGGTCTTCCCTGAAAAGTTTTGTACTTTGGGAATATGGGGGTGGGGAGGAGCATTAGAACTTCTCCATAAGACCTCTCTATTAAGAACTTACATGAAAAAAAATCTTGAAAGTTCTCTGGGAAGCACTGATTATCATGAAAGGGCCATAATGGAGAAATTGTTGAGCTATTTTTAGAAGACAATTAACTTCATGCTGTATCTCAAAATAAGTATTAATGACTGGATTGTGGATACCCTTTTAACTTATTTAAATGGAAGTCTGGGTAAAGCATTAACCAAATTATAAGGTTTTGATATTTCTTGAGCCACTAATAAAAAGAGAGGCAGGTTCACCTAACATTCAGGGGATAATAAATTGGATCTGGGGAGTCCCACTTCATTGCATAGAATGAATTAAGGAAAATAAATGCTGTTGTAGTTTCATATAAAAAAATGGCACTAATTCTGTATGAGTAGAAACTACCTAGGGCCCTACTAATGGTAATGAGCTTGAATGGCTATGAGGGTTCACTCTATAGAGTTGTTGGTTCATGTCTTTGGTAATTTCCATAGCTGCATTTTCCCCATAATTACCTGTACCAAAACACTCATTTGAAAACCTTATTTCTGCTCTAGCTCATATGCCAGGTAAAGGGTGAGAGTACTGTAGAGGAACTCTAAATTTTCTGCTTTTGGTGGTGGAAAATTTCTCAGGCAGAGCTACCACCCAGGAGACAGCCTCATAGGCTCTCATAAGCATCTAATTTATGCAGGGACACTAGGGTAGTTGAAAATGGGTGGCTTAAAGTCTTTGAATTCAAGCTATTCAGAATTGCTGACTGGAAGGTTTTGATAACACTGTTAATTTAATAGTCTTTTAAAAATTATGTAGATATAATAAATGCATTTTATTAAAACACCACATTAAACAGTAAGTTATGCACGAACGGAAGAAAATTATAGTTAACTTTGCTTAATATTAACTCTGCCCTTTGTTCATATTGATCAGGATATTTATCTATATGACATTAGATGTTTTTCAAAAATGCATTAGAAAACAAGGCAATTTTCACTACAGCAAAAACAATTTGTTAGGCATGAAATGTACTTTTTCCATTGTCCTTTCACTGCAAAATGGTGAACTTCTTTGAGAAATTTAATGGAAAAATAAAGAACAAGGATCTAATTTGCGATGCTGGTACCAGTACACGAGGTTTATAATACTTTTCTAGCACAATTCCTTCTGGGACTTCTAAAAGTGACAGTGTTTAACTGAGAGTGTTATAGTCAGAGTATATGAAGAGAACCGCTTTGCCAAAGGCATGTAACCTAAAAACATAGCCTGCTAGAAAAGGCTATTCTCATGGATTACCCATATGACCCACAGAATGTACAATTTTCTGTGCTATTTCCTGTGACTCATTGGCATCCAGATGGTAACAGGCTACTTCCTTTCCAAAGTCTATACACCACTTTTCTTTGAGACATGCAAAGCTTAAGCTTGTGGACCACATGAAATTTGTGTGAGTTAAGAATAATTTGCCATGGAAAGTCTAAGGGAAGGGGAACATTCAGGCCTGCATCTTGGCACCTGTGTATTTGACTTTGTGTCCCATCCCAAAAGGTATTGTATATCAGCAAACAGCAAACATGCCGAAAGATAGTGTATATCAGTATGCAGCAAATATTAACACTGACATTTAAAACATTTCATTGTTGTTTTTCAGAAAACCATGCAAACAAATTTAAGGTTTAATATCGGAGACTTGTCTGATAAATTTTTGTTTGAGCATATTTGCATGGGACATAATCCATATGATACAATCATCACTGCATTTTTCAGGATTTGATGCTGACTGCTGTATAACTCTTTCAGGTAAAACTTCCATTGATTTAATGTATTTACTTCAATATAACCTTTACTTTTCCCCAAAAAAATGTCTGCTGGAAATTGGGGTGCGTGTCTTCAATGAGGAAATGTAGGGAACAGAGGGCCAAATCCTGTGGCAGCCAAACTGCTCAGCTGGTCCATGACCTGGGTGGGTAGTTTGCTGGGTCAGCTAAGGGCCCTACCTGACTGGAATAGGAGCCAGCCTGTTTGGATCCCACAGGATTGGGCCCTCAGCTGATGTGGTAGGTGCTTTGGCTTGGTCCCTCTTCTTTTCTTGAGCTAAGCTAGGAAGGCAGCTGGCAGCACCTGCCAGGTCCACTGAGGGCCTGATTTTGCTGGAGCCAAACTTCTTGGCTCTTCTATTCAGCCTAGGTAGGTCCTTACTTAGCTGGCTCTACCTGTGCTGCTGGCTCTGAATGGACACTCAGCTGACCAAGCAGGTACTGATGGTTTCCCATCCAGCCCAGCTTGAGAAGAGAAGTGGGGCTGGGCAGTTTAGCTCATACAGCAGCACCTGTCCTGTCTTGCAGCTATGGGGTTAACAGAGCAGCCACAGATTTTTGCTCCCCCCTCTCCTACTGCAGCTGCCTGTGGTTTCTCTGAGAAAATACCATATTTACTGGTGTTTTCAAGGAATGATCTTTATTTCTTCATTCCTCTGTTCAAAAACAAGGTGTATGTCTTATTTAGGGGCATATGATATGGGAGAAAATACAGTAATAGAAGACCTCTGCTGAGTAAGAGTGCCAGAAGTGGTTATGTGTGAGTGGTGAGTAGGGAAATGTTAGATAAGTAACAAATAACAAGCAAGAACTGTTGCAGGTATTTCATTCTGCCTGTTCCACACAGGATGTGGGTCTGTTACAGACTGTGGGCTAGTTCTTTAGCTGCAGCTGCAGAATTTTAACTGAAAACTCTTGGAGGTCTTCAGTTCAATCCTTGTTGCATCAGCCAGGTTGACATCTATCTGTATTATTTACAGAGGTTTGTATTATTAATCCCCAAATTAAGGAAGTGTTGAGTTAAATGGGTCTGGATCAGATCTTGAGTCACTGTAAGAAAGACATTCTGGTATTTTTATTATTGAGAAAATATGTGCTCATCAGTAATCCCAAGAAAATACAATATTTGCTTTTAGTGAGTAGCAAACACTGGAAATTAGCATTAGTTTTGTTGTCAGTTATTAAAGAATCAGATTCAATGAGAGAAGCTGCCTGTTCTCAGCCATGGCTGTTTACAATTAATTATAAAGCACGATAAACCCTCTATAAGAAGAACACGAATCAGGAGTCACACAAAACTGTCACTCCTAGAATGACTGTGTGTAATGAAAATGTAGTGTTAATTTGTAACTAAGAAACTCGGAGTTTTCCATGAACATTTGTATACACAATTAAATTGCAGATTTTCCTATTTGCACTCTTACAGAACAATTCTAACCTGCACAGTCCTTATGTTATAAGGATCTTCCAGAGGAATGTAATTATTGCTTGAGAAAGTATTCATTATAGCAAAGTTATTGAGTACAAAAGTGTTTTAATAGGTAGTCCTAACCTTTAGTGAATAATGGAAAAACTCGAGTTATCTAATTCCAAATTCCTTTATTACAGTTATAGGTCAACTCATGCAACTTGAAAGCAATTAAATTACATGGCTGGAGTCTCAATAAAGTGTAATATGGAAAAAAACAATAACTAAAGCAAACAATATTAAAAGGTGAACAGGTTCATCTTTCAACTCTGAACTTAAAACTTAACTCAGCAAAATGACATAAGTGCAGCTGTAATAAAAGTCTCAGCCACAGCATGTTTCTACTCAGCAAAATCAATTCCCAGTATTGACAGAGATTGGTGTGATCCACTAAAAGTCCCAATCTTTCAGCCTGCAGAGAACAAAATCTCCCATTGATTTCAGTGAACTCCAGTAAAGGTTTTGATTGAAGTCTGCAGGACTGAGCACTTGACTCTACTTTTTCAGTACAAAGCCCCAACAATTATAATTCTATTGTGAAGTCTATTCTTTTTTTTCTGTGGCACCCATTTAAGATTAATAAAGGAAAATATACTTATCAAAGGGAGAATAATTCCTCCATATAATATTTATCTCCAAAAGTATATGAAATATTTGAGAGTTAAGAGACTTTTACACTGAGTAGGACATTATCCTGTAGGCTTCCTTATGAATTTCTTCTACCTACTTCTTTTTCATAATAAATTAAAACAACTAAGAATGTGCTTTTCTATTAAACGGAGAGCTAACTGTGGGACACTAGACTGTGTGACTGGCTAGGAATTTTCCATCTCTAATTTCTATAATCCTTTGAAAATGTTTAATTTTCTGAAAAATGTAAATGATTGATTCAATATTATATGAGTTACAGTTCAGAAGAGAGAAACCTTGTACTATTCATGAGGGAACCTTTTGGCTAATTGCTTGAAGTGAATAGCTTTGGAAGAGAATTGACAACCACTCCTAAGTAGTTACTGGGATGACTTCAGCATCAGTTAATCATAGTGGCTGTCTGGGAGTTGCAAATTATACACTAAAAAAGAATTATAGAATAAAACATTTGCCAATCTGATCCATTTAGCTGCCTAATCTGGAAATCAAGATTTGATGCTTTCCATGTAACAGCTCCTACTATGAATACTTATTAAAACTGTACAGAATATGCAGTAAAAATAGGAAGATCCACAGTACAGGTCTGATGGTGAACAAAGATCAAGGTACAGCCCTGGAAAGAAGTGACATTTACAGCACTTAGACAATGGAAAATGTTAGTAGCAAGATAAACAAACAGAAACTAAACATTAAGGCTTTCCCAACACTACAGTGGATCATGGCTGCTCTAGCTTGCAACTCTACCTCTGAAACCCTTTTTTCAAACTCATAAAGATCTGTATTACTTATTTGTTGAGATGTGTCTGGATAGCAAGACTATTCTTACAATACTGATTATGACACCAATATGGTTGTTGTCTGCAAAAAAATCATTAATCTACACAGTATCGTTACACTCTTTCTGATTTGCTAATTAGAAATATTTAATGATTAAGATAAAGGTGACCTGTCTTTTTTTCTCTCCACGTCCTATGTGTCTGCAAAGTATTAGAAATCGACAGGAATAAGCCCTGCCAAGTGTAAGGATGAGTTTGAACCTTATGGGAATAGTGTACAAAAGTAGCCAAGCATTCATACAAGTAATTTAAAGAATGTAATTTAAATTACATTAAATTGGGCAAAATATGATAACTGAATGTAGCTCTTATAGACATACAATTTGGCCAGGTTTTGTACTCCTCTCATTTGGAAAACAGAGTTGTCTAATACTTAAAAACAATGGCAGTCATTTTGTATCAGCCTACTTGCCTGTGTGTTCTCTCCCTCTTTCATGCCCACCTGATCCCAGCACAGAGGCAAACTTTAATTCTAGGTTTCTAGCCATCTGGCTATGGAGACAGACTTGTTCCCCAGTCCTTGGCAGATATTTTCAGAGAAATTGTGCCCATCTACAAACAAGAACCTCATTTCAAGTTTCCCAGTCTTCCTGTCATCCATATGTGCCATATGAGGAAATTCTCATGGGAACCTGCTACTGGGAGGCCCAAGAACTTGAGGAGTCATAGTATCATAGTATCTAGGGTCAGAAGGGGCCTAAAGCAGGCCATCTAGTCTAACCCCCCGCCAGTGGCAGGAACAAGTGCCAGGGTCACAGGACCCCAGCCAA
>JAGPOW010000261.1:42798754-42820182 GCA_030014935.1 Caiman crocodilus | reverse complement strand
AAGAGGGGAGCTTCCCAGCCAGTATGTGTACTGGGGGTTGCTTCTCCCCAGATGCATCACCCTGCACTTGTCCACATTGAATCCCATCCTGTTCTTGTCTGCCCACTCTTGCAGCCGGCCCAGATCCCGCTGCAGCCTCTCCCTCTCCTCTGGTGTTCCCACCTCAGCCCACAGTTTGGTGTCACCAGCAAAGTTGGATAGCTTGCTTTCCACCCCCTCATCCAAGTCCTCTCCTTCAGTGATGAAGATGTTGAACAGCGCAGGCCCAAGGACTGAGCCCTGGGGGACCCCGCTGCTCACATCTCTCCAGGTCGAGTACGACCCATCCACCACCAATAGTCAAATGTTCCAGGTGAGTCTGTCCAGAGTTTGTGGATTTGATTCTCTATGGTAAAGTTACCTTGATGCCATTGGAACAATCAGAGGTACCCAGATAATTCAAGTTATTAGCATGGGACCCATAGTTATATATCAGTTGCCTGTTGTCTGCCTTAACTGCCCAATCTTTTGGAATGATGATGCCCCTGATTCTTATCACAGACCTAGTTTCCAAGCATAAGGTACTCTTTGGAAAAGGCATAGAGATGGTTTTCAGCATAAAAGCATAAAAGGCAAAAATAGTTTATAAAATTATTTTCTCTGCAGCATGCTTGCAATATCATATGCAAGTCTTATAATCTTAATGTGTAGGATGGTATGGGGAAAATCTGGATCCAGGAAGGTTAATAAAAATTTAAAAATGAATCTAGCAATGGCAAAACAAACAACTCCCTTTGACATTTAAGTTCTCTACACCAACAGTTCATAGGAAGGAACAGACACATAAGGCAGTCAAACTCTGGAACTCTACAAGGAGATTAACACAGCAACTTTTTTGGGCTGGAATTGCATTGCTGACAGTTTATCAACAGCCTTCCAACATTTACTAATGTATCTCTATTGGGTATCACATTGCAGGTGGATGCTGCTTTGAACTGCCTTTCTCTGCTATGCTTTTCAAAAGCATACATTCCAGCATGTTTTAGGAGTATCCTAGATGACTTTGTGGATGACTTTCCTCATCTTGTCTCTATCCAAGGAGGAAAGGGTTCAGAATGCTGCATCTGGCTGCCATGAGGTATTTGGAATAGTTATAGCACATTCCTTAGAACAAAAGTTTTCAGCCCACTTTTGCTGGAGACTTACAACAATCTTTTCATACAGTGACACATTTCCTATTGGAATAGATGGGCCAATTATTGGAGCTGTTAACCACTGCTATACAGTTGGATTAATCTTTACCTACAAAGTGGTTTTTAATTAACCTGAAGACACACTGTTAAATATTAAAGGCCATGAGCCTTGCCTGGATGCCAGGACAGGGCTAATGTGAGCAATGCGCATACATTTGGATCATCATAATATGCTAATTTAAAACATGAAGTACAAAGAACTCCAGTTTCTGATACATGACTCTCTTTTCTTTCCTACTCAAATGGCTTTTTACAGGTGTTAAAAAAAATACCGGTGCTTAAATATACATAATAAATATTGAGTTATATAAATCATACAAATGTAATATATTATAACATAGAATTATGATATTTAATGTACACTACATTATATCATATACATATTGTATATGATATAACAATGCATAATATAATATATCATATGAAATTGTAATTACCTCCCTGTCACAGATTAAAATACTTTTATAGGACAACATATAATTCATATTTAATCATTTTACCTCACATTTTAGGTTTTAAGCAATTTTGAAGTGCTTAAAGGGAGTGGCAGGCTAGAGTCTTTGTGACAAGTTTAATAGAGCATCTCTCAATAGTAATTCTTTCTTAGAGGGTAGATCCCAAGCACTGAAGCTTCATGGGTCTCTCACCATATCCCAAAGGAATGATACCAGGTATGATGCAGAGCAATATTGTGTTTCTTTCTGCTACCTTAAAATAATGTAGGGCGTTGTATTTTGAAGACACTGGTAGCAAACAGCACCATGTAACCCAACATACAAGATGACCTGAATATATTCTCTAGCACAGAATGGAAAAAAGATCTTTTTTCATAACAGTAAGAGGAAGGACTGCTAACTATCTAGAATGTTGTGTAATCCTCTTTAAATATGGCACAATAGCCTTTTCCTTTAACTGGTTTTAGGATACTCAAATGTTTCTAATTTATAGGAAGTTGTTCTCTTTCCCTGGTTAAGTGGTAACAAACCTGCTATTCATATTCTGTCTTTGCAAACATTAAGAAAAATCTACTTTTCAGAATGGCAGCCATGAAGAAATCTTAGTCCCTTTGAAAATATTTGCCAATTTCTGCCTCTCCGTTTTACAAGAAAGATCACATTCTACAAATTAGCTCACTATATCTGGAGAGCCTGTTACCACAGATACCTACTTGCTGCGCTGAGGGAGCCGCAGGATCCCATGTCCCATGTCCTCCAGCTTCTCACTGGAAAGATAAGAGGAAATGATAGGACCAGGGAGTTTTCCAATCTCAGTTTCATCCATCTCTGTGGAGAGTGTTTTTTCATGAAGAACTTATGGTGGGAAACGGGAGGCCTGTTGAGTTTGTGACGGCAGGACTGCATGTTCAAAATATAAAATGAGCTTGATTGATGAATGAAAAAAGAAGTCTACCCAAAAGAGAGAGGGTTCCACAGATATTCCTATTAAGCACAAGAGGTCAGCTTATGGTTGCTTTTTGATGATCTAAAAGTTTTGCTTAATGAAAGCAGATTTATCCTGAATTCCAACCAAGCTAAAAACAATTTATTTCAGTGTTTGAAACTGATATTTATCAGTTACTAAGTACCGATACAGTGATACAGAAGTCTTTGAGGATTTATTGATACTAAGCTATTCAAAATGTAAACCAAATGAATGTCCAAAATAACTTTCAGTGCTTTGAACCAGCGATGGCATTAACAAACTTTAAATCAAATAAAATACAATCCTTTGTATTTGCATTTTTCAAACATGTCCCTAATTGTGTTTTAGAGTGGTCTCAGGAAAAGAGTAAGTTTTGTGTCTGTTTGTAGTATTAACTACAGTAATGGTCTGGGAGGATGTAGTCATTTCCCTATACACTGAAAGCAGTGCAAAACAATGTATTTGTCCATACTACATCTATGCTGTGATCTTAATTGCAAAAGATTCCGGAATATATATTTAAATATGCTTTTAAAGTTACCAAAGTTTGATGCTTAAATTAACTACATTTGGGTTGAATCAAGGTCCACCCTTCAGTCCTGGTATTTTATAAAATCCCCTGTTTATGGTGATAGCATAGAAATTATAGAGATGTAGGGCTGAAAAGGACCTCAAGAAGTCATCTAGTTCAGTTGCCTGCAAAAGGGAGGAAAGGTCCTGTGTCCCCTATGAGGGCAGAACCTGTGACATTAGTATTACTAGCACTATGCACTAACCAACTGAGCTGATTCATAAACTACACTGCTTTTTCTAACCTATTGCCTACATAGCATACTTGTTAATATATTTGTTTAAAATAAGAGCATTCGGATTAATTCATTCTTTCCCATATCACTACTAGTGGAAGGAAAGGGGGATGGACAACATAAGATAAAACTAAATGGATCAGACATAGTTAAGTTGAATTACTATGCAACATAATTAAACTAGATTAACAGTTTGCAGTGCTGCAGGCAGCACACCATCAGCTGATTATATGTTGTCCTATAAAAGTATTTTAATCTGTGACAGGGAGGTAATTACAATTTCTTTATTTCTTTCATATACAAGTATAACTGAAAATATTGTTTGTAGAGTAGCATGTGTTAAATTGTCCCTTGGTTTATACCTCATGCAAATCTCAATGTTCTCAAGCAGACTCCAAGGACTCTTAAGTCAGGGCAGAATTACCCAAGGTTCAGACTTCATTATCTTCCCTACGCTCACTTTTTACTTGCTCCCTTTAGAATTTATTTCCTAAAAATAGACCTTTTGTAAATAAACATTTTTGTTTATTTCAGGATGTTCTATTTTTGGATGAAAAACTGAAACCCAAAATAGTTTTGAATACTGGAATTCAAGCCTAAAGTGAAAATATGTTAATTTGTCCACATTTTAAAAGAATGTATAAAAAGATTTTTTCTTCTTTTTTTTTTTTGCTGCTTTTCCTTTTGCATCTTTCAAATGTGGAATGAAGTCCCCTCACCTCATGGCCTGTCCCCAGGTACCATTGCTGGCATATTAGAGAGAGCCAGGTCAGACCTGCAAGGCAAGGAGGCTCTGTTCTATGTCCCCACTTCAAACTCCAGCGAAGCCAAGCCCAGCTGGCAGCTTCATATCCCTTCCCATCTCTCCCCCCAGTAAAGCTCCCCACTACTATGTGAAAAATCAACCCTGAAGGGAACACAAGTTCTCTAAGGTGATCTGCTTTAGAGTGCCTTCATCTAATACCTCATATGAGGTAGGGCTGTGCGAAGCTTTGGGTGCTGATTCAATTCAGAGGTGAGTCGGCTTGATTCGGTGGCCAAATCTCTAAATCTGAATCAGATCAGGACCAATAAAAAGGTCTGAATCAATGTGAAGCTCTCTGAATTGTTTTGGAAAAAATTTGGAGAGGTTCAATGGTTCTGGCAGCCCCTACCTGCTGCAGCAGGGAGCTGCAGCCAGACTCAGAGCTGGTAAGTAGTGGCAGGGGAGGGGGGAGCTGGAGAAGGGGGGAGGAGACCATGGGGGGACCCCTGCCAGGCCCCATCCCCTCCCTGCTCCTCCAGCCCCCTGACCCCCACCTGCTCCCCCCAGTCCCCCTGCTCCCCATGGCAGCCCTGCCCACTCCAACTCCTGATGCTTTAAGAAAAGCCCTGACTCTGGGTGCTGCCTGGCAGGGGGAGGAAGAGTGATCTCTGCTGTCCCCCACTTCCTCATGTTGTGTGGGGTTCTCTGCATGAGCCCCCCCTCCCCATGTCTGCCCTGTTTGCCCTAGCTCCAGCCCTTTAAGAACAAAAAATGAAAAAAACACTGGGATTCACCAGCTCCTGTAGGAGCCTCAGGGCTTCAGGTGGCTCATGCAGAGCTCCCCACATAGCATGGGGCAGTGATGGGCAGCGGGGATTGCCCCACACCAGGCAGGAACCATTGAGTTTGGTGAATTTTGTTTTTTTGCCTTAAAGTGCTGGGTCTTGGGTGGGTGGAGCAGCCATGGGGGGGCTGGGGGACTGGGGTGGGGGTCAGGGGCTTGTGCGGAGCCCCCCATACAGCATGGGGCAGTGGCGGGCAGTAGGGATCACCTCCCCTGCCCAACAGCACCCAATGAGTCAGGGCTTTTTTTTTTTCAAAGTGCTGGGAGCTGGGACAGGTGGGGCAGTCATTGTCAGGGCTGGGAGAGTGGGCGGGGGATAGGCCTGTGTGATTTGGAGATTCAGCAGTGGATTCGGTCAAACTGATTTGGGACAGTGATTTGAGTCAGTGAATTGAATCATTGTCCCCTAAACTGGCCAAATCTGAAGTGAATACTAGCCACTTTGCACAGGCCTATATGAGAAGGATTAATTTTTTGTGCAATTAGCCATTCTAAAAGCACTCTGCAGCCATGCATATGTGTTATGTCATGGTGGTAGAGAGCTTTCAGGGGCCTGATAGAGCAAAAAATTTAACTTGTGTAAGTACCCTCTGTTGAAGTTAGTAACAACTGGCATAAATTACAGTGGTCTTCAAACAGTTATAACATACACAGGGAGTGAATTAATACATGGCAAACCCAGCATCAGGGAAGAACAAAAATGACAAGAAATGGTGACAACAGAACAAATATGGAAACAAGAGAGTCATAGGAACCCAACCTTTTTAGTTGCCCCATCTGCTCCTCAGCCATGGGCAATGCTCATTTATACTGGCCATTTAGACTTTTTTTGTTGTAAAGCTAAAGGATGCAAATTTTGCCAATAATTTTAAAAATTATCATAACTGATTTATTGAGAAAAGTTCATTTTAAACAAAAATCTAATTTTAATCTAATGAAACTGTTCAAATTCAAAATTAGAGATGAACAAGAATCACTGGTGATTCAAAAGGCCAGAATTTCTCAGGGTGATATTTTTAATTGGACAGTTTCTCCAGGATTGCAATTTCAGAGTCACAGGCACAAACACCTATATTAAACTGTGCTTTGAAATTGTTGATTGTACCCAATTTTCCACAAGCTCTTATTTTTTTTATTTAAATACAAACAAGTATAGAAGGGTAAAATTAATTATTTAAAATGTATCAATATGTGCATTGCATACACAATGGGCACATGTTAAGGTGCAAATGCTGCTGGATGGGTTGACTCCTGAGTAATTTAGTCTGGAGTCAACCCACCCTGTACAGGTGTGCCCATTTAGGAATACATTTGCTACTCCTGGCAGCAGTCTGCTCTAGTCCCTGCCAGTCCTGCACCTGCCCTCTGTAGCAGCCAGGGGAGCTCTAGGCTCCCCCTGGGTGCTGGCCCAGTGGTTGACAGAGAGCATGGGGCCAGGAGATATCTGTCTCCTGGTGAGGGCTAGGGGATTGCTCTCTGTCTTCAGGAGCTGCCTGCTGCAAGGGTAGGCTCTGGTTGTAGACCATGGGAGGGGACAATATTCCCCTGCCCCAGAAGCAGGGAGCTTCCAGCTCTGGCTCCCTAATTGGGGGCAGGGGGCTTAGAAACAGCTATAGAGGAGGGGAAACAGCTTGGAAACAGCTTGCTGCTAGTTGACCCACTCATGGATTGGGGTAGGGGGTTGGGACCTGCACCTCTGCCACAACTCTTTCCAAGCCCTGTGTCTTGATCACCCAATTGGAGCATGGAGCTGGGAAAAAGCTGTGGGTCTAGGACCTGCTCCAGACTGGGACAGTTCCAGGCTAGATCTGGGCTGTGTGAGGAAGTCTGCAGGTGCATCCCAGAGCTGTCTGGGGACTGGAAGATTGCTCCTGGAGCAGGGGCAGGGAGCAATCTCTCAGCCCTGACTCCGTGATTGTGAATGCAGAGCTGGAACAGGGAACAATTTCCCAGCCGCCCCTCCATGATCACAGAGCTCGTGAAGGGAGCAATCACCCAGCCCCCAATCCAAGATCACAGTGTAGAGGCTTGGGAGTTCCCTGCTGCTGGGGTATGGGGACATTGTCCCCACCCAAGTTCCAATGACAGTGCCCACTCCAGCAGCAGGCAGCTCCTGGGAGCAGGGAGCAATCTCCCACCCCATGATGCCTGGCTTATTGGGGGCAAATTAGCTTCTGGTCAGCCATCTATATATGCCTTACTCTCCAGTAATTACTCAGCAGTTAATTTGTTACTTGCATTTGCAGGTAGCAAATTAACTGCTGAGTGGAGCAGTTTACTGTGCAGTAAGGGTCTGCACATGTAGACTCGGATGCTTACTATGCAGTAATTTGCTCTACTGTGCAGTAAAGCAACTTGTGTAGACATGCCCCATGAGAATATGATATAAAGCCCATAAAATCACGGGAAATAATTTTATTGGATGTTCCTACATGTGCAATTAATACACCTGATTTTTCTGTGCAGAAAATTCAGGTGCATTAAACTGCACACATCTGATCATGTACATGTCAGGAGCAAATTGGCTCCCAATGGGAGCAGTTCAGTCTAGGCCTGCTTCTGCCTTGCTCTGCCCGTCCCCATGTAGCAGCCAGGGAGAGCTCCAGGATCCCCTAGATGTCAGCTTCAGGCTGTCAGGGGGCACCGAGCTGGTCTCGATTTCTGCAAGATGTGAGAGAGCTGTCCCTGATGCTGGGCAGCTGCCTCCCAGCCCCATGGAGATTGGGACATGCCCTGATCTCCATGTGGCTGGGAGGCAGCTGCCCAGTAGTGGGGACAGCTCTTCCAGCTATGTGGAGACCAGGATATGTCCCAATCTTTACATGACTGGGAGGTAGTGTTCCACTGAGCCGGGACAACTCTCCCCACCCCTTGTGGTACCCTGCTGCCTAAACTGGCTGGGAGTAATTTGCTCCCTGTCAGCATCTACATATGCGCTTCAGTGTACAGTTATCTACAGATACTAGAAAATGGCACATTAGACTTATCTTCTATGCAGTAATTGCTTTATACATGTAGACAGTGACATGTTACTGTACATTAGATTAGTTTAATGCTCAGTAAAGCATCTTATATAGACACGTTCACTGACAAAGTAGCCCTGGTCCCTCCAAATGTAGTCCTTAATTTAAGTCTGTTCATAGTATTCTGGGATACTTTAAAATAGAGGATAAAAATTCATCATCTTTGATACATTATATACAGTTAATTATTTACATAACAGACAGAAATAGCTTTCTGTCCTTGAAACCAGATTGGACACGTAGTAGGAAGTACAGGTGGGGAATAATTGTGCATTGGCAGAATAGATGAAATGACTGGCTTAACCAATCTAATTGACCTGGGACAAATTTAGTGAAATTAAAGTTCACTAAAATTGCAGCAGCTTACTGCAGTGCTGAAGCTAACTCTGACTCCATGGACCATATTCTTGCTTGCACTGTATTCACCAAAGAACAGCTTCATGGCAAGAAATCTATACTGAGGCTGCAGGGTTATGAGGGGGAAGCTGGTTATTCTCAGAGCCTGGGTACATTCTCAGATGGAGCTGCTTATCTTTGTATGACCTTTGCATTAAGAATTCCAAGGAAATTGCAAAGGAGTGATAAAGAAATGGAATTTAGTCCTATGGATCCAGTATTAAAATGGTTTAAGTTTTATTTTCAAAAGTGACTTAGCACTGCATCCCAAACAGGCTTAGATGGTGCAGCACCTCACACCTTATGGAAAAAACTGTAGAACTCCAACAGATGTTTGAGTATTTTATGTCCACTATTAATTGGCTCAAGGACTGGAACACAATTTGCCCCTCTCTTGGTGATTTTTACAATCATTTGGCTCCTGGATTGTGTCTTCTTGTATCTGATCCTGTTAAATATTTCATTATTCCATATATAGTGAACAGCTTCAATAGGGGTGATTGAGAGAAAGATTTCCCCTTCCCAAACCTAAGGATGGATGCCCACAGATCAGTAGTTAGCGTGTTCACTTCACAGATAGAAATTACAGGTTCAAATCCCCTTGGGCAGAGAGAAGTGAGCATATAACTCTCCTATAACCTACTGAATAGTCTAACTATGGAGCTGTTGAGTAAAAGTGGGGCATACTTCATCTGGCTGTGCTTTATGCTGAGTCCAATCCAGTAGGTATGCTCTGAGAACACCTACCAAAGATTTTAAGGAGCTTGATTTTGGACTTGGATAAAATACAGGGACAGCTAGTTGGCACCTAAACACTTTTGTGGACCTAACCATTACTTCACACTTAAACCACATTGGAATTCACAAAGTCACTCATGTCACCCATGGAGCACAACCTAGTACATGTTCTCAGAGCTCACCTATTGGATCAGCAGCAGCACTGCTACCAGACCTTTGTGGATGACCATGTTCAAATATCCATTTCTTCCTGAGGGACTTGAGCCTTCATCTCGCACCTTTAATAAGAATGCTGTGGGTGTGAAAATGAGACTATCTCATAGGGTGCATCCAGATGAGCATGAATGTGTCTCTTGCAGCATTTCAAATCCCTTTGAGATGCTGCAGGACATGTGTGGGGGAACAAAAGAACATTCCCTGCGCTGCAAATTTGCAGCATGAGGGCAAAATTACACCCCTGGAATCCAGGGATCAAAAAAAAAGAAACAGTGCCACGAAACAGTGGGGCAAGGCACAGTTCTGGACTGTGGCCTAAGGCAACCGGACAATCAGGTCCTCCACAGAGACAATCTGGCAACAAGCCAGAGCATCTCTATGGCTGGCCCTTGCCCTGGTGTTGAAGCATGCTACCTGCCTGCACAGGGCAAGCAGCATGCCAGCTGCAGGGACCTGGACCTGGGCTCCATGTGGGGTAAGTAGAGGATGGGGAAGCTGGTGGAGGAGCGAGAGGGCCATGGGGTGGACCCCTGCCCAGGCCTGACTCACTCCCCGGCCCCACAATTGCTGCCCCACCTGGACTCATCTTCCACTCACCCCCCAGCCTCCTGATCACCCACCTGGTCCCATTCCCTAAGCACTCCTCCAGCCTACCTGATTGCTCCCCTACCCAGTCCCAGCCCCTGCTCACTGCCCTACCTGGCCTCATCATCCAAGCACTCAAAAAAAAAAAAAAGAAGCTGCATTCACTGGCTGTAGCAGCAGCCATCAGGGCCACTGGGGCCTCATGGTAGAGCCCCCTCCACCTGCCACATAGCATGGGGCAGTGGGGGACAGCCACCTGGTACCCACACTGCTGCTGTCAGATCACGTGGGTGCTGCGTGGCTTGGCAGGGTACCATGCACTGTCTGGGACTTGGGGGAGCTCCAGCTGTTACCTAGAGCCCAGTGCCACTCAGCCCCAGTGGCCCTGAGATCCCAGACAGTGCACAGGATCACACAGTGCCCTGCAAAGCTGTGCTGCATCCATGTGACAGCTGCAACAAGGGTGCCAGGCAGCTGAGGCCACTCCCCGCTGCCCCCACTACCCCATAACATGTGGCGGTGGGGGGCTCTGCCATGAGGTCCCAGTGGCCCCAAAGGCCACTGCTATAGTCAGTGAGTGTGTGTGTCCAGGGGTTGGTTGGTTGGTTGTTTTTGTTTCTGAGTGCCAGGATGTTGGGGCTGGGACCTGGCAGAGGAACTATCAGGGTGGGGGCTGGGAAAGCAAGCATAGGATGGGGACGAGCTGTGAACACAGCTCTCTCACATTCTGGGTGAGTGACCTAAACACTACGTTATTTGATAAAAGCCAGGGAAACACTCCAGTATTTTATGAGAAAAATCTAGCTTAGTCAACTAATCCAGGACAGATTTCATGGTTGTGAACCAAATGGAGACAGTTGCCTCCCACAGCTTGGGGTTAGGCACCTAATTCTTTTTGAAGGACCAGACTTAAACAATCTCTTTCTGATGATTCCCACTAACCAGCATTGGTAGTCCCTTGCCCAACAGGCTGGATTTTTTAGATCCTATTCTTAGGTACCTAAGGACTTGTCTAACGACCTACAGCAGCACCATTTCCTGACTAATCTGTTCTGGACCACATCCCCATGCACATTCCAAACCCAGAAGTATATCAGGAAGTTTGCTCCAGGGCCATCCTCAGGAGCTGCAATCAAGCACATGGATACTTATGTCTTTAGCCAAAACATGGAGAGACACGCCTGAGATATTTCACTGGCATACTTCCAGAGTATGTCAGCAGATCCAGGAGCAAGTCAATGGGTTGCACCTGGGGACCTCCATTTGGGGACATACCACAGCTGTAGTGAAGACAAGGTCTCAGACTCCCCACGCACAATGCAGGGTGCTAACACAGGGCTGTATATTCTGGCAGGATGCCTAAACTTAAGTGCTGTACTAGTCCTTTAGTGGGTTTAGTTTGTAGGCATTTAGGACCATATTTTCAAATATATTTATGGACATAATCTCCCAACTTGTTTAAGCACATCTGAAAATCCCATTAACTATCTACCTTCATCTTCCTAAAGGACTTAAGTCCCACTGACTTTCAACCCATTTTTACTCCTTATATTTAAATCATGGGAGTTAGATGTCTGACTCTCATTGAAAAAAAAGACTTGGGTGCTTAAATATTTTTGGATATCTGGGTCTGAATGCCTAAGTCATCTTTCTAAAATGGAAGTTAGACACTTTTGAAAATCTTGCACCTCTTTCTTGGTCACAGTATCCACTGATTTACACCTAGGTTCAAAGTACTGGGCCATATGGAGGTAATTAGAAAATATTCACTCAATAGACCAAAGGGTCTGAATGTCATCATCTAAAAGTATTTTGCTGCCTAAGTGGTAGAATGACAAAATGCATTGTTTACTTTCACGGTCAATAAAATAAAGCCTGTTCTCAGGTGTAAAGCTTTATGTGGTTGCCAATAGCTAACATGAGACTTTAGACCGATTCTATCTTCCTGATGTTCAATGGAACAAATATCCTGTAGTTTGCAGATAAGGATCACCAAAGGATCTGTTTCAGTGTGACACAGTTGTTTCAAAATTCACCTTGGGTATAATTTTTCCCCTCACACTTTATTTAAAAAGCTAATCTGTCTGGCTAATGAATTAATGGGTTCCAAAGAACAGATGGTTTTAATAAAAGTATATTATCTCAGTTTATGTAGTTTGTATATGTAGGCAGCAAGGAGAGTCTAGTGGTTAGGGCACAGGCCTATACCTGTAAGAGATCTGTGTTCAATTCCCTATTCTGCCTCAGTTTTCCACCTATGAAATTAACATAAGAGCTCTTCTCTACCTCAGAGCAGTGTTGTGACACTGAATGCTCAAATCCCATAGTGATTGAGACCTAAATGCCTATTATATAGATATACTAGTATATGAAATCAGTTTATTTGCAATGAAAAGGAAAGTAGCAGGGAAAATTCACTCTCAATGTATCATTAGGAGAGTCAACAGTTTTACTTATCAGTCTCTTGAAGGTTTTTTTACATTGCACTGGTAAAAGAGCTGTTTGAAAGTGGAGTGCAGCATTTTAAAATCTGTGAAATCATTAATCATTTTGGAAAAACTACAGAAAAGCTACTACTTTCTTATGCAAGTAGCTTTATTTAAGGCAGCGGAGTTACTTGGGTGAAGAACACTATAGAATCAAATGCTAACAAAATATGCACATGATCTGGCAACACATTCACCTCAGTGAATGTTCATGGAGAATGGCACCACTTCCAATGCAGATGAAATTAGTGGCATAGCTGCTGATGAGCGGAGTATAGGATCAGATATACAAGGGGCTTCATTAGCCTCAATGGCCATATCCAGATGTGCAGGTATGTGGTTTGTGGTGCTGCAAACCTCTTTGTAGTGCACACAAACTGCATGCTTGGAACATTAAAATGTGTCCCATACTGCAGATTTACATTGCAGGGACAAATTAGTTAAGGTCTAATTATGTGAGTAATAATTTTCAGCATTAGACTCTATCTGTGCAGGCATAATGGGACAGAAGACCTTCTTTTTGCTGCTGGGATAAAACATGAAACCACTTTTGGTGAGCTATTTTGACTCTTCAACACTTCTAGACCCAATGCCTTCTTATAATGCGTAAATAGTAGTGTTAGAGTGATGCTGTAGCTATGATGGTCATTTAATTACATAAGAGGAAAGGATTTATTTGGGAGATATCTTTTATTGGACCAACTGCATAGTTGGTATAGAGTTAGACAAGCTTTTGAATGCAAGAGCTTCGTCAGGTCTGGAGTACTCGAAATGCGGGGGCACAGGAGAGAAATTATTTTCTTCTGCTAATAGTTTGTCTGCTTCCCTTTTCCTTTGTCTCCTGTTTATAGGCCACTGAGGCCTGTTAGAGCAGTTCAGGCAGGGCTTCACTGTTTCTTTAACTTGAGCATGAGAAGGAAATAATGTTGTCAGCACCATGCTCTGGCCGCCTTTACCCCGAGGTAGCTCTTGGTATCCCCTGGATAGGAGACTGAGTGGGCCTTAGGGATTGCTTGTTGTTACTCCTAGGAATTTATCCCCCACCCCCTTCCAAATATTTTTACTACAGCTTTGCTGACCATTCCTCTTAGACCTGAAGAAGAATGTTTTGCATTCAAAAGATTATTTAACTCTACCCTGCATATATAATTGGTCCAATAAAAGATATGGCCCAAAGAAATCCTTGCCTCTTGTGTCATGCACAATTTTGGGAAAAGGATCTTGAAGTCAGGTTTCTCCCTTTTCATGTGACTACTCCAAACCCTAGAAGAAATAATTACTCTCATGCCTAATTTCTTATGGTGGCTATTTCATACCAAGTGGAACAGCTTTAACAGGGAAGGTAGAGAGAGATTTACTTCCTCCACCCACAAAAGGACCTACTGGTTACAGCATTCTCAGGAGATGTGGGTTAGAATTTCTTTGGACTGGTACTGAATGACTGCTTATGAAAGTGGTGTTCAATTTCAGGAAAGCGTTCTCCCAATTAGAAGAGGTGCCTAACCTCAAAGAAGGATTTGTGACACACCCCTATGGGCCAACTGAGGGGGCTTTCTACTGAGTGTGCTACCTACTCATGCTGGGGCTCTTAACTTGTCACATGTACTGGAAGATGTCTGACTTAGGGCCATGGCTTCTGCTACAAGAGGCCAGATTCCTAAATCCTGCTACTTGTATCTAGCTGTATGTTAATACACATAAGAACACATAACAATAATTCCAATATTTGATCCAGAGATTTGATTCAGGCCTTTCTTTATATATAGATATTTTATCATAGAATCACAGAAAAGTAGGGCTGGAAGGGACATCTTGATATCATCTAGTCCAACCCCATGCCTAAGTCAGGATCATCCCTATGCAAACCATCTCATACAAATCGTTGTTTAACCTATTACTAAAACTACACGAAACAATTGTCACACAACCGCAAGGCATAGTACCTGAACCTGCCACAGATAAACCAGGAGACAACAGTGGTTAATGCCCTGCTGCTGGAAATTTTTTGGCTGTTAAAATGTGTTTGCAAGATCCACACTCCATTCTTACTCTCTTTCTCCCTGCCCCACCTCACTCTGGCTACAAAGGAAGGCAAAATGCAGTAAAATTTCTTCCTGATCCCAAACATGGCAATTGGTCTGACCTTGAGTGCAGGGGCAAGAACCTCTAGTCTGGAACTTCTAAATTCTAGTCCCATCAGGGGCATTGGCATTCAATCAAAATCCCCAGCCTTGGCTGTAGCCGACAACCAATGGTTCTGAGAAAAGTAAAAAAAAACCCCCAAAATCACTAACATGTTGCAAGAGGAGAAGAAAACAATTCTTTCCCAGCCCCATGCAGCAATAAACAAAGCCTAGAAACATGGGAAATACCCACAGAATAGTATAGGCATAGCTCATCCAAATCATTCCTGACAAACCCTGACAATCTCTTCTTGATCACCTCCAATGATGGAGGTTCCATAACTTTCCTAGGCATCTATTCCACTGTTCTAACAGCAAAGATTTTTTTTCTGATATCCAATCTAAACCTCCTTGGTTGCAACTTCAAGCCATTCATCCATGTCTTGCTTTCTGAAACAAAAGGAAAAGGTGTTTCCCTCTTCTTTATGGCAGTCCTTCAGATATTTGAAGACTGTGATCATGCCCCATCCTAATCAACTTTTCTGTAGGGTGAACATGCCTATTTCCTTCAACCTCTTCTGAGACAGGTTGTCTTCCAAGCCATTTATCACTTTTGCTGCCCACTCCTAGATCCTCTCTAATTTCTCCATGTCCTTTTTAAGATGTGGATCCCAAAATTGCATGCAATACTCTAGATAAGGCCTTGCCAGGGCTGAGTAAAGAGGCACTGTTATGTTGTTTTATACTTAATGCTTTTATTGATGCAGCCTAAAATTGCATTTGTCTTTTGTGTAGCTGTGTCATACAGTTGAGTTTGATAGTAAGCTAGCAATTACAGTGATTCATGTGGGCAGGGGGGATTCTTGAAGGGTTCAGACAGAAGTTACATTTGTTGCATGACTGCCCCCCTGAAAGCACTCTGCAGTTGTGCCATGATACACGTACATAGCTGCAGAGTGCTTTAAAAGTGGCTGATCACCTAACAAATCAACCCTTATCAAGTGATGATCAGATGAAGGTGCTCTACTTTGGAGCACTGTAGCAAACTTCTGCTCCTTAGGGTCAATCTGTCATGCAATCAGGACTGGGCTGATGTAACCCAGCACAGCCCTGCTCTCAGTGTTATCTCTGATGACCCTCCACCTCATGCCCCATCTCCCCCAGCATGAATGACTGGTGCCTCCTGAGACTGGGGGAGCACTATGGCATTGAGGGGCGAGCGGAGACTGGACACAGATGCTGTCATTGATGTCATCTGCAGTGAGTGGGGATCACCCACAGATGCCAGCGGCCATGTTGGCAGAAAGAGGGGGCAGGGTGGCAAGTGGCGAGCAGTAAGGACCACCCACAGATGCCAGCAGCCATATTGAGAGCAAGGGGTATGGGGGTGGCAAGTGTGACTGCCCGCAAAAGCCGGCAGCAGCTTTGGCAGTGGCCAATTTTGGGGGGGGGCATTTTCCCCCCCATGTCTCCCCTACATGTCGCCTATGTCCCCCAGCCTTGCCCCACTCCAGTTCAGGCTAGGAAAACCCCATCCTGCAGCTCACTCCCCTTCTCTTCTTCCTGCTCCCTTCCTGCAGACAGTACTGGAGCTGGGGGGGTGGTGAAGGGAAGGGTCTAAGGGAGACAGGCTGCAGGCAGGCTCCTTGGCTTGACTGGCTCCAAAGTGGAGTGTGATTCCCTGCTCCCCACACCCAACAGGTGAATGTCTGTTGGGTCAGGGGGGCCAGTCTAATTCATGACATTTTATGTAAAGTGCCATGAGTTACAGTGTGGGCCTGCGCATCTGTCAGTGCCCCAAGAGTTTACTACAGGCTTCTTCCTTGTGAAGAAGAAAATTATGAAATTATTTCCCCTGAATAGTTAAAGGAAAAACTTCTTCAGTTGTTTTTGTTTCTGTAACATGTCCTCTTTTTTGAGTAGTTGTTTTACTAGTGTAGAAGGAAGAGTGAACATTGGACTTTTGGTAACAAATTTTCATAGGGTAATGTTATGGGAGTACATGCTTTATGTATGCCATTGTGCCAATGTGTGAAACTCAGGTACTTCCTCATGTGGCTATTTATTTGCTCATTCCATTCTTCCAAATGAAATAAAATGCCGGTGTGTATGTGTGTGCGTGCACACGCGCAGGGGGGTGTTAACAGATTTCTGTACATTTCTGCTGCTGATTGTGCTATTACCTCAAAAAACGTAAGTATCTGTGCTTTTTAATGAGTCGTCCTGTTAATAGTCATGCTGTGTTTCAAGTGTCTTTTTGCTGGATAGTACCTTGCCACTGTCCTGGCAGCTATAGCAGAAATAGAAATTGAGAAAGTAAGAAAGCAATAGCAGACTCCCTTAACTCCAATTTATTTGATATTTCAGAACTGGTGGGTGAATAACATTTAGGAAGGAAGAGCTGTTTTCTTTTATCAGTTATTCGCTGATAAATTATCATGATCAATCTCTGCTCAGCAGCTCAGTGAGATCTGTGAGCTATT
Organism: Caiman crocodilus; assembly: GCA_030014935.1. NCBI lineage: Eukaryota > Metazoa > Chordata > Crocodylia > Alligatoridae > Caiman > Caiman crocodilus. The sequence goes on along the minus strand of JAGPOW010000261.1, from coordinate 42,803,083 downwards.
TTTTGACTAAAGCAGACCAGTTCTGGCTGTACATTTTAATTTTAACATGAAATAAAGTGAAAGATCATATTTTTGTAATGCTAGTGGAAAAATGAAATTAAGGGAAACTTGTGTAAAGAGACTGTTTTAATCTTTTATTTTTATAAAGGCCTTTATAAGGGCGCAGGGATCTTAAAGGTCTTTATACAGAGAAACATAGAAATACAGAGTGTCTGGAAAGTACTGTTTCTTGTTCCATTTCAATACAAGCACCTCTTCCATGGAAAAAAGCCAACTTATTAACAATACACAACAGCACCACAATGAAAAATATTTTATCCAGCTGAAACTGGACAGGGAGGTTAGGTCAGCAGAATGGACTTCCTTAGCTTAGGCATTGTGACTAACACAGCTATTTTTACTGCAAACAGTATAGGATCTGTAACAAGCACAAGTAGTCAAAACACTGATGGAGATCAACATGCTACTCCTTAGACTATGGTAAGGCACACTGGAGGAAAACTGTCAGAAATCACCATGTCTCCCCTTTTTTTACAAAGGGAAATAATGTAAAAATATAAATTTCACTTGATAATTTTCCCTTTCATGGTAAAACCAGCAAATTGCCTTAAGAGAGCAGAACAAGGAGCCCAGTTCACTATTTGGCTCATCTAGAAACTCAGTCTAGGTTTACCAAAACATGTCTACATCTCAGAGCTTTGTAATGAAAGTAGACAAACTTAATCTGTATTAGATTTCATTACAGGGGTTCTATCCAACCTCTGTTGGATAGAGCAATTCCTATGTGCTTTCTGTATCTGGTTCTTAAGGGACACAGTGTCCATTTTATAGATGTGCTGGAGGTTTTTTTGACCATACAATAATTGTTTCCTTGGAACAGAGCCCTGTGCCAGTCCTTCTGCAAGTACACATATGTGCTGCAATCACCAAGTTTAAGTCTAGACCTGATGTAAACAAATAATGAACATTTGTTAGAGGGTAATTAAATGATCTCAGAATACTTGATTCCAAAAAATACACATGTGTATAATTGTTCTAGTTCCCATCAAAACAATAATTTACTAGAAGAACCAAGATGTATAGCTAATGAACAGCAGATTAACCAAAATATTCTCATGTTACTACATTCATTTTAAACTTATCTAAAGCATTACTTACACTAAGGAGCTTGCTGATAAAAGTTTCAACATGCAAGACTTATCCTAGCAATTTAGGAAAAAAGAGAGAGTCACAAAGAAAACAGGTTTTTAATTCATCACATCTATTAATTAAAGTACAGTTGTGTTCTGAAAAGCTATGGTGTGTTAACTTTCTTAAATAGTAGATCTGTTTCCTATCTATAATCAGGATCATATTTGCTGACTTTAATGGTAACATGTATTTGCTGTTTTGTATTTCTGCTTGACCAGCAAAGGCAATTCAGAAGAGGAAAAGAGCTGTAGTCTACTTCTTATGGGTACCAGCAACAGAATTGCATAGTGAAATCCAATCAGCAGTAACTGGGCAACCCTACTGAAGTCAATGAGGTTGCAAATGTGTCACTGAAGTCATAATTAAAACACAGTGGGGTCCTACACACTTAGTGTGTTAATAATGTGCAAGAAAAAGAGTTCTTAGTGTGACTTTCACAGCCCATCATGAGTCTTGAGACTGGCTAATAAAGGAGAAAAATCTGTTTACCTGTAAACTGAGTCCATTTAGTAAGCAACCATTGAGAAACGGTAAATGTGGAACCTAGTAGCGTTAATGCTGGTGACCATAACTGCAGTTTAGTGAGGAAGAGTTCAAAGATGAGATACTGAAGGAGGAAATAGTGTGCCAGACTCAGAGTATTATGAAAATAAAAAGTATTTTTTGTGACTTGGTAATTATTTCTGTTATTAATTCCTTCTTTATGGGCCAGATCCTGATCCCTCCTGAAGCCAATGAGAACAACTCCCACTAGTTTGAGTAGGATGAGACTTATGAGTCTAAGAAAATGAAGAGTTATTTAGAAATACGTAAGTTTGCTAGTACTTACACATACACACTTTAATGCACTTGTTGCTTTGTCTATGGAAATATGTATACACATAAACTTAAAATAGATTCACTAGGATAAAGATGAATGGTATTATTGTTATATTTTTACATCTTATGAGCATACTTATCCTTTCTTTGATAAGGAAGTTTCTCAGACCCCCTGCTTGCTTCAGCCTTTCAATGCCATTTCCGCCTTTCTCTCCAGCTGTGACAATGGAGCTTGCCTTCTAACCCATGTGTATTAATTTAACAGGTTCTACAGATTTTATAGAGTGGACACCTTTCCCTCAGAGACCTAAAGCAACTCCTCAGCAGCATGTCTGTTCTTAACTGGATTTCAGTGCAGTCAAAGTCCTGGGTTCACTGCCATAATTGCATCTCTCTGAAACAGCACTATCTCAAATCCTCTACATTACAGACAGAAGCTGGTAACTACCTCTACTTTTGAAGTTAATTTTACTTCCAGGCCAGCTCAGTGATGCTAATAATGAATATCCACCTATCTATCTATTGTATTTCAGAGATGCTGATCACCAGGGTATCTAAATGTCATTATAACTTTAATGAACATCTGCTGCCCATTAAAACTAACTGTAACTCCTGTTGCTTAAATTAAACTAATTTCAAGTAAAATGAACATTTAGGTTAGGCAGGTGTTGCTGCTATTTATAGCCAAAAGTCAAATTTCAGGGCTAGTTTCAAATTATGCTTTTTCTGTTGCTCTGATAGCTTGTCTGACAGTGCTCTGCGACAGTGTGCTCTAGACTGCAAGTGTTGTAAAAAGATGTGGAAACTTCTACAAAGGAACTGATTTGTGTACTTAAATAAAATCTTTTTCTGTTTGCATATGAATGTAAGCACCGCTGGCTTGAGGTTAACTGGGCCATTTTGACATGTCCAGGCACTCTGTCTTTCCTCAAAAGACCTTTAAGATGACCAATTCTTCAGTTCTCATTACTCCGACAACTCGTTAGTTTTAGAGGTGTTGGTTAGTAGTGTAGGGAAAGGGTTGGAGCAGCCCCAGAGTACAATTAGTTAGTAACTTTAATGCTTTTCGAATGTTCATGTATCAGAATTTACTCAGGATGCCAGAAACAAATGCACTTCAGTTAGATTTACTAAGATTATTGTAACCTTCTGCCAGGTGTTTCTCAGCAAAAGAAACCAATTTCAGCATAGATAGGCTTTCTCTTGGCAAATAGATAGTCACCTAGAGCCTCTATGCCAAAACCTAGGAGATCTAAAACCATCCTACCCAGAAGTCCTTAAATGTTAGAACTACCCCGCTCACAAGCATTCTGGAACTGTATACAGAAAAAAAAAAATCTTTGAGTTGGGGGGGGAAGGCATGCAGCTAAAATTTGGGAAATGGCAACAAAATCTATGTATAGAAAGAGTAAAATACTCACCCAGTAACCCTGGGGTTTCCAGCTAACACCCTTTCCACTGCTAATAATGCCCTCCCAAGTAATTGTTTCTTGACCACACTACCTCACTCATCCACCAAAACTCAGTCATGGTTTATATCAGGGAGTAATTTAGTTAATGTATCTCCAATCTGTCTCCAGTTACAAAGAAGTGTTTTGTCTTGCTGTACTGGGAAGTACTATCACCTAACCCAACGTAGTGAGTCAACTTTATTAAGATGCCTCACCAGAGACATCTGGTGCCCCCAGTTCTATTACCATAGAATTCTCTGCATCACCATGCCCAGCAAATCCCTCAGTCTGCATTGTCTCTTACCAAGAGATACCTATGTATTATTTTTCACAGCAAAGTTGCCTTCAAAGAGATGACAACCGCATGCAGGACTCAGATCTGAGGCATCGCTCCTGCTCCACTATTTCCCAAATCCAAGGTCTTGCTAGGTATGGTGACTTCACAAATGTCTCTACAAGAACTGCAGGTATCCTATGACAATGAAATACTATTTTTCCTTTTCCCCCACAAAAGGAGTAAAGGTCATTCCTTTATCGAGCTTCTGGCCATGGTGCTTACATCATGCACTCCAGAATTTTTCCTTCCTTTTTTTTTTGAATACTTTGCAAACTAAGGAGAGAGCTAGATGATAATGTCCTAAACATAGTATCATAGTATCTAGGGTCAGAAGAGGCCTAGAGCAGGCCATCTAGTCTGACCCCCCACCAATGGCAGGAAGCGTGCCAGGGTCACAGGACCCCAGCCAAGTACCTATCTAATCTACTCTTGAAGATGCCCAAGGTAGGAGCAAGAACAACGTCCCTAGGAAGCCGGTTCCACGTCCTAGCCACCCTAACTGTGAAGTAGTGTTTCCTAATGTCCAACCTA
>JAGPOW010000261.1:42783266-42798654 GCA_030014935.1 Caiman crocodilus | reverse complement strand
AAGTGCGGCGCCCAGAACTGGACACAGTACTCCATCTGCGGCCTGACCAATGCCACATAAAGGGGGAGGATCACCGCCTTGGACCGGCTCGAAATGCATTGTTGGATGCACACCAGGGTTTGGTTGGCCTTCCCAACCACCGTCTGACATTGGCGGCTCATGTTCATCTTGGCACACCAATGACACCAAGATCCCATTCCACCTCCATGCTAGCAAGAGGGGAGCTTCCCAGCCAGTATGTGTGCTGGGGGTTGCTTCTTCCCAGATGCATCACCCTACACTTGTCCACATTGAATCCCATCCAGTTCTTGTCTGCCCATTCATGCAGTCGGCTCAGATCCCACTGCAGCCTCTCCTTCTCCTCAGGTGTCCCCACCTCAGCCCACAGTTTGGTGTCACCAGCAAACTTGGATAGCTTGCTTTTCACCCCCTCATCCAAGTCAGCGACGAAGATGTTGAACAGCGCAGGCCCAAGGACTGAGCCCTGGGAGACCCCGCTGCTCACATCTCTCTAGATCGAGTATGACCCATCCACCACCACCCTCTGGGAGCGCCCCGTCAGCCAGTTTCTGACTCATTCAACCATGTAGGGGTCAATGCTGAAGTGTTGGGAAAGAGTATTTAGATACATTATTATGACACCAGCTGTTTTTTTTTTATTTGAACCTTGGTATTCTGTGTTCCACAGAGCCTGTATCTTTGGGAGCCTGTGCTATTTCCCCCTCAGAAAATAACAGAAGTAAAATAAAATAGAGTATAAAAATGTATTTTAATGTATTTTAATCCAAATCCTACTAGTCATTTAAAACTGTTAATTCACTGGAAAACCCCCCCAAGTTTGAGAGATGAACTGTTCTTATGACCCGATACTTTTATTTCAACAGTGGCCATGTCTACACAAGATGCTAACTGCACTGTATTCCATGACTACTGTGCAGTAGTGTCACATGGCATCAAGTGTGATGTGATGCTACTGTGCAGTAGTTGCAAGCTATTGTGCAGTCAGTCATGAAAAAGCCATTCCTTGGTGCTACTGTGCAGTAACTCCAGTTACTGCACGGTCACTTAGTACGTGTTTATACAGACTTCCTGCCACATAATGCAACTGCACAGTAGTTATGGGCTACTGTGAAGTCAGTATCTCATGTAGACACAGCCACTGTTGGAGTAAAAGTGTCACGTCTTGGGTCATGAGAGAAGTTACATCTTTCAAATGTGGGGCTTATTCCAGTGAATTAACAGCCTTTAATGTTTATATAAGTACTAAATATATATATATATAAGTACTAAATGACTGTGCAGTAACAACTGTGTCAGTGTCTCATGTAGACATGGCCAGTTTACATAGTCAAAATAATTACTTCAGTGTAAAATTGAGGTAAGTCACAGCAGGTCCTAGAACGTGTGATTTTCATTTGCACGGGAAATTACAATGCAGCAACACCAGAGGTAATATTTAGTGAATAGCCTTATCAGGATCTATATGAAAGCTAAGGAAGATTTGAAGACCTAAGACAAAACCCCATTGAAAATTTTGATCAGTAGCCATTCATCTCATGCAGCAGCTAATGGAGCAGCAAAGATTTAGAGACTGCAAGCAATCTACTGATGATCTTCCACCGTTGCCTTCTTCTTTCTGTCTGAAGTCATATGAATATTTCCAAGCTGTTTTAAATGCACAGATAATATCTGAATGCCTTGGAGAAAATTTGAAATATCTGGCTAACTACAGTTATAGATAAACATGAATTTGGATTGCAATGGGGGAAGAAGCACATCTATCATTTGGATTCCTTAACCCTGGTTAATTGGGGTTTACATATTTTAAATATGACTCAGGGATAAAGATGGAATCATATAATGCAAGAGACAGTAGAAAATACTTGCACTTCTCTTGTCTCTGGATCAATTAAGTGTCTCAGATGATCAGGATGATCAATAGAGTAGAAGACATTTTCTATTGGTTTCTCAAAAAGAAAAAGAATTGGAATGTCAGTAGATTACCCCATCCATCCATCCATCCATCCATCCATCCATCCACACATCCACACCCTCTTTCCAGCTTCTCCTCCAATAACATCCTCTTTCTCGTAGTTTAGCTATTCTGTCTGTCACTGGCTTAGCACATGTATTTACTTTGGCAGTTGCTTTAGGATATGAATTTGGTCTAAGAGTTACTATCGATATTACAAGAGAAAATATTCACATTCCCTTTTGCATCTGCGGAAGGCTTATTGGGTATGACAGGTAGACCAAAGCCTAAACCCAGGACACTCCTCCATTTCTGCAGTTATTGGAATGGTATCTCATTATTATATTTTAATATTTGCTTTGGCATAAGTACCAATCATTTAAAGGAGTCCCCCAATTTGCCAGGCCTATTACTAGTTACTATATCATTTCAGTCAATCTTTGTATCTGCCAATTATATATAGTTTGTTAGGAATGAGCAGCTTAATACATTTAGATTTGACTGATCCTTTTTAATTATCTTTACATGGGGGGGTGCTATTGTGGGAGCATCAATAACCACAAGACTAGAGTCAGTGGGCATAGAGTGCTGTCATGTGCTATTGGTGCAAGCAATTTGTAATATTGGCCTATGTCAGACAAAAGGAACTAGAAATGATTCAGGCTCACTTGCAGTGAGTAGGCATTTTCTATTTTTCTTATGTGATACAAGAATAAAAATGGAACAGAGGAAGTGACAAGAATCTCCTGCTCAAAAGGAGAATCTGACAGATAGACTTGGATGGACAGGACTGCAGTGCTTCCAATTTTTTCTGGAAGTGGTATTTTCAGAATGGGAAAATTCTATATCTGGGAGGCCTGAAGGTCAGGTAAAACTAAAGGTCAGTTGCTCAGTTGCTGACTATCTTATTTCATAATACTTTGATTTGCTCATCACCAGTCCTGTGACAGTATGAGTTTAGTTTACAGTCAGGTGCAATAGTGATTTAGTAATCACTCATAGCGAGCTACTTCCACCAGCTCAGAAGCACTGACTATGGACCAAGTCAGAAACTTGTGTGAATATGAAAGCAAGATTTTGTTTTGGCACATGGCAATTTGTTTAGGGCTTTGATCCAGGAACAAACCAGACTGATAGGACCACACAAGGACATTTCATGAATTGGAACTTGATGGTAGCAAGTGCTTGGCACAATAGTGTGGATACTTGTGGGGAGCAGAAGTTATTCAAGATTTATTAAGTCATCTTTAAAAAGTATTTGGAGATTTTAGATTTCTTTCAAAAGCTCTTTTTAAGGTTATAGAATGTTATAATATGGTTAGCTTTGTGTGTTTGTGTGTGTGTGTGTTTGTGTATTATCACTTCTGTCCACTCAGTGGTTGTTGCAGTTACTGTTCACTTCAATTGCTTCATTTGGGAGGGTTAGTAGAAATGTTCCTTCATGAGATACAAGACTGAGTGTTGTAGCTGAAAATTATAAGGTCTGTTTCTAATGTGGTACGGATGCAATTGGGTTGTTTTTTGTAGTAATTATATGTATGTAGTCATGGTTCATTACTCACGGTTCAGACAAGCAGCCCCAGTGGAAAATGCATATGTATTTTCATGTGTAAATGTTTTCTATGTCCAGAGACTTCACTTGAATTCAACATCAGAGTGACCTTGGCAGCACTAATGTAGCCTCCAAGTGGAAAACCTTAGTGCTGACTTCAAAATCAGATACTTTGGAAATGATTAAAAAAAAGATTTCTGATAAAATTACAACTTACAAAAATAGGCTGAATTGGTGGGAACTTTCCTGTGAACACATATGTTCCTAAACTGCCCCAAAATGTTATTATTTAGACCTAGAGGTGCAAAGTAGTACTGTATTATCTCACATACAACATGAACCTTTCCAACACAAATCAGTGGCTCGAAATTGGAATGTATATATTAAGAGGGGAAATCGTTTTCTTCACTGGAAAAGAAGCCTAGAGACCCTGGGCATGCCATGCAAAGCCAAGATGGATGTCACTTGTTTCTGGCTTAGAAAGCTGAAGGGACAGAGTTCTGTGTTAACTTCTCACAGCCACAGTTATTGGCTGAGTGCTGTAGCTTATGTCTGAAGCAGACAGTGCACTGTGGACAGTACCTTATGAGGCTTGTGATGTGGAAACAACAATTCTTTTACAGGAATGTACATAAATAACTACTAACAGTAAAGAACTAGCAATCGTGCTACTGCCCTTGCACGGTTTTGGGGCCTCTCCTTGTGTTCCATAGAAGAAGTCCTCCTGGGAATAGACAGTGCCTAGGAAGTGTGGCATCTCAGGAAACAGTCTGTCACACAAGGACATTTCTGATGCCTGTTGCCTCACCAGACTATTTCCTGGGACTGCCATACTTCTCTTCTTGGACACTCTTTGTTCCCAGGCAAACTTATTCTGTGTCACAGAGTCAGCCATAACTCCAGAAAAATCTATTTTTTCTATTTTCTGCCCTCCAAAATACTAGGCACATGTTTATCTGGGTGCGTGTTTTATTCCATAAAATATGATATATGACAACATCTCTTCCACAATGGCCAGTGAAAAGAGCACTTAATGAAAATTATTTAAGTGATGAGGAGCACTGCCTTCTAGGAACAAGGAACTTTTTAATAATAGAAAAAATACTTAGCAGAATGATAGTCAAAGGCCTCTAGGTGTCTATACATGTGCAGCAACGCTACTCTGACACACTGTAATTACAGTACATTGGAGCATGTGCCATGCTCCAGCAGAGTCTACTGTCATGTATATCAGTGTCTCCACACTGAAAAATGGCAGTGGGGGCACTTTAATTACAGTTCCTTTGATAAGCTTTAGTTAAAGTATCCCTGTTGCCATTTTTCAGCATGGGGATGCTGAAATATGTAATGATCCAGGTGCTTGAATTAGAGTGACTGTCAGAGTTGCTCTAATTAAAGCTCCCCTCTCCCCTTCCCACCCCCCAGTCCTGGACCACATCTGTAAATATCCCGAGATTATTTATTGAAACCTGTTCAGTGTTACTCTTGGAAACTGAACAGTTGTTTGAACCAGTTTAATGCATTAAATATATTGTGCTTTTTTAGTACAGATAATTTATTTTGTTTTGTTTCAGACAAAAAAGTGCAAATACTCTGTTAATTATATACATTACATACCATTGCACTGGCCTGAACACATTAGTTTAATCAATACTGCAATCTTTTTAATTAATGATCCTTGATCAATAGCAACATTATATTCTGAAAATGGTTCTCCCCAACTCCTTTTCATTGCATTTGTATTCCTTATAATAAACATATATCAAGGTATTTCACAGACACTGTAGGTCAAGCACTTGGGTGCTTTTAGAATAGATTCCTATATTTTAAGACCAGAAGGGTTTATTATGATCTTCTGGACTTATTTCTGGCATTATCCAAAATGTTGTTTAGAGATTCTTACACAAAACTCAATAATTTGTGTATCTCTTTTAGCAAGTGATATCCAGTTTTGATTTAAAGACTCCTGTGGATTGGTAGCTTAATATGCAGAAGACCCCAAAAAGCAGAACAGGTGGTGTGAAGCAGTAACTAATTAACAAATAGAACTAAAGCTATTATAACTATAATACTTGTCTTAAAAGAGAAAACCATACACCCATATTTTAGTACACACATATATAAACTGCTTCTTCCCGGATGCATAAGACATTGGAAAAAATGTTGTAGTAAAGAATACTGTTTCCTTATCTTGGACACATATATTGCTGTAATTAGGTAGTTTGCTTTTTAGCTTCCAAGTATAAAGTGTCTGGACAGTGCTATTAGAGCTAATTATTTTCTAGAGTCCCTGCTGCATAGTCAGCAGGAATATTTGTACAGTTCTCCTTTATCAGATTTTGGAGTCATAAACACCTCCCCAGGTTTCAGCACTAGGGTCTATGACCACTCATATATGGGAACTGAAGGCAGTATGACAGTGAATACACTAGCAATTTGGTTACAGGACAAAATCTGAAACTGTACTTCAACAGAAAATTCAACAACTCTTTTTATAAACTGAAATGAGTTATCCTGACTCAACACTTGCTATGAAAAACTTAAAAAAAATGAGAAAGTAGAAATCACTGGTAGAAGAAACCAATTGCATAAATATTCCTTGTTGTTTAAAAATCTATACTAAGACTTTAGTCATAGGAAAACTGTTCATATGCAACTATTGGCAGTAATGATACAAAGAATAATATAAAATGATGAGTGATTTTTGACTTACATGAGTTTCTGGCCTGTGTTCAATTCCATGTGAACAGAGATCTATGGTACCAAATCCATTACTGCAGTTAGCTCAATAGCTGACAACCTCAACAAAGACACAAAGATTTAACCATTCTTTTCAGTTTAGAGATTGCCATGTTAAATTAGGGTTGAAAGAAATTGGGAAGTCTGTGTAAGAGAAACTGACCTTAGTGCTAATCCTTTGTGCAAAGCAGATACCAGCCTCCTAGTCTGCCAATCTAACAGGTTTCATGTGTGTTAAATTTACTTTAAAATATGAACAATGTCTAACAAAATCAAGAGTTTTGTATCTCTAGCTCCATCAGAACCTACTTTTTGCCTGACCTTGGGGCCATCTGACCATCTTTATTAAAATTTGACTAACAGCCATGAGACCCTTAAAAAGGATGGAAATATGTTTTCTAAATCAAACCTGGCAATGCAGTAGGAACATGATTTTAGTAAGTATCCAAATGTTGATATTCAAGGTGTAATAATATTATTTATTAGACACAATCACATTAGCAGGGAAATACATAATTTATTTTTTGTTACATCTACAGTTTCTTTTTGTTTTCATAGTACCTACTTTAGTTCAGGGAAAAGAAGAGCAAAGCTCAAGAGAAAGCATTAAAGCAAGATTATTTGTTAATCTGAACATGTAGAATAATATAGTGAGCTTTATTCAAGCCCAGGCTGCCTCTTCCAACAGAGGAATTCACTCAGAGGAGAGCGCCAGAGAAGCAGCAGAACTACGTAGTTCAGGATCCTACGATGTCATGTGGATATGAGGCCTCTTATCTTACTGATCTGCAGAGAAAGGACCTCGGGTCTACCAAACTAGAGTCATCTGGTTTATGTAACTCCTTGGGCCTCTGTTACACCCCTCCACTCAATGTAAAAAAATTGACTCGGTTGCCCAAAGGCTTTTCAGTACTAGTCACACTGGACATCCAGGGATAGTTAATACCCCTTCAGCCAGCGTCCATTCCTATACTTTTGTCATGATCAATACTGCACACGTTATGTTGACCTAGTCATAACAATCCTTGTTGTCTGAAAACAACATATTTTCTTGCTTACCACACACCTCAAGATAAGATACTTGTCTTCTTTTGGGAAGGTTGAATTAGGAAAAAACGATTTTTCCAGAGTTTGCCCTACTTTAGCAGGGGCTCACCATGCCTAAATGCTCCCAGCTGCATGCAGGAGCATTCAGCCCAATACTCAGTGTCACTCAACCCTCTCCTTGCAGCTCCAATGCTAAAGCTTTCCCCGTCACAACCACTGCCGAACTGCCAGTAACTTTTGTCTAAGCAAGTTGGAACCTACAGCTCACATTTTCAAGCAAAGTGCTATAAAATTCTGCTCCCAGGAGCAGCCTCCAACCCTCCTGTTGAAGCTGGGGAGCTCCCAAAAGATGATATATGGGACCAGGAGGAAAGCAAAGCAAAGGAAGAGTGGTTTAAGGAAGTAGACAGTGCCCTAGAAAGGAGAAACTTCTGGACCCTAACCCCTGCCCCCAGTGGTGTGTCTGCATTTTGCATGTAATATCCATTGGATAAAACAGGCCGACAGTAGATGGAGAGCTACTGTCAGAACGCGGAAGACAGGACCATCTCAATCTCACTCTCTCTCTCTTCCTGGCCCCACATATCTTTTCTTCTTGGTCTTCCACTGGGCTTCATTTCAACAGGAGTGGTGGTAGGTGCTCTTGGCAATGATGATGCTTAGGGATGAGGGTGTCTATAACTTGGATCTCCCACTACGAGGTTTCATTTTTTGTTCTTTTTTTTTTTTAGAAATGAACATTTCTGAAAGCTTACTTAAAGGCTATATGTAGTACCATAAAGATGGGAAAGCAAGTAGGGCATGGACCCTGGGTGCTGTCTATGGGGAGGCACCAGAATGGGGGGGTGAGGAGTAGACAGGACACCACACCCTCCTGCCCCTCACTTCTTTTCCTCCTGCAAGCTTCTGGTCCAGCAGGAGAGCAGTATTGGTTACTCAGGAACATGTGACTGAGTGAAGGGATTTCTGGGAAATGTAATTCTGTCAAGTAGCAGTGGGTGGCAGTGCAAGAGCAGTAGCTGGAGTCTGCTGCTCTTGAGGGAAGACATCACTCCATTTTTTTGATGTCCCAAAATAGTAACTTTTTGGCTGTTTGACATGGGTGTCAGTGGCAAAAAAAAATGTGGTGCCATCTCTCCCAGTGGCAGTGAACTCAAGCAGCTGCTTCTGTGTTGCTGTCTGCTGCTGAAGCCTCCAGAGCCCTACAAAGAAGGTACAGGGGGTGGGAGAAGGAGGTACTGCCCAGAGCACAGTCCTGGCCAGTTATACCTCTGTTTATATGCTTTCCTGGGTGGAATAGGTTTGCAACAGAAACAAAGTAAACAGAGTAGATCCATCTGGAGCACTCTCAGAAAGATGAGTTCTGCAGGAGGGAATGGGATCTAAACTTTTCAATAGTAGCCCTCAAAGCCACTTACATGGCTAAAATTTCCTCTGCAAGTGCTACCTCTCCAGTCAAAAGGGAGTTGGGTTTGGGCCTTTGATTTAAAACCATTGTCCTTGAAATGCTTTGTTCCTGCTCTCAAACCACATTTAAGAACCCTCTGGTTGCTCTGTTCACAACTGCTCACAGCGAAAACCCAGAGGTGCCAAAGTGAATCAGACCTGCTGGTCAAGCACTATTGAAACAGAAGTACTATAGCCCAGAGTTTGGTAAAAGAACTGCAGAATTTATCTCAGGATTAAGTGAAGGCAAGAGGCCTCAAATCTGAGGAGGGACTGATGCAGAGAGAGGCAGAATTTGAGTGATGTCTGGCCTTAGTTAAACAACCAGAGAGTCTCAGCTTTAGAGCTAAGGACAGAAGTTACATGTAAACTGGTTTAAGTGATCAAAAACTGGTTTAAGCCTGTAACAGGACATAAATTCAGTGCACATAAATCAATTTCAAAATGGCCTAAACTGGTTTAAGATAAACTTGTTGAATGTTGTATCAGACTTAACAGATTTGGGTCAAAGCAGTTTATGCAACTTGTCCCAGACCTCTTCCTAGTTTAAGTTAAATCAGAGTCCCCCAGTACCCCAGATACTTTGCAGCCCTGAGCAGGGCTGTACTCCCTGCTCCATAGAGCTGGGATGACCCTGCCCCTCTGCACTCTAGACAGACCAGGGGCATTGGTTTTGTCAGAGACATGGCTCCCTGAGGTAAAGGGAGCAGGGAGGGGGTTTATTTCCCCTTCCTCCTACTGGGAGGCTGTGGCCCCTGCTACCTATTCTTCCCCTCCCCAATCCACTGGCAGAGAAGGGAGCATGGCTGGAGCTGTCTGGCATAGCCCCTGTCATCCACCTGCCTCACCAGTGGCTGGGACTGCAGGGCTGAGCCCAGCCGCCCAGTGAGTGCTGATGATGATAGAGACATTGGGGCCAGCCCAGGCTGAGCCACTGGGTCCAGGTCCTTTCCAGCAGGCTGCAGCTGAGGCTGGGGCCATGGGGGCTGCATGGCTTCTTGTGCTCAAGCCTGGCAGGACTGTTTTGGAGCCCCAGCCAGCTGGGTAGGGACCCACAGGTTGGCCCATGAGGGCAGGGGCCTTCCCAGCTCACTGTGGTTGTGATAGCCCTTCTGGCAGCACAGGCAGGGGCTGGCTGGGGAGCAGGCTTCCTGGGCCAGCTCAAAGGCACCAGCAGGCCCTGAGCCTGGCAGCTGCCACCGCCATGCCTCCTGCCCTGTGTTGTACCTGGGGCTGCAGTCACACAACCAGCAGCAGGCTGGCTGGGGTGAGGGGCTGTTCTGCTCCCCTTGCTCCATCTGCCACAGCCACATGCACAGCTCTGGGGGTGGGAAGCTTCAGCCCTGCAGCTTCTGTCCTGTGTGTGAAGCTCTGGCTCCAGCTCTTGGATGCCTTGGAAGGCAGAAGGCATCTGAGTTGAAGGCATCTGGGGGTTGTAGCCAGAGCTCCACACATGGGGCAGAAGCCACCATGCTGAACATCTCCCCCTGCCCCCCCCAGCCACCTCCCAGAGCAGCACAGAAGCAAAAGGAATGGGAGAGGGAGTAACTGCTGGAGGTGATGGGAATATGGCTTATCCCAGAAGGGTTGTTTTTCTCTCCTCATCTCCAGCTGTGGCTCCTGCCACACCACACAGTGCTACTCGGGGCTGTGGGAGCTTCTGTTGGCTATAGATGTCCAACTCAGGATCCTTAAAATTCTAGTTTATTAGGTGGATTGAAACACTTTAATGAGTTAAATAATAAACCTTGGGGCTGGTCCCTGCACACACATATACACACACACAGTAGCAAGCTACAGAGTCAGGTATACCTATCCTACAGACACTGGAGTCTGCCATCAATGGACAGTCGAGGCTTCTTTCAGCATGGTGTTATCCTCCAGAAGGGGGTTGCCAGCTGGTCCTTCTGGCTGGACAGGTCTGGTCAAGCTGGAGATCAAGAGGGCGCCCCTGAGGGTCACTTTTCACTGCCTTTTATCTGTTCCTGGCAGACTTTGGTGACTCCCCAGTTTTCAGGTTTGACCAATCCAGGGGTTGTTGACCCTTGTGGGACTTCCCCCCCTCCCCCCCAGTGGCTACTGGACAGCACCTGTCAGCTCCAGGGGTTGTCCACATGTACGTGCAGGTTTGGGAGTCTGTTGATGAATTTTGAATAGGGCTCTGGGAACAGTCAATCTGGAGATGTTCAGCCCAAAAGTTGGTCCCCGGCATTGATTAACTCAGGCCAGGGCTTCTAGCCCTTGATCAGTGATGTTTAGAGATTTCCCAGTTGTTGCATTGTCTTCTACTGAATTTTTCCATTGGTTGATCTGCAGCTTCCAGGTGTTAATTACGTCTGCTACTATGTTACACATTCAATCACTAATTCACTTGCTCTTTCAGGGGCCAGCCTGATACAGGGAAGGGCAGTTTGATTCCTGCCCTTGTTAACATTGTTACAATGTATAATTTACTTATGAAACTAAACATATTTAGTTGAAAGTTGAAAGGCAAGGAGTATAAAATATAAGCTACAAATGCCATGGCACACAAATAGATAAAAATACCAAGATACAAGGGGAGATACAAAATGCACACATGCAAATTTTAAAACACAATTCCTTATCTTAAAGTGAAAGAGAGAGGAAGGAAGAAAAGATAGAAAAAGAGAAATATATCCAAAGAGGGGAGAGCAAATGCAGGCAGGAGGAAAAGGGGGCTTTCTGTTACACTTCCTTCAGCCCAGCCACTTCAGCCTAGTTCAGGTTGAAGCAGCTGGGCTGAAGGAAGCTTCCTCAGCCCTGAGCAGTGCTGCGCAGTGTGGCAGGAGCAGGAGCCACAGCTGGAGGTGAGGGGAGAAAAATGGTCCCGTTGGGCCAAGCCAGCTTCCCCTCATCTCCAGCAGTTACTCCCCTTCCCATTCCTGCCACTGCTGTGCCACTCTGGGAGGTGGTGGGAGGAAGAAGGGGGAACTTCAGCCTGGCAGCTTTTTCCCCATGCATGGAGCTCTAGATACAGCCCCCAGATGCCTTCCATCTGGATGCCTTCTGCCTTCCAGGGCATCCAGGAGCTGGAGCCAGAGCTTCATATGCGGGGCAGAAGCCTCAGGGCTGGAGCTTTCTGCCCCCCACCCAGAGTGGCATAGCATGGCTGTGACAGTGGCAGGTGACGGGGGTAGAACAGCCCCCTGCCCTGGCCAGCCTGCTGCTGGTTGTGTGGCTGGTACTGTGCAGTTCAGAGGGCACAGCGGTGGCAGTTGCTGGCCTCAGAGCCCATGAGTGCCTCTGAGCTGGCCTGGAAAGCCTGTTCCACAGCCAGCCCCTGCCTGTGCTACTGAGCCCAGCTAATATGCAGCTGCAGTGGGCTGGGAAGGGCTCTGACCCCATGGGCCACCCTGTGGGGCCATACTCAGCCAGCCGGGGCTCCATGACAGCCCTGCCCAGCTTGGGCACAGGGATCTGAAAGCAGTCTGGCCACATGGCCCCAGCCTGGGATGCCTCAATACCTCTGCCCTCAGCAACACCCACAGGCTGGCTGGGCCCAGCCCCAGCCCCAGCCCCATCCCCAGCCCTGGGCAGATAGCAAGGCCATGCCAGTAGGTCTAGCCAGGCCCTCTGCTGCCTGAGCAAGAGCAGAAGGAAAAGCTAGGCAGACCCCAACTGGGGTCCCATGCCCAGGGACAGGGGAGTTTAACCTCTACCCTCTGCCCCTCTTTGCATGAGGTGCTGCCCTGGCCACTTTCTGGCCTTGGGGACAAGCCTGGCAAGTGCTGCTTGCCCCCTGCCCCTCCAGGCACAGCCTGGTTGGCATCCCTATAGGCCAAGGTGGGGAGTTAAACCCTTCCACAATCATACTTAGCTCGGGGGCATGGCAACACCCCACAGGTCATCTTCCCTCTAGCCTAGCGGCTGCAGCAAACAAATGAGAAGGCTGCTCTGGCGCTCCTTGGCTTCTATCCTGAGCCACTGCAGTCATGTACCTGCATTTCCAGAATCAAATATAAATGTCTGTGCACTTGTAAATCAGTTCAGTCTTTGCAGGTTAGACTAACCTGCAAAGATTGAATCAATTTTGGGCTGTGGCTTTTTGAATTTCTGACTCTAGCCTAGTTGTTCAGCTATTTGTGTTTCAGTTTGGATTTTTCTTTTGTTTGTCTTATGTTTTGGCATTTTTGCAACCTGCCTTGCACCCTTGCCTGATACATCCGTTCTCTTGGTTCTCTTTGTCCTTCAGACTGTGAGGCCTCTTATCTCGCTCTGTAGCTGCGGCTTTCTTCTTTATTAGGGGTTTGTACTGTGTCCAGCCCAATGAAACCATGATCTTGAATCAGACTGGGTTTCCTAGCTACCACTAAAATATAAAAAACAATTCCTATACTACTAGCATTGTGATATCCGTGGAGCATACCAAATAGTGATACAGAACAGAACTAGATGTGATTCTGGCCCTTTTTCCTCTCATCTCATCAATAAACCCTTGCAGTCATTCTCTGAGCAAATATCTAGTATGGGAGAAGCCATGCATTTCTAGGATGGGAGGAGATGTGGTACAGTGGAACTGGCAGTTCTGTTTCTGCTAGGAGAGAAACCCCTGGGCTGTATACATCTCCCATATAGGGCCTTAATTACTATTTAGTCTTTAATCAAGCAAAATTTTCATTAGCTTGGTGGGAGTCTTATCTTTACCTTAGGATTTGTTCTACCAAGCTACTCTTTTAAAATACATTTTAATGAGATTCTGTGATATCTCATGTAAAACACTTACATAGGAATCTGCTGAGCCAGTGAGATCTTTATAAGGGTTTAAAAGTCAATACAATATTGCAAAATAGTCCTCTTCTGATATGCATGCTCAGACCACAAGGACTGAAATAACTAGGCCAAGATGCAAGAATCTTTGGAAAATGAATAGCCAAAGGTCAGGGCCACATTGGTAAGCAAGGTGTCTAAATGGGACTGGATGGAATTTAGACATATGTATCACAAAATGTGATCCAAGGAGGTCAAGCCTAGATTAATTTTGGCATCTGTATTTTGGACCGCGGAGATCTATAGGCTCCTACATATATTATATTGTGCCTGTACCAAGTACCAAATCTGAGCAATTTGGCACCCAAGCTTTGTTGTGGCCCGGGGGGGAAGCACCAAACCTGTTTTATTCCCCAGAGAGGGATCCTCTATTAAGCAGCCTCAGAACATACCTCTCTTGCAGCATCAGCAGCATCAAAATTCAGTAGCAGGAGCAGAGCTGCTATTACTTGGAAAATAATGGTGGCACCTACTTTGTATGAAATGGCCTCTTGGCTGGAAAACTCACCCAGGAAGAGAGAGGCCCATATCTCTCATTGATCTCCTCACTCAACAAGAAGTGGGGAATCCCAGATTCCATTCCCTGCTCTCAGGACTATTTCTGATTTTTATCCAAAGACTATGTCATGTAAAATGCATAAACAGCCCTGGCAGCAGGAACTGGAACCCAAGATACCCCATCTCAGTTGACTGCTCTCATTACTTGTTTTCCTTCCAGCATTCTCTTCTACTTAGTGGTCCAGCTTAAAGAGGAGGTTTGAAGGTGCCCCTCACCCAGCTAACCCTTTACTCTGGTGGGTAAAGCACTCATCTGGCAGGGAGCAGCATTGGGTAAAGAGGAGCAAAATCCAGGTCTCCTACTTCCTTAGTGAGTACTCTAGGTTATTCATAGATTCATAGATGTTAGGGTCAGAAGGGACCTCAATAAATCATCGAGTCCGACCCCCTGCATAAGCAGGAAAGAGTGCTGGGTTCAGATGACCCTAGCCAGATGCCTATCCAACCTCCTCTTGAAGACCCCCAGGGTAGGGGAGAGCACCACCTCCCTTGGGAGCCCAGTCCAGATTTTGGCCACTAACTGTGAAGCAGTTCTTCCTAATGTCCAGTCTAAATCTGCTCTCTGCTACATTATAGCCATTATTTCTTGTAACCCCCAGGGGTGCTTTGGTGAGTAGAGCCTCACGAATTCCCTTTTGCACCCCCATGATGAATTTATAGGCAACCACAAGGTTGTCTCTCAACCTTCTCCTGTGGAGGCTGAAGAGGTCCAGGTGCCCTAGTTTCTCCTCGTAGGGCTTTGCCTGCAAGCCCTTAACTATACCAGTGGCCCTTCTCTGGACTCTCTCCAGGTTATCCACTTCCCTCTTGAAACGCAGTGCCCAAAACTGCACGCAGTATTCCAACTGCAGTCTGATCAACGCTCGATAGAGGGAAAGTATAACCTCTTTGGTTCTGTTTGTCATGTATCTGCTGATTCACGATAAAGTGCAGTCAGCTTTGCTGATAACTTGGTCACACTGACGACTCGTGTTCATCTAGGAGTCCAATAGGACTCCAAGATCCCTTTCCGCTTCTGTGCACAGGTCATTCCCTAGGCAGTAGGTATGCTGGACATTTTTCCTCCCTAGATGCAGCACTTTGCATTTCTCCTTGTTAAACTACATTCTGTTGTTTTCTGCCCATTTATTCAATCTGTCCAGGTCTGCCTGTAGTTGTTCCCTGCCACTTCTCCCCACAGTTCTGCATCATCCACAAACTTGGACAGAGTACACTTCACTCCCTCGTCCAAGTCACTGATGAAGACATTGAAGAGTATCAGTCCAAGGACCGAGCCCTGCGGGACC
>JAGPOW010000261.1:42765031-42783166 GCA_030014935.1 Caiman crocodilus | reverse complement strand
AAACTTGGACAGAGTACACTTCACTCCCTCGTCCAAGTCACTGATGAAGACATTGAAGAGTATCAGTCCAAGGACCGAGCCCTGCGGGACCCCACTGCCTACACCCTTCCAAGTCAACATCGACCCATCCACCATCACTCGCTGGGTATGACCCTCTAGCCAATTTGCCACCCACCGGACTGTGTAATCATCCAAGTCGCAGCCTCTTAATTTGTTCACCGGTATGGGGTGGGATACCGTATCGGGGGCCTTCCTGAAGTCTAAGTAAACGATGTCTTCCCCTACTCCTGCATCCAGGTGTTTTGTAACCTGATCCTAAAAAGAGACTAGATTAGTCAGGCATGATCTACCTGCTATGAACCCACGTTGGTTTCCCCTCAGCATAATTTTTCCTGCTGGGCTCTTCCATATATGAGCCTTAATAATCTTTTCAAAGACTTTGCCAAGGATGGAAGTGAGACTACTGGCCTATAGTTGCCTAGATCCTCTTTCCTTCCCTTCTTGAAAATAGGGACGACATTGGCCCTTTTCCAGTCCTCTGGGACCTGGCCCATGCACCATGAGCGCTCAAATATTTTTGCCAGTGGCTGTGCAATGACATCAGCCAGTGCCTTCAGTACCCTTGGATGGAGCTCATCTGGGCCTGCTGACTTAAACGCATCCAGTCCTTCCAAGTGACTCTCAACAACTCAGGGTCAATGTTTGGTAGTCTGGCACCCTGCTGTTGCCTTTCTACAATCCCATTGGGAGACTTGTCTTGCCCCTTGTTTAGGAACACTGAGGCAAAGAACTCATTGAGAGGAGTTCAGCCTTTTACCCTCTGTCTGTCACCAGTTGCTTTTGCCCATTCAGTAGTGGTCCTATGCCACCCTGGGCCTTCCTTTTACTCCCTATATATCTGAAAAACAATTTTTTGTTCTCCTTAACTTGGGATGCCATCCTCAGCTCCATGGTAGCTTTGGCCCTTCTAACTGCCTCCCTACAACTGCAAACTGAGGAGGTTTACTCTTCTTTAGTAATCTTTTCCTGTTTCTACTGCTTATATGCTCCCCTTTTTGCCCTTAGGCTGCTCCGGATTTCTCTGGTCAGCCAAGGAAGCCTCTTGGCTCCTTTCCTCCTTATCGGGATTGCCTCCCTCTGTGCCTGAAGGATCACTTCCTTAAGGCACAGCCATCCTTCCTGGGCTCCCTTCTCACCGAATCTCTAACTATGCAGTGCGTCATTGACTAAATGCCTGAGCTCGCTGAAGTCAGCCTTCCTAAAGTCTAGCACTTCCACCCTACTAGTTACCTTTCCCACTCTATGCCTTATGATGAATTCTATTATTTGGTGGTCACTGTCCCCCAGGTGACCACTGATCTGTAGGCCCCCTACCATGTCATCCCCCATTGCCAATACCAGGTTCGGTAAGGCATTTCCCTTAGTGGGACCATGTACCTCCTGTGTCAGGGGGAAGTCCTGTACACAGGATAGTAACCTGCATGAATAGTGGGAATTTGCTGTCTGCGTTTCCCAGCAGATGCCTGGGTAGTTTAGGTCCCCCATGACTACCGCTTCCCTAGTCTTTATGGTCTCCTAGAGTTGCCTCAGGAGTTCCAAATCTAGTTTGTCTCCTTGGTGTGGGGGTCTGCAGCAGACTCCTACCACCAAATACCTTGACCTCCATGTATCCTAACCCACAGTCTTTCTACTTTCTTCTCCTCCGATTCCATTTTGATAAGGGTCCATGTATAACACTCCTTGACATAGAGTGCAACCCCTCCCCTTCTCCTTCCCACTCTATCCTTTCTGTACAGCTTATAGCCTTCAGTGTGTACTGCCCAGTCATGAGTAGAGTCCCACCAGGTTTCTGTTAACCCCACTAAGTCGTAAGCGTTTTCTGCAAGCAGGAGTGCTAGTTAATCCTGCTTGTTCCCCATGCTTCTAGCATTAGTGTGTAGGCACTTGAGCCCTGTGACTGGCACCTTTGTTCCCCCCCCCGGCTTTGATGCCCAATGGGCCCCTTACTGCTTACGTGCTTATTGCTTACCTGTGCTATATTGCTGGATGTCCCATGGATTGCAGATTCCTGATGTTCTCCTTCTTCTACTTCCTCGACCCCAGTCTGAGCTAGTTTAAAGCCCCATGTAGGAGATCAGCCAACCTATTGGAGAAAAGACTTTTACCTTTTACTGAGAGATGAAGTCCATTGCGCCCCAGTGCAGTTGTTTTTAGGTAAACTATGGTCTAAAGGGAGGCACTTATGAGACCCATCTGGATCTGGCCCTAAGCATTTAACCTTGTAGACTGTTCCTGCCCTACTGATAAACATCTACAATGTTCAGAGTAGCCATAGGGTTGTGTGGTATTCTGCTTACAATGAAATGGGGTAGAAAGAGTGCAGGTAGGTGGAGACTGACAATCGTAGTTGGTTTGAATCTGTAGTAGGAGTTTTGTATGTGCAGCAAAACAAACTCAATTAAATTGCTTGATTTTTTTTGTAAGTAGTTATAGTATTTGGTGAAGGTATTTGGGCTAAATGACTCTATTCAGAATGGCAGAATTTGAGCTGAATCAATAAGTGAAACTTTTATCTAGATGCATGAAATAATCTGCCTGATCAATGTAGGAAGATTGGTATGGAATGTGCCAGGCCCTCTCCCCATGCTTTCATGCTGACAAAAGCACCTGATTTTTGTAGTAATGTCAGCAGAAAATGGAAACTAGCAAAATTTAAACTCCTCTTTGTCACTAGCCTCAAAGAATTTGTTCCTCAGATGAAGTGTGTGTAATCAGGGAAGGATGCTGAATGAGTTTGTACAGTGGGGAGGGCAATGGCTTATTAAGGGATTTGTCAGTGAAATACTGTAAGCTGTTACAAACACTACACACTCATCCTGTGTGAAATAATTGTTCTATCCTGGAAATAAATCAGCACAAAGAGATAGGAAGCTGGGTGATCTGTAATTTATACCCTTTTC
This sequence comes from Caiman crocodilus, assembly GCA_030014935.1. Lineage (NCBI taxonomy): Eukaryota > Metazoa > Chordata > Crocodylia > Alligatoridae > Caiman > Caiman crocodilus. Next base: position 42,780,206 of record JAGPOW010000261.1, on the reverse strand, counting down.
TAGTAGTAAGGTTTTGGGAACTCAGTAGCTGTTAAAGAAGATAAGTCCCTGATTTCTTTTAATCTTCATAGCTATGACTGATTTCCATCTCACCTTCTCAATAGAGAGTTGCATGCTGTGCTATTGAGAAAGTTTTCAAGGTCTATGTTCAAGAAACTGATGTGGTTGCAATTCATTCCCCTACTATGCATCCTCTTTTCAGTAACAATACCAACTGCAGCATTTACAGTTAAATTAAAGGCAGTGCAAGTATAGTGTAACACACAAAGGTTAGGTTAAAGACATTTCAGGGATAGCGTAACGCAGGAAGGATACTGCATATCCTGCATATGGAATACAGTGTAATGCAGGAGCCTGGCCTGGCTGGTGTCCACAGCAACATGGTTTTCCTCCCAATAAATGAATGGCTGTTTTTTTCTTTGTTGTCAAATATTTTTGCTCATTATTATAAGAAAATATTTGATACCAGCCTGATAGTTTTACTTCTGCACAAGTTAAAGGAAGCACATGCATCCTTCATCTATATGAGGCTGCAGAGGAAATAAGTAGTGCTACTGCTGCTGTTTGTTCATCTGTAAACATCTCTTCAATAACTTGCTCAAAGACTGAGTCCATGCCAGGGAGCATGGTTACAAACAGAGCTGGCTGTTGCCATTGGTGACTGAAACGACAGAGAGGAGCACAGTATAATAGGCTGTCCTATATTATAGAACAGGACAGCCTTCATCTAGTGTGTTAAGTGCTGATGTTCTGAAGGCCTGAGAGGACCAGGAGCTAAAAGTAGTTTGTTTTCATTCTTGCTTTTCCTTTACATTTTCTCCTATTTTTTCACAGTCCCTGGCTTCAAACCTACTCTGATTTCCTCAGTGCAGAATAGAAAAACATACTCCAAAGAATAGGAATCCTTTTTTATTTTAACAAATAAGCAGGAATCGAAGTGCAACAGAATATAGAGCAATTGAAGACTATTCTGGTATTTTAACCACATTTTACTTCTATACAAGATTCCTTGTACACATCTATAAACACTGTCCTTTACTCTGACCTTCAAACATTCCTTCTGCTTCAGAAATGTCCAGAGACAGCTTTCATAAGACGAAAAGCAGTTTTCCTAGTATAAAAATGAACCTGTTTTTTGTGCAGGCTCCCATACTAGGAAATGGGAAACAGATCCTTTTACTTTTGGGTCAATGAGTCACATTTGAAAAAAGTTACTAATGGCTACATTCTCTCTCTTCTAACAGAAGTTCAGTGAACAATATGTTGCAAGTTACTGATTTCAGTCCATTTCTTAATGAAGAAGTATCACTAGTGCAAGAGTATCTAGTTGTTATAATTTTTTCCTTTGTTGGTTGTTGCAGCAGAAAGATCAAAGACTGAATGAGCTACAGAATGATCTTCCTCACAAATTACCCTTTTCAGACTGGCCTAAGTCACTGCCTAATCCAGTTATCATTTTCTGTCCCATCTATGGTCTTGGGAAACATAGTTAGCTGTGTTAGGCTGAAGCCTAGTAGAAGGCAGGGTAGATTTGCACCTTATAGCTCAGAGGTTTCCAACCTTTTTTAATGTGTGCCTCTGGCAGCCAGATGTGGAGTAGGGCGGTGGCACATGGCTGGGTATGTAGTGGCAGTGTGGGGTGGTGGGCGGTGGTGGCTATCGCATGCAAGCTCCCCTTCCCTCCCCATGTCTAGCCAGCCAAGTGGCACCTGTGGAGCCTGCAGAGGGGAGCCGCTGCCCTTGTCCCTTTCCCCCTGGCCCTGCTTCTGGGAGGTGGTGCAGGGTGGTGGGTGGCAGTGTTCCATTCCCTCCCACTCATGAGTACCACCTAGGGCCTTCCCAAGTACCCCCAGGGGTACATGTAACCCCAGTTGACAACCCCGGTTATAGACCAATCAAAGTACATATATAGTACATGCTTTCATGCGATGAAACTCACTTCATTAATGTTGGGTGCTATAAGGTGCCAATCTATGGTCTTTCCAAATGAATTCACTAAGAAACCAAATTTCATATGTGCTAGAAAATCACAATTATCATCTGTGACTTAGACTGTTCCCAAAAATAGGGTAGCTGCTTTCGAGGACAAAGATAAAGTCATAGTTGCTTCCTCAGTTTCTTTATATGCTAATATCATCAAAACTAAGCAGTGAAAACCCTTTTCCAAAAGCAGCAAAAAATTCATCGCTTCCACTTTACATGCAAGCAAATTTGGACCACATTAGAGCATAATTGAGTAACATCACAGAGCTGCCTTACTGGGAAGGAGCGAGTGAGTGTCATTCATCAATGAGTGTCATTCACTCTGGGACTTGAAATTGTCTATTTTCGTGCTTCCTGACTTATCAAGATAAAGCTGACATCAGCTGTGTAAAATAGTTCTTCCACAAAAAATGAGTCATTGACATGACTAAGAAAAATAAGATTATCTTGTCAAATTCTTTTTCCAAACAGACACTAAATAAACATAGTGGCAATGCTGATTTTTCCATTCTATGATTTTTTTAAACATTGCTTAGCTTCAGGCTTACACAATATGGTCTGACCCTGAGAAGTGCTGAGCACTTACAACCCCTTAAAGCAGTCACTGAGAACGAAGCACGAATTGACTCAGAGCAGTCTCTGATTCAGGTCATGAAAAAGTTAAAACAGGTGTGGTAAAACAGTTTGGAAAAGAGTAGCAATAGCATGAACCTTCACCCAAAATTTGAACTGTGTCCTTAGTATTTGGGAAAATATATTTAATTTTTTAAATCAATCTCTACTATGTTTGCTGTGTATGTGGTGCCTGTACATTTGTACCTGATTGTACAGAAAGGAAAAGTACCTAAACATGATGAGCTCTCAAGGACTCTTTAGCTTGTTTGAATAGAGGCCTAACCTTAACACAGCTAGTGGCTGGCATCATTTTACATTCCTTAGGGATGAAACTTTGGCTCTTGGAATCCAATCCCTTGACTGGTATTGAGTATTTGTTTTCTGAGTGAAATTCTGGCCCAGCTGAAGTTGACCGGAGTTTTGTGACTTTGCTGGAGTTAACTTTAAAAAGTTCAGCAGACATTTAATAATCATGATATAATGATTTCAAATTAATTATTTATGTTTAAAACTGAGAATTTTGCTGGAACTGTTAAATTAGAATTTTGAAAATAACTAATTTTTCAGTTCAGTGATTTAATCAAATATAAAAAAAATCTTTTTGGGTTGACTTGAGATTAACTTTTATTTTTCTTGGCAAAATAACTAAAACCAATTTGACTTTGGGTGAACAGCACATTTTTAGTTTTTAGAGGTAATTTTTAAATAAATACATCATTTTCACCTGACAGTACTGAAATGTTTTGTTTTGAAAATGTCAAAATGTTTTTTTTTCAAATGTTTTTAGTTATAATTTTAAGTCAGCTTGGGCTCATCTACCTGAGATGTTTACTGCAGAGCTGACTAATTAGCTCCGCAGTAAAATGTTGGGCATCTACACCTCCAGTGCTATTAGGCTGGATTAAATTAATCAACTCTGCTATAGGATGTTATCACCAGAAACAAGTACTACCCTATGGCAGAATTATTTACTCTGCTGTAAGGCATGTGTAGATGCTGACAGGGCTGGCTGAAGCATGAGGGTACTTCAGTGTGAGGGCTTCTTGCCAGCTAGCCCATCTCCAGCATGTTGAGCTGGGTCAGAAAAGCCCCAGGCTGTCAGGCTGACCCCCAAGTCCTTTGCCAGCTGGGGCTGCTCTACCCTAGCTTAATGTGCTGAGGTCCTGGCGCACATGCAAACAGTGTGCCTGGGAGCAATAAACTCTTACACAAACTGCACCAGAGTTTATTCAGTTAAATTAATTTCATGTGTAGTCACACACCCTGAAACTGAAAAAAAATGGCTCCACTCCGCTCTTAATATCTCTAAAACCAAATTACACCTTTTAAGTATGCTCAATGAATGTTAAAGAGTTATAGCACAAGTCCTGAATCTGGACAAATCTACCTGCTGTTATTTCAAGAATTTTCATGTAGGTGATATCATTATATGAACTGGGGAGTTGAGCTATTATTGAGCTTGGAGGAGCCTCCCAATGGATTGCCAATATTGAAACAGTCACCAGGACAAACCTAGAATAAAACTATTCTAGCAGGAGAGTCCTTGCATCTACTGATGAGTTAATTAACAGAATTTGCAACTGCATCAATGTCTACAAACATTGATTTTTGCTTGGGTTCTTACCAGATCACTTGAAAAGAGACTTAAGGCACTTAACTGCCTTTAACTTTCACCTTCCATTCTCTCTTATATAAAATTGATAGAAAACTCCTAGGTTTCAGATCACAGGAAGCAGTCTCACATGATACATTCATCTTTAGTCCTCATCTGTAAAAACACAGAAGCCAACTGGCTTAGATTTTGTAGGCTCCAAAGACTGTTTGATCGCACCAAACAAACAGAATATTCAAATCTCCATTTCAATTTTAGGAATGGCTCATATCTTCATACTGTAGTGAAAGTCAGGCTAAACTATTGGAGGATGCATTTATCTTGAGTCCAGTTTCAGTTGTTGGTATAGATTACTGGTATGAGTTTGGATAAGTCATACTTTTTTGATGGTATTTGATGGTCATATTTTGATGATATTTAAGTGCTGAATTCCTAATGATATGAATAGGAACTAGGAATACATTTTTAAAAATCTGGTCTTGTTCATTATCCTACATTCCGCTTTGCAAAGGGAGAAAATAAGTCTTACTTATCTCTCACCAGTGACGAGGATAAATTAGCTTTAGTTGATAATAGCAAGAGCCTGTCATTGAGCTGGAGGTTATAGAAACAGATGGAGCCAAACATTCATCTGAACAGCAGCAAAAATTGAAGTTTTGTAAATCTAGCTGCTGGTAACAAATCCATGGCTTTCAGTTTAAAAGTAAAACTTAGGAAAACAGGAGTAAGGGACACAAAAAACAAAACAAAAAACCCTTCCATTTCTTTTTCTTATCACTTTTTGTTCAACTTTTGCAATCTATCCTACAGGCACCTGGTAGTGCAGGAAAGAAAATGAGAGCCAAGTCAGGGTGCCCTTCATCACACCGCTGACAGGAAAATAGTATATTTCAAAGAGCTCCTGCAACTGCTATAACTTTTTTCTATTATGTTCATATTTCAGATACAGATCAAACACAACAGGGACTACAGTATGTAAATCACCTGTATTGTCTGTGCCTATTCCCTAGCCATTATGCATAAACCCTAGAGCAAAGAAGAGATTGGAGGCCCAAAATTATTTTTTCCCTTTTTATGTAAAGTGAGTTAATTAAGTTTGGCAGCACCCCAAGGAATCATTATACTGACTCTTCCCAAAATTTCAGTGCTGCCCTGGTGTGTGCATTATATAAAGGAGTCTGTTAGCTTTGGAAGGGCAGAGAGTATTTCAAATTTTTTTTTCCTGTCTCAAAATGTTGGGATGGACTGTGAGTCAGGTCAGTTCTGGGTATGGGCACACACTATCCAGAGCTTTTCCAAACTCCCTACTTCTCTTATTCATCAATCTGGCTAGATAGATAGATCCTACATTCTTCTGAGTAAATCTTCCTCAATAGTTCAAAAAATAATCTCACATTGTAGCTAGGCTAGGGTGGGGAGAATCCATGGGGGTAAAAGTGGAATTCCTCAAAGCCTGGCCTTGCAAGAGATTCAGTTAAATATTTTTTATTAATGACATTGGCATGAAAAGTTGGAACATATTAACAAAATTTGCTGACACTGCAAAATCAAGTCATTATCAATTAGGGCAATCCAAATATCATATAAGAATTGCATGGCTTTAAGTAAAAGAGCAATAGAAACTGAATTAACACAAAGTCCCAGTATGAACTGTGATATTATACCAAGAATACGAACTGGCTGGTCATCCATTGGCAATAACAGAAAGGAAAAAAGTCCTGGGTTTATCAATCATTCAAATGTTGCTTCTGAGCCACCCAAGTAATGTGCATGGAAAAGGCAAATGTTATCCTAAGGTATATCAGAGGAGTTAGTTTGGGTAGAAATGGGAAAATATCAGTGCCTTGTGGGACCATATCTGGAATACTGTGCACAATTCTTGCTGCCCATGTTCAAGAACGGTGAATTCAGACTGAAAAGAATGCAGAGAATAGGGATACAAAATGGACAACTTATCTAGGACAGGAGACTAAAATGCTAGGGACACAATAACACATTACACAATAACCGTTTTAAGAGATCAGAAACTGGCTTGAACTTGTAAGAGAAGCCCAGTGCACATAAACCAGTTTCAAAATAACTAAAACTGGTTTAAGATAAATCTGGTTGAATGTAGTTATCAGACTTAACTGATCTGGATCAAACCAACTTATAAAACTTCTGTCCCAGACCCTTCCCTTGTTCAAGTTAGATCAGAGTCCCCCAGCATCCCAGGATTCTTTGCCACCCTGGGCTGAGTTGTGCTGTCTTTTCAGGGGAGCGGAGAGGCTGGGGAATTGGGGCTGGCAGGACTGGTCCCCCGACACCTGTAAGCACAGGGCCAAGCCCTGCAGGACCAGACTGAGAAGAGGGAGGTTGGCACAATCATCACATATATGTGCTGGAGATGGACTAAGGGAACAGGAGAGAGTCCTAGACTCCTTGGGCTGGTATGACCAAAGAAAGCAGAGAACTAAGTTTGTATTATACAGCAGAACCTGTAAAAGGTGGGAGACTGGAATACTTAAGAAGTGGTAAAAGATAGGCCTGTGCAAAGCAGCTAGTATTCACTTTGGATTTGGATTTGGCTGATTCGGGGGACAGTGATTTGATTCAGTTATTCAAATCACTGTCGGGAATCAATTCAGCTGAATTTGATTCAGAGATTTGGCAGCTGTTGAATCTCTGAATCATGTAGACCCATCCCCTGCCTACTCTCCCAGTCCCCGCAACGGCTGCCCTGCCTGCTCCAGCTCCTAGTGGTTTGAAAAAAAAGCCCCTACTCGCCAGGTGCTGAAGGGCAGGGGGCAATTCCCAGTGCCCCACACTGCCCCACATCATGTGGGGAGCCCTGACATGATCCCCCTGACCTCCCCACTCCCTGAGCCCTGCCTCTCCACTGCTGCTCTGCCTGTCCCAGCTCCGTCCCTTTAAGAAAAATAAAAACCAAAAAACCTATGACTCACTGGTTCATGCCCAGTGGGTGGCAATCCCTGCTGCCCCCTACTGCCCTATGCTGCATGGGGGACTCTCCCATGAGCCCCCCAACAAGCTCCAAAACCACTGCAGGAGCTGGTGATCTGGGAGATTTGTTTTTGTTATTTTTCTTAAAGGGCTGGAGCTGGGCTGGGTGGGGCAGCCATGAGGGGAGCTGGTGGAGTGGGGGGGGGTCGGGGGGCTCATGGAAGAGCCCTCCACATAACATGAGGCAGTGAGGGGCAGCAGGAATCACCCCTCCACCAGACAGCACCTGGTGAGTGGGTTGTTTTTTTTAAAGCACAAGGAGCTAGAGTGGGCAGGGAAGCCATGGGCTGGGGGCTGGGGGAATGGGCGGCATTCAGGGGCCTGGAGGAGCAGGCAGGGGAAGAGGCCTGGCAGGGGTTCCCCCATGGTCCCCTCCCCCCTTCTCCAGCCTCCTTTCCCCCACCCCTACTTACCAGCTCCAAGTCTAGGTCCAGCTCCGTGCTGCAGCAGGCAGGGATCGTCCAAATCAACAAAGATCCCTGAACCTTTTCCAAATTGATTCAGAGAGCTTTGAATCAATTTGCACCTTTAAATTGGTCCCCTGATTTGATTCAGATTTGGCGATTTGGCCACGGAATCAGGCCGAATCCCCTCCAAATTGAATCAGCACCCAAAGCTTCACACAGCCCTAATAAAAGACACTGAATGCATGAGAGCCCTGCCAAAGGTGCTATAGTGACAAGCGTACTAATGTCAAGGCAGCCAAGGGGGAGAAGGAGGTGCAAGTGCACCTGTGAAAACCTAAATAGAAATGAGCCTTATGGAATCACCACTCCAATATCTAAGACCACCTGCTGATTCCCCAAGAAGGACTTTATTATATGCGGCTGTAAGGAGACACTCTGCCCCCAGGATTACTTAGGCAAGACTTTCTCTTGTCTTTTTGGTTTATTGTATTCCATTTTAAGTTAGACTAAACCATGTGTGGTCTCACTGAGTTTTACTGGGCTATATCTTAGCTTAGGCAAAGATGTTTGGTTGTTCTTTGTTGTGTGCTTGAGGTTGCAAACTGCTGTCTTCAATACATGCTCACTTCAGAGAAAGGTCTATTTCTGTTCAAACTTTTCTGAATTCAGTGCCACTACTTGTTTCCCCACCTGCCGCATCCTCATCTTAGCAGGGGCTGCCTTTCCCACTTCCCCTGAGCAGGGAGTTGGGGGAGGAGGGGGGAGTAGAAGCCTGGCAGGTGCTGCTCCACCCAGAGAGACCCAGGCCAGGGTGGGATTTAAACCCCCACTCTCCAGGTGCTAGACCAGGGTTGGGCCCTGGCCACGCCCCCTCCACTGGCCAGCAGTGAGGTGGAGAAAAGCTTTGGAGCTTCAGTCCCTTCCCTTTGGCAGTGGCTGGCAGGCATGCTTTAGCACTCCTTAGCCTCTGGCCCAAGCTACTGTAGGTATGTGGCTACATTTTCTGAATCAAAAGTGAATGTTCACTTGCTTCTCAGTTTAATCTCTGCAGCTTAGACTAACCTGCAAAGGCTGAATCAATTCAGCCTCTGGCTTTTTGACTGTACTTAGCCAAAGAGCTTGGCGTGTTTAGTCTTTCAAAATGGAGTTGCTGCCTATCACCTATAAATATTCTGGAGGGATGGGGGAACGGACTACTTAAGGTAAAGCACAATATTAGCATAAGATCAAATGTGTATAAAGTGGCCGTGAAAAAAATTTAGGTTGGAAACTTGGAAGAAGATTCCTTACCGCTCAGAGGAGTGAGATTCTGGCTCCATCTTCCATTAGGTGTAGTGGGGGCAAGAAACCTGACTATATTTAAGGGGGAGTATGAGAAATTCATCAACATGATTAAATTACATGGTTGCTTTCAGTTGGTGGGGACTGGACACAATGAGTAAAAAGGTTTATGTGAGTCCTATCTTCAAGTCCTTCCTTGGCCACTTTCAGATCAGTAGCTTGAACTTCAGTTGGCCATATCCCATGTTCCTGAGTGCCTTGATGACTGAGCTAGAGAGTCAGTCTCATTCTACTCCAATCAATATTTGGTTATGTGTACAAAATGGACCAGTTTTACTAGGAGAGACTGAGGGACCACTACCTCAGAGTAGCAGCAGACTGAGGTTCAAGTTCTGTTCTAAACTGGGAAAAGAAGGGACTTGAGTCTTAACTTTCCTGTATTATGCACATGTCCTCTAAGTCATTCAACTGTTGACTCTTGTGAGTGGCTTTAGAACTAAATTCCATCCTAGATATGAAAAGATGATAGCTGCTTCTGAGGTCATGTAGCCTGCCAAGTTTCAAGGAGATAGGTTTAGGAGTTTATGTGAAACTGCACCTCAAACTGTTCAAAGAAAAAACTCACATCACTTGCCCGCAGTGGCAGCATGCTGTCATTCCACATGCAGATCTGGGGGTCCGTGCCCTTTGGGAGAACTGTGGGGCTGTGCTAGACTCCTCCTTGGAGGCATGGGCTCCCAGATCTGTGTGTGGGATGAAAGCAAGCTGCCACTGTTGGCTGGGGTCAGTGTCAGCACTGGGTTCTTTCCAGTGCTCAGTGCAGGCTGCACCAACAAGACTTGGGTGCTCATGCTGGCCCCAAGCCAGCAGCAGCAGCATGCTGTCATCCCACACACTGATCTGGGGGGGCTGTGCTGGATTCTTCCTGGGTGGGCACAGGCCCCTGGATCTGTGTGCAGGATGACAGCAGCCTGCTGCTGCAGGCAGGGAGTGGCACTTGGCACAGCCTGCGCCAAACTCTGGGAAGACTGGTGCTGCCACTTGCCTCAGCCAGCAGTGGCAGCATGCTGTCATCCCACTCAGAGATCCAGGGGCCTGCACCCCACTGGGAGGACTGCAGGGCTGTGCCAGACTTCTCCCAGGGCAGAGGCACAGGCCCCCAGCTTAGCGCAGGTAATGACAGCAGGCTGCCACTGCCGGCTGAGACTGGTGCTTGGTGCAGGCCGCGCCAAGCACTGGGAAGACTGGTGCTGCTGCTGGCTCCATCTGGCAGTGGCAGTATGTTGTCATCCTGCACGCAGATCTGGGGGCCCACACCCCCGGGAGAGCTGTGGGGCTGTGCTGGACTCCTTTTGGGGACTGCAGGCCCACAGATCTGCATGTGGGATGACAGAAGGCTGCTGTTCTTCCCCCAGAACACTGGGATTGGATAGGATCTCAGGGACAGATCACAGACACTGGCTAGCTACAGATGTCAGTATCAAAGCAGTCCTTCCCCCTCTCTTCCCACTCCTTCTGCTTAGATTCTGTTTCCCTGCAAGCCCAGCTCCAAAATTCCAAAATTTTCTGAAACATCTCTGAAACATTTTGGATGGTTTCATTTTGTTTTGGACATGTTTCAGAGCCTTCCATTTCATTTTGAATTCAGCGTTTCATGCACTGAAACAGGCCTAAACAGCTATGAAATGAAATGGCTGCCAAAGTTTTGCACAGTCCTATTGCTTATCATGCAAACTGGAATGGTCCTTTTAGTAAAGTTCCTTAGAACTGTCATTTTTCTGTGAAAAGTTTATGTGCTTAGATTAATGATTCTTGGCAAAAAAAGAAAAAGAAAAAATTCTTCACAAACTGTATCTTAGATTCACATGATGCATCACAAAACTTGGCATTTCAATGCTAAAATTTTAGCTGCCTTGAAACTTAGAGGACTTCTCAGCTATGTAGTAAGCACCTCTGTACAATGCATGGGAAAGCTTAGGTCCTTCTGTGGAAACGCTTGATCTGTCAGCCAGTACTCCCTTAGTCAGCTTGTTAAATATTGAATTAACTTTTCAACCTATTCCCAATTAAATTTTATTGAGAAGAGTGAATTATCCTTATTACTTTGTTGCCTCCCCAAATCACACCCAGATCAGTCTAGTTCCTGTTCTCAACCCTGTAAAATATTACTGCTTGTTATTTTTGCTCTTATTATTCTACTTTTGTTATAACATGACAATACATGGAATATCTCCAAAACTGTCATTGCTGACAGTAGATTGGCTATATTTTATCAGTGATGATTTTAAAGGTTACAGGAAGGGTTTCTACTCAGTTAATGATTGGCAAATGATTACAGCTTTCATAAGGCTTAGTACAGAAGGAAATGATGAAATGTGCCTATTGCCATAATTCTTCAACATTGATGTAATCAAATTTCATGAGTAGGATAGGGTCTAGCAGGGCCAAACTTTAGTTAAAAGACCTCCAAGGAAAATTCAGGGTGTTGGTGATTTAGTAAGTGATACTTGAGTCAAAATTAAACCAGTGTTTTAGTATGTTATAAAGCATTGTGCTATTGAAAGTCCTTTTTTTGTGTAAGAGGTAAATCTAAACTCCTGGTCATCATGAAAATTTGTAGACGTTTTGTTGCAAGTGTAAGTGTAGAGCTGCCAAACTCAGAGATTTGAGAGAGGTATATAAAATCCTGGAAGCAGACTAGATTGATGCGGGTTTCTCCAACAAATATTGGCACAAAAAGTTACCTAATATGAAGTAACAAAATAACGACAATTAATATTTAATGCAAGTAAAATCTATTTTATGCTGATGTTGGCAAAAATGAGGGAAAGAACCACAGGCCATATTAACTCTGTGAAGGGGAAAACTGATTTCTGCTAAATTTAGAACCCATTTAAAGATTACACTGTGTGAACTCTTTGCTAAAGGCAAAACTCCTGTTGACTTCAATAGGGCCAGAATTTCACACACAGATCTAAATTTAGAACATTCCGTAAAATGTTTATTTTATGGCAAAAATGTAAATATCGAACGGCTTCTCTTTTTTAAGTTTTATTCCCTTAAATTTTGGACCATCATTAATTAGAGAAATATTTTATCTATTTCCCCATCACTTTCTGGAACCTAGCAGAAATTTGGTTTTATTTTTTTGAGCAACTGAATACAGTCTTTCATTTGTACCAATGCATTGGACAAAGCACACTTCCTTTGTCTGTAATAAAGGATAAACTATTCCAAACAATATCAGTTCTGTGCAATTCACCAATTGCTGGTTCCTCAGCCTTTTCAGTCATTCATTCTGGCTTCTTCCCAGAAATGAAAAGGGATTTCTTGATTCTTCATCAGCTGAAATCCAAAAATTATGAGAATTTCGATGGTCATCTTGCTCTTTCTGTCCATAAACTGTGAATCATGCAGAACTGGATCCTTGTACAGCAAACTTCTGCAGGCACAGCGGGTAACTTCAACAAAGAACGCAGAAACACAAGCATTAAACATTTTGTCCTGCCTGTATGTTATTTCACCTTCTCGGAGGGCTTTCAGCTTTGTTTCTTGATCAATTCAATATGTAGGCCGCCATAAGTGTGGTCATGAGTTTTGGGAATCAAATGATGTAATATCAAAGGCTGACTAAGCAGCCTCAGTAACCTTGATACATTTTCCTGGGAGGTTTTTCACGAACTTCTGCCTCTGTGATGTTAACAGGTACAAGTACTCTTTTGGTCAGTAGAAATTAGGGTAGTGCAAGCCGGTAGCAATCTGATCCAGCTTCAGATCTGGTCACTTTGGATGGCCGTGATCTGATCTGGAGTTCCGGACCAGGTTTCTGCTTTGATCTGGCCGAAGTGGCTCTGAAGCTTTGGAGCCGCCTGGGGGATCTGGCCATAGGGTATAATGGGGAATTAATGAAAGATCTATAACGTTGTTGTTTTTTTTATGATTTGGATGAAACTTGTAGGGATGGTAGCTTCTGCTAAGAGCATGAAGACCACCAAGTTTCAAGAAGATCAGTGCAGAGGTTTAGGGGGAACTGTACCCCAAATTCTTGAAAGCCAAACTTATGTCATGGCTGTGCATCACAGGGGGGTGAAAACTGCAGGGTGGTAGCTCTTGCCAAGGCCACAAAGCCTGCCAAGTTTAAAAAAGATGGGTGCAGGGGTTGTGGGGAACTGCACCCCAAGCTGCTGAGAGGTAAAACTCATGACACAAATGACTCTGTGCTTGTTAAGGTGCAGCGGGCTGAAAACTGCAGGGGTGGTGGCTCTTACTGAGGCCACAATGCCTGCCAGCTTTGTGTGTCCTAGAGCAGGCCTAAGTGAGTCCTGGGTCCTGCTAGGCCACAAAGCCTGCCTGCCAGCTGTATGTGTCTCGTTGGGGGAGTCTGTCATTTGGGGCCCTGCACCCCAAGCTGCTGACAGGCAAAACTTGTGATGTGGATGGGTGCTGGTGCCAGGGCTGGTGCTGGGGGTGCTGGCAGGAAAGTGGATCTCCCTCTTCCACATCCCCTAGCCTCTGCACTTTGGCTTCCCTAACTTTGTTCACCAGCACCTGCGTCCAGAGATCAAGGGTTTTGGGACTGCCAGTGCACATGTTCCCCTTCACCCTCAGGTCGCACATGCCTGCCATCATGTGGACCGTAGTGGACTGCAAGGGATCCAGCCATCTCCTGATGCCCTCCTTCAGCCACCTCACCAGTGCCTGCATGTCTGATGATAGTGGCCTGCCCCAGCCAGGAACATCGATTCCCTGGAACTTCACCATTTGATTCTCCAGTTCCCTCACTAGGGGGATCACCTGGCTGAGGAGGGCATCACCAGTGCTAAGGGTCTCAGTGCCCTCAAGGAAGGGCTTGAGGACCACCAACATCTGGGAGATGGTACCCCACTCAGCTCTGTTCATGGGGGCGCTGATCCCTATTTCCCCAAGCAAGGCCATCTCATGGATGGCCTTCTGTTGCTCCACCAGCCTCTCGAGCATCAGGTATGTGTAGTTCCACTGAGTCTCCACATCCTGTATGATTCTGTGCTGTGGGATGCTGAGCTCTGCCTGTTTCTCACACAGCATCTTGCCCCCCTTGATGCTGCGGTGGACGTAGCCACCACCTTCCTGCATTTCAAAATCAGCTGGCTTGTAGCTGTAGTGGTGGCAACACTGTCACCGGCAGCCCTGACCCCCTCCAAGACATCCCTCACTATTAGGTGCAGCCTGTGTTCCGTCACGGACATCTTTCACCATATTGGCCCTGTTGTCGGTGACCATGAACCCGTGGGTGATCTCGGCCTGCCCAACAAGCCATCCCTGCACCATGCGGTTCATGACCCACCATGATCTCCCTTGCCATGTGGGACTCATCCAAAACCTCGGCTTGCAGTAGAGCCCACCAACAGCCTGACTGATTGCACCAGTGCCCTGTGAGGGAGAGGTAGGCATGATCACCACCCCGGCTGCTCCAGATGTCAGAGGTGAAGTGCAAGGCTACCTGTGGCCCTGCCTTGCACAGTTCCTCCCTCAAGTATTCCCTGCATGCTTGATACAGAGGGGGCACCACTGCCCTGCTAAAGGTGGTGCATGCAGGGACTTTGTAAAACGAGGCTAGAAGTGCTACAAACTACCTGAACCCTGGTCACTCAGCTAGAGAGAAGGGCTGGCTATCCAGAGCAAGCATCTCCCCAATGCTCTATGTGATCTCACAAGCCTTGGGAACATGTCCCCCTTTCTGTCCACCTATTGGTCCAGGGTGGCCCAGCTTTGCTTTGGGGGTAAGGGAGCTTCGGGGCGAGTGGGGGACTTCCCTTTTGGCACACTTGCACTGGTGCCAGGCTGAGCAGCAGGAAGAAGGGCAAGGGGGTGATGCCTCCTTAGATGCAGCAGCATGGCCGTGGCAAGTGTCTTACATCCTTGCCATGGCTCATGTGCCTTTGGTAGTGTTGGCAGATGGCAAACCTGAGATTATCTGCCACCTCAAAATCATCCCACACTACACTACTCCCCCGTTTCAGGTTTGATGAGAATCCTGCCATTTTCCTCTTCTCAGCAGGCTGAGGCTGAACAGCAGGAGGAGCTGCCTCAGCTGAGCCACTTGCCTCCACAACCTCAGCCTCCTATGAGGTGCTCCTTTCTGGAGGAGACCTGGGTCTAGGGGAAATGTGAGGAGTGTGGAGCACTAACTCTGATTCCCCCTCAGTTCCCAGAATTGCCTGAGCCAGCGCGCTCAGCATCCCTGGTTCCAGCTCCAGCTCCTCCTCTGGCAGTGGGAGGCTCACGCTGAGAGCTG
>JAGPOW010000261.1:42752660-42763070 GCA_030014935.1 Caiman crocodilus | reverse complement strand
AAATCCTGACCACTCCTTTATAATATGAAAAAGCAGCAGGCAGGTCTCAGTTGCAGCATTCCTCTCTCACACAGCTGCTGACAAGGAACGAGCTGCAAAAGGAACAGAAGGGCTCTTATACGTTTTTTTAGTCCCACCCCACAGATGCTGGCATTGGAAAGGTAGCCAGAGAGAAGGATTTCTCCCTGGCTACCCACAGATGTCAGTCTTCCCCCCCTTCACTCTCCCTCCCTCCCCTGCTCCCACTCTCCGTCCCTCCCTTGCTCTCGTTCCCTCTTCTAATTGCCTCAAAATGGCTGAAGCAGCTCTGAAGCATCTGAAGCAGGTCTGAAGCACTTCGGATGCCCCCAACCCACTCCAGACACCATTGCTGGTATTTGGCTTCAACCCAAAAGTGCCACTTTGAACGCTAAAGCATCTGAAGCAGGTCTGGATTCAAAGCGGGATCCAAAGACTTGCACAGCCCTGCTAGAAATCCAACTGAGTTTGTAAAGACTGAGAAATCAACCTGACATCAAGGGCAAGCATAATAATTGGCTCATCAGCTAGTACATGCAGTTTTCTAAATATCTTTTTCTCCTGCTGGGCCCACTAAAGGGCATTTTGTCTCCCTCTCAAGCACCATGAACTTGTTTTAGCAGAAAATAAGCCAATATCTGCAGCAAAAACTGTTGTGTACTCCTTTCAGCTATTTGGCCATGTTCTACCCTCCCTTCCCAAATCTATGTACCTAACTACTTAGGAAGATTAACTTTCTTAAGCAAATTTTAGGCCTGAGTTCATATGCATTCTCTTTGTGCTACTTTTGATCTTTTGGGATTGTCAACAACCTTAAATCTTACTAATGACAATTTCAGCTTCCTAATCATTATTTCTAATCCCTCCCCCACCCAAAATTTTATCCGAATATTAGTCAGTTGGAAACCGGCATGGGAAAAGAAACGAACTGCAGATCAGTGTAGAAAGATTCCATTTTAATAATAAACATAGCATCTTGTTTTTTTGGCTAGAACATTTTGCATACTACTAGTGTACTTGTGAAATTTAGTTGGGAGGAAAGTATCCAGCCGTACCTACTTTGTGTACAATAATGGTAGTATTGCTTCCTCACTGGTAGATTATTTTAACCCTTAGAACCAGACCCTACTTGCATTTGAAAATATTCACAAGGCAACTAATATTTTTATCTTCAAATCAGCATGACAACATTACATAGTTTGTGTGAATAAAAATGAGCCTACAAGATATAAAGTAGCACAGATTTAGATTTAGATGTAGTGCTTGCATTACAACCAGTAAGTCTGATCCCACACCTGTTAAGTCAATAGTAATCTTTCTAATGCCTTCAGTGAGCTTTGGGACTTTAAGCTTCAGGCTCAAAAACCAAAGTTTTCAAAAGTTTCTAGCCAGTTCTTGATGCCCAACTTAAGAAGCTTGAGGGGAAAGATTTTTAGAGATTACTGAGTGGACTCTGAATATCAGGCCACATCAAAGTATCTCAAGATAAGCACTCAAAAATTGGGACAACCAATGTTGTTAGTCACCTTTGACAATCTTGGCTGTTGGACCTAGCATTCTTGTAACACAAATAACAATCTCCTGGTCTCACTGCAGGTCGATTCAGGAGCTCTGGTTCCTCTCCTCATTGCCCTGCTGCATGTCCTTTCAGCTTTACCCAGAGTCTTTCTCCTCTAGCAAATCTTAACTTAACCAGTACCCTGACCAGATGATGCAGTTTAGTGTAGGAAGATCCTTGGGATTGCAAAAGATTTGGGTCTGCTGTTCCTAAAGGAACAGAATATCTGTTACATATTCTATTCCATGTAAATACGTAAAAGAGTTTTGCTTCCTTTCTTTTCCTTGTACCTGATAGGCTTGCTGTCATGGGCTCCTTGATATGCAATTAGCTGTTGTCTAGTGACTAAGCTGGCTCTGATAATTTCTTGATTAAGTCAGAGTACAAAAACACAAAAACCACATTTATATCAAATAACATGTTTCATACAAACAGATGCATGATACAAATGAGCATGATACATCAGCTGTTGACAGACACCAAATATAAGGGCAGTTAGGCCCTTTAGGGGATGTCTATGGGCACAGACAGAAGTTAAATTTTTTCCATGATCAGGCCCCTGAAAGTGCTCTACAGCTGTGCTGTGACACATTTCACAGCTTCAGAGTACTTTTAAAGTGGCTGATCATGCAAAAAATTAACCCTCCTTAAATGAGGTATCAGATGACACTGCTCTGATTTAGGGTACCCTAGGGAACTTGTGCTCCATCCAAAGTTAATTTTTTGTGTGGTTGGGGCTGGGTTCTCAGTCAAGAAGCCACCATCTCCCCAGCCCCAACCCCTTCCTCCCAGCTCCGGGTCTGTCATCAAGGAGGGAGGAGGCAGGGGCAAGCCAGCAGCAGTGAGGTCCTCCTTTCAAGAGCTGCTGGCTTGCCCAGCCTGAGCTGGGGTGCGTGTAGTGGATTGGAGCCCCTGCCTCAACCCCCGGCCTCATGCCCTCTCCCCCAGCCCCCTGGCTGGGATACTGGAGGGAGCTGGCCTGGGCCCATGAGGTGGGGGATGGGGGAATCTCTGATCCACAGCCTTCCCCCTGCAACTCAGGCTAGGCAAGCCAACAGCTTGTGAAAGGAGCTCACTGATGCCCCCTTTGCCTTCTCTCCTACCCTCTTCTTCCCTGATGACAGCCCCAGAGCTGGCAGGAGAAGGTTGTGGCTGGGGAGAGGGATGGCTCCTTGGCTGGCTAGGCAGGCTTACAGAACAGGCAAATGGCTGTTGGGTTGGGGGCGAGGGGTGCTCTAACTCATGGTGCTTTATGTCAAATGCCATGAGTTAGAGTGGGGGCCTGAATGTCTGTCAGTGCTTTATGTAGGAGGAAAGACTCCCCCATCCTGTCCCTTCAATAAACAACAGCAGATTTGCTCATCGTGTAACATAACATATAGCAGAGTAGATAAGTACCTTTATAGACTAAATAAATCATAGTAATTTATAGACTTAATCCATAAAGCTGCATATTTACCCTGCCTTCTGACTGACTTCAGACTAAGGTGGCTAATCCCCGCTCTACACGTATAGCATAAACCATTGAAGACCCCTGGAAGTAACATGGGAAGCCATTTAAACTGAGAAAATGGTACAAGCCATTTGGTGAATTCTGTTGATTTTTATATTAAAGATGCTGCTTAAGCAAATTAAACAGACCATCCATTTCTTACTGGGTCGATGTGCATTTGGTGAGTGTCTAGCTATTAGCATCTCATTAGAGCTTGTTATATTATTATCCAGAGTTCTGGCAGATACAATTAATCAACAATGAATCTATTTGCATGCTGGTAGCTCCTAAAACCATTTAATCCTAGGTCTGTGTTGTGCATGAATATCAGCACAAGCTCAGTTTGTGTAGTGGTGATTCTGGGGCAATTTGATCATTGGGCATCGATTGAGATGGGTATACAGGATTAACCGATCATTAGGTATCAGGCAATTTCCTGATTGCTAATCAAGAAGCCTACACTGTATCACATGTACATGTGCAGGTGGAAGATACTTTTTAATGTGAATGAAAGGCTGTACTCGCATATTTTTTTTTGATTACCATAATTAAAAGAGATCACCTGTACACAATTATACTAGAATCACCGAAGTTATAAAAGAAGTGATTATAACTTTGCCAAATGCCCTAATATTTTTTTCAATGCACATTCCCTATCAGTAATCAGTAAAAGGTGCATTTTCTGAGGAAGCCATTTAAAGAAAATGAGTATACACTGCATTTAATTAGGATTAATTTATGCCTTCAGACCAGTAAACGAAAGAATGGAAGGATGGAGAGAGCACCGCCTCAGACAGTTGCATCCAAAGAGGTCTACAGGATGGTTGATGGCCCAGAACCTGGCTGACAGAGAGAGAAGGAGATTTGAAGTGTCCATGGGGCCTCATTGCCATGTGAAAGATACAATTTGGTGGCAGTATCCTATATTTAACAGAAGCTGGGCATGCTTGGATTGCTAACAAGTTGGTAATACAATCCTAATAAGGGGCAAATTGTGGGCATCACTTAGTAAAATGAGTTTTCCTTTCAGAGCTAATTTAGAATGCCAGGACATCTTAAGTTTATATAAAAGCCATCCTTCACTCATGCAAAAGTAAAGACAGCCCATGGTAGTATAGCTCTGTGGTAATTCATTAACATTTTCTTTCTGTGGCCCTTTAACCAAGACTCCACTTCATTCCTCTTGTTACTATAGTTCCCTTCCATTTGGTTCTTGGAATGTTTCATCCTGTTAACTACTATGGAAGTCCCTGAAATATGGTTGTTCTAGCGGTTGCCTTGCTGGTATGCACACAGGATTACAAAAAGCAGGTCAACGCTATTTTACACTGACCTGACCTTTCAGTCTGTCACTTCATATCCTAGGAGCATTTCCTTCTTACGCCCAAGACAGATCTCAGTTGATAAAAGGGCTATGTAATAGGACAAAAGACATGAGCTGGCCTGTTCGCTCTCAAAACTAACAACATGGTATTTGCCTCACATTTCTCCTCACTTTTCACTGGGTTCTCAGTTCCCATCTGATTAAGAACCTGAGACATATGGAAATGTTGCAGCTACTGTTCATCTTGCAGCTACAGGCAGAAAGATCACATGTCCTGTCATCATGTTGCCCTTCCACAGTTACTGTATATACTACAAGGTGCCCATAATCACTTCCTATTGCAGACAATCCTATTTCAGATTAGTAGAGTTAACATACATCTGGGTTTTCCCAGAAATGTCCTCTTTTTTTTGGCCCCCTGTGATGTGTCCAGGCAGGTTTTTAAAAAAAGAGCAAATGTCTGGGGTTTTTTGCTCTTCCCCTCATCTCTTAGGTTGGCTGCTTGGGACTGCTTGAGGCTGAAAGCAGTGGGCAAGGTGATTGACTGTCAGGGGTCACATGTTCCCCTCATGGGCCGTGGCAAGCCAGGTAAAAAGACAGTGTGTGTGTGTGTGTGTGTGTGTATGAGAGAGAAAGAGAGAGAGAGAGAGCGAGAGCAGGCATGTGTACAATGCAGGAGCTGCTTGGGCAGCAGGGTTGGGGGGGCAGGGTTTGTGGGTCCATAGTGCAGGACACTGTCAGGGCTGGGGAGCAGAGGGCTGTGGGTCGGAAGTGAAGGGCACCGCAGAGCTGCGGGGGCAGGAGGCTGTGGGTTGGGAGTATGGGGGTGCTGGCAGGACTGCAGGGCAGGGTCTTAGGAGTGAGGGGCAGAGGCAGGACATGAGCATATTGCTACCCCACCAACAATCGTATGCCCCTCCCCTTCTCCTCCCCCCTTCCCCCTGGTTGTTGGGACAGAGCATCTGCATCTACATTTTTCTTCCCAGACTTGTAATAAAGGCTGAATTGGTAGTTGGCCAAGGCAGTCACCCAATGATGACTGGTGGCATTGAGCTTTGCACTAGTGAGAATATAAGTAAGAAGGTTATTATCTATCCACATTTGAAAGGTGCTACCATACAATCAGTCTTTACATTTTTCAGTGACCACCCATTTGAGGGCTAGAAACTCAAATTTGTGAGTTGGATAATGGGCCTCACTGGACATCAACCCCCAACTTGTGAAAGCAACAGATTACTTCATTCCATCATGCATTTGATATAAGATGGCCCCCAGTCCATCTAAGCAGTGTGCACAATGAATGGGCAGTTCAGGTTGGCAAATGCTAGCATAGGCACATCAATTCATGAAAAGCTCATTGACACTCTGAACTCCAACAAGACCTGAAAGGTTCTGTGGGACTCATGGATGTTTATGGAAGGTCACTTGCAGTTTTTAGATTTCTCCAATTCCTTTCTAGCAGCTTTCTAAAGACTGAGCATAGCATTCAACTACATTAACTTTACTGCCTAATGATGACCTCAGCCTAGCAGTGGACAAGTCTAGTGTCCATGCCAGTTGTTTTGTATCTGCCATCAGCCTTTTATACCATTGACCCCTCAAGTTTAGATAATTCTGGAGATGGACAGTATGATTCATCAGCAGCTTTGCTCTTTCTTCATTTGCAAGCACAATTACTCTTTTCCTGTGCATAATATCTGATGCATAGTTTTGTAAAAACTTTGTGTTGTTTGATATGACTGTGAAGCTGTTGGGGGGAAATAACCAGGGGACTTGGATTGCGTACATCTTTATGGAGATTTCAATTTCAGATTTCAATTTAATCAAACTTACTAAGGGGATGTCTTTGTTTTCCTATTGTCTCACTGAAATGGGAGTTTTGATTAGAGCCAGTTGCTGACAAAAATGGTTCTCGACATGGGGCAGCACCAATTGTACTGGAATCCCTGGTGGCACTGGTAGCAAACAGTAATCATATCTACACAAGATACTAACTGTGCAGTAGCCTAATAATACTACACAGAAGCATGTCACAGCACCAGTAGCACTAATATGCTACTTCTCAGTATTATTAGGTTATAGTACAATAGTGTATTAGCATGAGTTTTGTTCAACATGCTACTGCACAGTGTTATTAGGCTACTGCAAGATTAACATCTCATGTAGACGTACTCAATGGCATTTAACTTTGTACTTGGCTATACTTTTGTGACCTTTTCTTTCAGATTCAGTCTATTCCATGTCACTGGCTGCATCTGCACAAGAAGATAACTGTGCAGTAGCATAATTTTACTGCACAGTAGCATGCCTGGCAAAAGTTGTGCTTTTATGGTACTGTGCAGTAGTATTAGGCCACTGCGCAGTGAGCATCACTACAAAGCCATGGGCTGTTGGTACTGTGCGGTAGCGCAAGTTACTGCACATTGATTTAATACTTGGTTATACAAGAACTAAACTTAATGCACAGTAACAATGATACATTAATGAATATGTAGACAGACAAGCCCACTGCAACTTTGTGATTTCTGGGCCGTATTACTGAACTGTAAGATCCAATGCAATGCCCACTATTTAAGTAGTAGCAACCAATGGGCATGTATTAAACCAACTCTTTCCTAGCTGTTCTGGTTTCCTGTTTGCTTCTAGGTGCAATTTAAGGTGTTGAATTTTGGTGTATGGATTCCTGAGTGACTTCGGCTTTAGCTGTGTGAGAGATCACCTCTCTTTTTAAGCTCTTCTAGATACACTGCTCAAGGTAACTGTTAATATCACTTGTTAATACCACTTAATATCATAGCCTGTGAGGCTGAACCAAAGTGCAATCATTGCAAGTTGAAAACTTTTATAACTTTGTAAGAATCCAATCTAGTTTGTGGCTTCTATTATATCTAGAGCCAAGTGTATTACTAAGGTGTTCATTGCCTTCCAGCCAGGAATTCACACATTAGTTATCCCAATGTGGATTTGCATTCAAAACAAAATGTTGGGAACCTAGAAAGGAAGAGGTACATGGTTGGTGAAATGGTATAATTGATATCAGAGCCTGCCTTAGGAGGTGAGGGTCCTGGCATTGCAATGGCTATAGGAATTTCATGGGAAATGGCATTATATGAATGCTTCAGAAGGAAGGAAGGACTTTGACTGGTAGAAATCTTGCCCATGTCCTACCACAGCTTCCAGGAGGAGTAGCTCAGTCTCATGGCCTCCCAGTCCCTCCAAAAGTGGACATAGCAGTCCCAGAAGTAAGAGTCTGAAAGCAGACTGATGTTGAAGCACCAAAAGGGTGGCTACATGCAGGATCTCCCTGGCAGGCTCAGTTCACAGCAGGCTAGGCCATGATCTGGCAGCCCTGAGGGAATGATGCAGCTGCTCTGCAGGAGAGGCAGATGGTGCCTGATGACACAAAGGTGGTCAAGGTGAGCCATGGTGAGAACACCAGCTCTCATCCTGGCCCAGGTGTACTGGCATGTGTCAGGATGCAGGGCTTGCCAGATGTCAATGAGGCCTGCAGTTTCCAGGGCAGACTGCAGCTTGTGGGCTGAGGGCAGGTGAGGCTCAGGCCCTGTGCGGTCGACCAAGGCATTGATGGTGCAATTAAAATCCCTGCCTATGAGGAGCAGGTCATCATCCTCACTAGCATCATGCAGGAGGGCAGCCAAGGTCTCAAAGAAAGCAACCTTCTCCTGGCCATCTGTGGGTGCATAGATGTTGGTGAGTAGCAGGTGGTATTGTGCTAGGGTGACACAGACAGTCAGCAGGCAGCCAGGGACAACCTCCTGTGCCACCACCATGCTGTAGTTGTAGCAATAGGAGAGTCACAACTCTGTGCTTAGGATGGTGCCGTGGCTCAGAAACAAGTGGCCTTGCCAGGCATCGTGCCAAGCCACCTGGTTGAGCCTGTTGGAATGTGTCTCCTGGAGGAAGGTGATGGCCAGCCACTTCTGGCATAGGAGCTCCAGGATGGCCTCCCATTTCACTGGGTCGACAGCCATTAATGTTAAAAGTGCCAATGGTTCTGGCTGCCATGGGTGTGACTACGGGAGAGGAAGAGTTAGGTAAGGTATAGGTGAAAGAGCAAGTACCCAAGAGTAGAGTAAAATAGCAGAGACAGGTCAGGGAAGGCCTATCATGCCCTACTCTACTCCAGGGATCCCCCCAAAGCCCCACTTATCTCTCACCCACTGTATGAGCTTCTCCAGACAGTAAGCCATCTGCTGAGTACCTAGATCCTGTTGCACAAGTTTGGCTGTAGCTCTGACAGCCTTGACAAAGAGTTTAGGATCTGCACACCACTGGCTGATACACCCTGCTACATTCTTCTGTCCTTTGGTCTGCTTTAAAAAGGCCAGGAGACCCACATAGGGCCAATCCAGGCAGGGTCTGCCAACACAGGCTGGACATTTCCAACAGAAGCACAGTGAGACTGCACCCCAGGTGGGAGCTCACCTACAGACACAGTGTCCACACCCTCAATATCTAAACACATTAGCTTCCTCTCATTGTCCAGGTCAAGGTCTGGCTCCAGGAGGGAGATCCCTGCTTTCTTGGAGGGAGACAGGTCATCCTGCTCTTGAGGTCACTTACAATATTCAGAACACTAGATCCCCATTACACTAGCTTCCTCATACAATTTGGTAGTCTGGGACATAACCAAGAGGTCAGAGGACTTCTCTGCCACCCCCTGTGTTAAGCCTCCAGAAGAGAGGCATTGTGAATCACTTTTACTGCCACCTGACTCTGGAAGCTGGGAGACAGGCGAGGGGTTGGTGACCCCCACTGTTACCTCCCCCACCTCCAAGCTGTCCCTATCTGCTGTCATATGCACCTGGGTCACCAGCATGACAGCTGGAGCAGGGTCAGGCTCTCCAGAAGGACCCCCCCCACTACCCCCGGCACTGGCTGAGGAGGGTACTGGCAGGGATGGAAACACATGGTCTCCCCCAAGGGAAAATAAATCACAAACCTCCACCCACCAAGCGTGAGGTTCAAGAAGCAAGGCAGAGACCAAAGGCCCTCCCTGAGGAGCATGAAAACCTGTCTTCAGAAAGAAAGGACATGCTTCAGCTTTGGGTTCTGGCTTCCAATGGTCAGTTGGCAAAAGGAACTCATAGGAACCCCATAGCACTCAAGTCGCTTGGCTAGCTCTTGGTCAGACACATGCAGGGGCACATTGGAAAGCACCATCCTCACAACCTGGGTATTTAGGAGCGTGACAAGATAGTGTACACCCATGATGTCCAGGTCCTCCACACACATACCCTGTTGACCAGGGTGGAAGTGCTAAGGTAAATCACTGGGACTGTATTAACACAACCCACATAAAGTATGTTACACTGTCTGAGCTAGGGCACCAATGCAGACCTCAACCCCAACATAGGGAGGGGTGTGTACCCTCAAGCCATGGCTAAGGTGGAGGTCTTGAAAGGCATCTCCATGCCAGCTGCTGGGTGTAGGAGCAGCCCTTCCTGCTAGGACTGGGCTAATTTCAAAAGCTAAAGCTAAGGAAACAATGACAACAATAAAGTTGTATATATTAGCTACAGAGATAAGCATCTGGGAATGCAGCCATAAAAGTAAGAGGAGGGGGGAGGGGGGCAGGAGGGTGCCCAAAATTGGGGAGGGAGGGGTAAGAGAAGGGAAGGCTGAGATGGAGTTGAGATGGGGGGGAGGGAAAAGAAAAAGAGAGAAGGGGATAATTTGCTCTTCTCGAAAGACAAGAGATAAAAAAGATAACTCCCTGAGGCAGACAGATAAAATGGAAATAAAAAAAGAGAGAAAGAAAGACTTTTGACTTTTTAACAACTTTATTCCACAAAAGGTTAGGTACAGAAGCAAAAAAACCATTAGACCACATCAAAAAGAAACCATTCCAAGAAATACAGAACATCACGCTGCGACAAACACCTTCGCAGTAATACTCGTCGTGTTGAACATGCCAAAGTCACAGACTCTCACTCATATATAAAAACAGTTTCACCCTTCCCCGTTCCATGGTTCACACACCAAAACCTCTCAGAG
>JAGPOW010000261.1:42729111-42752560 GCA_030014935.1 Caiman crocodilus | reverse complement strand
GAAACAAACAGAGGCTAGAGACCTTTAGACAGGTGGGAGTGGAGAAAGCAAAGAGATAGAAAGCCGGGGAGTCTTACGCTCGGGATCACCCCACGCAGCTCCAAGCGAGCCTGGTCTGCAGCGTCCAAAGCAGAAGGAAGGAAGATCTATCATAGCACTGCTTGTCTGTGCCTAAAGCTGTGGTGTGTACCTTTGAGCTCTACTGAGGTATAGGTTGTAGTCAGGTTGCCCTAAGGACATAGGCAGACAAAGTTCTTTGGGCAAATCTACTGCACCCTCAAAGTGACCACATTGACCATTTACAACTATAATCTGAGCCTCTCAGCAGAAACAACAGTACCAGAAGTAAACTGTTTCTGATAATGTTTTTCATTTTCTATAAACCATCTTTCTTGTCCTTTATCAAGTTTCAGCCAATGTCTGTATCTTTGTGGATTTGCCTATTTGTGCAGTATACATGGAATTTGCAAATTGTCAGTTAATGCCAGTATTTATATTTTGAGGATATAATAGGTTCACATATTTTTGTTCATGCTTTATTTTGTTCCAATTTAAAATTTAAGATTATTCTGTGGCATTAGGACTGCTATCATGTGTCTAGGGTTAACCAAGCCAGGGAAACTGGAATACAACAAATTGTCTTCCATTGATTGATACACCTCCCGGAGTAACGAGGAATAACGGCCATAAGTTGCTAGAGAGCAGGTTTAGACTAGACATTAGAAGGCACTACTTCACAGTCAGGGCAGCTAGGATCTGGAACCAACTCCAAGGGAAGTGGTGCTGGCTTCTACCTTGGGGGTCTTTAAGAGGAGGCTTGATGTTTACCTAGGGGGGGTCATTTGAGCCCAGTTCTTTCTCCTGCTTAGGGCAGGGGGTCAGACTAGAAGATCTACAAGGTCCTTTCCAACCCTGCATCTATGAATCTATGATTTGAAACAACTTAATATATATTTTAAGGACACCACTTACTGTTTCCTGGATTTAAAATATTTACTTATCTACTTTCATATTAAAAATGTAAACAATGGTGATTCCAAGAAGAAAATGTACAATGATGTGTCTAAAAGTGAGTTTTAAGAAATTTATTGAGAAGTTAATGCATACTGTTTGCTCTGGTAAATATCTCTGTGCAGTAAATAGTGCTGGCTGGCCTGGCTCACAAAGTCTGAGCTGGTATTCTAGTGGCACTACCAAGTAGGGGTCCATTGTGGGTTACAGGCTCAGTTCTGCTGTTACCTTGATTTGGAATGACATAACCCCCTCCACTGGCTGAACTTTAGAGTAACATCCACAGGGAGCCAAAGAAATCATTGTACAGCCTTTCTCGGCTGGTCCACAAGGAAGTACTTGACAACTCCACAGTATCTGTTAGAGTAGGGAAGTAAAGAGGAAATAGCCTCTGAATGGTAAAATATTCTCACAATAAGTCTTCAATATTTTATTACTGATTCATATAGTTAAAATGTATCTATAGACACCTTTTCAGGTATAGCTCGATTGTAGGTAAAATAGCTTACTTTTGGAAAAGCCTAGGTAGTATATGTTATTAATGTCTTTCTATATCCTATGTCTGATAATTACATAAGCATTAGAAAAAGAAAAGATGAAATATTTTCCTCAAGACAAAAATTAAACTGTAAGAACTCAATTCCTTTTTTCCATCTTATTTATTTATTGGAATAATTACTTGCACAATATACCCCAAATATCTGAACCTCTATAGATACTTTTAGGTAGACACAAAGCACTGGAACTCCTCAGCAGAGTAAGTTGACTACACAGTGCTCCATGCTGCCACGGTTGGATTTCATTGGGATATATAAAAATAAGAATTACTTTTGGAAACTTGATTTTTGCATTTTATTTTCATATGCCATTATTTTATTTTATTTGATTCTGTAACTTTACATTATGTTTGCATAATCTGACAGCCCTTATCTAACATTTATCGTTATTGATCTAGTTAAGAGAGATGTACAATGCATTTTTATAGCCTTTAATTTTCTTTTACCTCAAATTAATTGACTATTATTAATAGACAAACGAGGCAAATCCCTTTGAACATGGATAGCTTGCCACATGTCTACACATTTGTGCCCTTAATGCTCCTCAAAAATAGTGATATAAGGCTATGTAGGCATTTACACACATTCAGGGAACCTGCTCCAACGTGCTGGAAATCCAGCATGTCAGAGCAGACTTGATTAATCACTTAAATTGACGTGCTCTGGCAGCCTCACGTGTCATGTGTATGTACAGCATGTCTTTGCACTGAGAAAATTGGGGTGGTGTGCTTTGAAATAAAACACATTTGATATGTTTTAATTCAAAGCACCCTGCTATCATTTTCTCAATGTGGGGATAAGCTGCACTACTGATACATGTGACACACAGATGCTTTTAATTAGCGCGGCTCACTACTTAAAAGTGCCCAGCACATGTATCAAAGCCACATGTAAAAATGCTATGCGTACCTACATGTGATACCTGCGTAAAGCAGGTATCACATGTAGGCATAAATAGCTAAGTTACATTAGCACATGTATAGATGTACTTATGTGCATTAACACAGTGTGCATCAGTGGATAGACACTTTGTTAATGCACATTAGCGCACTTGCACATGTGCTAACATGACTCAGTTATTCATGCCTAAATTTAATGTGCCTTAATGCAGATTAGTGCATCCATGTGTAGACATGTGCCTACATCACCTTCATGAGCCTTTAAGTTTTGGCACGTGTAAATACACATTTAGACACATCCATTCTGTCTGCTTTTCTTGAATTCACTCTTACACCCAATAGTCACAAAGGAGTGGGGGCTGTGTAGTCTGTATCACAGGAGCACCATCACTCAGGGGAAGTCTGTTTATATTTCCATCTTCTAAGACTTTAATGCTTTTAGCTTTGTTTACACTGCTATGATTGCAGCTCCTGTAGGTATACCTGAGCTAGGCTTAATCTATCTGGTTCACATACTGTTAGCAGTGAAGCTCTGTTAGCATGGAGGTTGTCTCAAGCTGACTACTTAGGTATGTATGGTAAGGTTTGCAGCCTGCATTGAATACTGTGCTAGAGCACACCACTAGTAGTTCCTAGGCTAGTTTAAATCTAGATTAATATGTCTGTATGTGCTACAGTCACTGCCATGTAAAGATATCCTTGGAAAACAATGTTTAGAGCTGAAGTGACACAAGAGTAGCATACAAGGTTGAAGGTTAGAAGTTAACAGAAAAATTCCAGATTAGCCAGATAACAATAACAACTGACAGAAATTATAGTACACCTCAGCATTACATTTCCTATTATCCCGTTTTAGCTTTGAAAGCCATGGAACACAAGTTTGGCTAGCTAGTTATTGAGATACCTGTGTGATGTGTAAAATGCTACTGGATTATCATGAAAGTATTTTTCAGTTTGCTATTATTTTGTACTAAAATAAATGACCACAAGGTTCAGGGAATTGCTTAAAGCACTGCATTCTCATTTTATGCCCTGAGTTATTCTTTTTAAGGATTTTCATTTGTGAGAAAAATGAAGGCGAATCTGACAGTGGTCCTTAATCCCAATCCAAGGAAAATGAAGAATTTCTGAAGGGGGGAAATATAAAGTACAGACACTCTTCCATTTATTCTTCTCAAGCCAGTGGGGAAATAAAACATTTTAATCAAGTTTAAAGAACAGTTTGCAAGCTGCTGACCTAGAAGGAAAGCTCTGAAAATCATTTGTTATAGGTTTCTTAGAGAACTACTGAGCAAGGGGACATGTCATAGAGCAGCTCAGATATCTTTGGCTTTTGAGAGGGATAAGCAGATCAAGGTAAATGTTGATATTCTCCAAAACCAGAGGTCCAATGATATAATATGACTAGCATAATGGATGGAAATTGTAAAATGAGATGAAAGTCAGCAGCACATGGATACACATCTGGCACAGGTTTTCGGGAGTGGCCCCCTTATTGTTCAGCACAGTGTGTGGTATGGAATAATTATGCTGGCTCTGTACCACCTGAGGATTTACCTAACAAAAGTGAAGTCCTTAGGAGAAAAATAGTTAAGCCAGCCTTGCTGAAGTGGTGCAAAGCAGCCTGTGTCTGTAATCATAATTCTAGATATCCAGATTTCTAGCATGGCTTATTTTGAAAGGCATGTGAACCCAGAGTTAGAAGCAATTGTGTGAATCAGATAATTACGCTTTTCAGATTGTAGAATAGCCTTTTTCTACCTACAAGATTTGAGATGTGAAAAATGTAGAATACTCTTCATTATTAGGAAAACCAAATCCTTGCTTTTGACTTCCTTGATTGACTGAATCACAGCATTTTCTTATCCTTCCTATAAGTGCCAAGTTTCATAGAACACAGAATAATTGTATGGGTTAAAGGTTACATAGTTCATATGGCAAGAGTCCCTACATTCATATAAACCCTCTGATTGTTATATCTCAAAATACTGACTGTCTGCCATACTGAGGGTCAGCCAGAATTCCTCCTGTGACATGCACAGTAAAGCAGTATTTCTGCCACCTGTGAAATGCATGTAGCCTAGTCTCTTCCAAGCTCAGCCAGTCCTAATAACTACTGGTAATGTGGGAAGGAAGAGCAGCCACAACAACAGTGAAATTCTGGCCAGTACAGGTATCATATACCAGCCAAATGCAGTAGTGGGAGAACTACATCTTGATGCCCTCCATGTGCTCATCCAAAAAAGGCTAGCCAAAAGCTGACTGTATTTGAGTAGTTTATGTACTGCTACTGTACTGTATGAGAGCCAGTATTAGTGAAATAGTATTTTTTTTTCTCAAGTCTGGAAATGTGAGGGCATTACACTTAAATGTTTATGTTCTTTTTCCTGCTGTTGTTACTTTCTCTTTTTCTGTAAGGAGTGTTCTTTCTAAAGATGCATCTTTTACCTGCCAACTGGAAAGGTAAGACATACTTCTAAATAAAATCACTAGACTGCCGCAGGAATTTTCTAAGGAGAATGGAAAAGATGGTATTACCTCATATTCCACTGACAGCTCAGTAGCAACAGAATGAACAACACAACCTCTCAATAACACTTCAGTGTAAATCTTCCATGAGACATGTTAGTAAGGCTCATAAGGATTTCTGTGGGATTTCCTAAGATATATATTTCCAATGGCAGAATTTGGCTGTAACCATTAAGGACACATTTTCAAAGCAACAAATAGCAGTTTGGTTCCTACCTCCCAAGAACACAGGATTTAGTACCTAAACTGGCATTTCTCTCTTATAATTTTCCTTTTAACTGAGAAGTTTCAGGAGCTCTGTCACTATCCATACCAAGAGTTCTTAGGCCCAGTTCAATGGTTGCTGAAAGAGGCTACCTCTACTGTCAGTTTTCCAGATACCTTGCTATAAGAATGATATTATTGTTGTTGCTGACATTGGCTATCTACAATGTGAATGCTAAATTTTAAAAAATCTTATTTTTAGTATTCCAAGTCATTATTAATTATGCCTAAGCCTTGCTATAAAAATAGACTTTAAATTTTACATTATTCCATAATCTGGAAGAATTGACATCAAATTGTATATTTTCATTCCATAGTGATTTTTTTACTCTCCGAAGTACAATTAGAAATTTTTACTACATAGCGCAGTTAAATAAAAGTTCTTCTTTTCTAAATGGCTGCCATAAAATATAGACTTGAAATATTGCATGACCAAACTAATTACTCAAGCCATTTTGTTCTGGGGCCTTAGTTTTTATTTTAACTTATTGGGAGTTTTCTATTAATTAATTTCACTGTTAGGAACGCTCTATTTTCTTGGAACAAGTAGAATTCCATATTGTGAATAGGAGCTCATTCCTTTTCACAGCAAGATGCATTAGAAAATATTTCAATAGCTAAGTATTAAAGCAGAAACAACCCAGCAGGAATTATTTTTAAAAACTGGAACTTGTGTAGCACCCTCAGATTCCCTTTCTTCCCTGGACCCAGTAAGTACAGCTAACTACTACTTTTAAAATGGAGTCTTATCAATTTACATATGGGATTATATACAATACCATAGGACTAGATATGATGACCCAGGATTTCAGGTCCTATGTGTCCATGCTTCTCATTCATCAGTCTATTCTAGCTGTTTATAGGAATTATCCTTGACATAGCTGATCTTATACCTCTCCTCCTTTGGTCTTGTGCAGGGGACATATCTGGGGTGATAGAGGTGGGAGTGGGTCTGGTACACACCTACACCTGGCAGATCTGGTACAAGTGACCTTAACTCATGTCCACCTCTCCCAGGTCCTGAAGTGAACATATTTCACCAAGACCAAAAAACCTGGTCCTTTCTCATCTCCTCTCTCTCTCTCTGGTTTTTTTTTTTTTTTTTTTTTTGGTCTTTTAACTGCCATCCTTGAATATGGTTTCTGTCTGTATCAAAAACAGCCTGATAATTTCTTCCCAACTAAGCCTACATATCCCTGGCTCCCACCTGCATCAAATCTCATTATAATTACCTACACACTGCTCCATAATACCCACTGTCGTTGGTTCCTTAACATAGCACGTGGATGATACAGAATTAGCTGACATTAAAGTAAACCAGGTCAGTTTATTTGATAACATTGTTTCTTTGTAAGGTTACAGAACATAACAATGTGTCCTAATAAGAATGGTTTCTTGGGTACCAAGGGGAGGCTATTTTTAACAAGTTATTTTTAATTGACTTGATATAGATCCTTATCCATAGCAGTGAGTCTTGAATTGTCTCAGAATGTTCACTTTTCTTGGATTGGCACAAAAGCTTCTCTGTTTGTTATGACTATCTACAAGTTTTCTTTCTTTTTTTGAAAAAAAGATGGAATCTAGAGATGTGGCCCATCTTTTTAGTTTTATTTCTGAGTTTAATCACAGCAATATTTTTGCAACATGATTAAAAGTACTGTGTACCTTCCTTTCTCTGTTCTGCAGTGTATGTGTGCGTGTGACACATGACCAAATACCTTAACATGACAAGGATAAAGTGCATCAGATCCACTATATCCTTCTAATGGTGTTTCTTCTACTATTATTTCAATTTTGCTGCATCCAAGTTGTCTGTTTCATTAACCCATTTAAGAAAGTTGGGCGGAGGGGGGAAACACTTCTGTGATCAAGGTTCTGCCTGTTCCTTTTGAAGGTATGCAAGAGGAGAGATGTACTTCCAAGCCTGAGACTTACATAAGGGCCAGACAGGAAGGGTACTCCCTGTGCTCAAAGGAGTATATGAACCACTCCTGCTCTGTCTTCTTGGTATGCATGGTCCTCAAAGAGGTGTTCAGGAGGACATGGACCTTTGCCCATAATGCTATGCACTGGAACATGGGAAAAGATAAATATGCAATGAGGAGTGTGGTTAATTCCCTTCATGTGCTGGTGTGATGAATATATTTGCTTTTTATGCTGGGGGGGTTCCAAATGATGAAATGCTTCAGGGATGTAAAATGTCTCAAGATGTTGTTTGGGTCAAGTAATTCTTCACTGTCTCTCTCTGAGCTGCACTTAGCAGGCACAATCTAGAGTTTTTCTCATACCTAAATTTAATCTTTTGTTCATCTGATTTGAGGTAGTAAAAAATC
The DNA here is from genome assembly GCA_030014935.1 of Caiman crocodilus. NCBI lineage: Eukaryota > Metazoa > Chordata > Crocodylia > Alligatoridae > Caiman > Caiman crocodilus. The sequence continues at coordinate 42,744,967 of JAGPOW010000261.1, read as the reverse complement.
TATTTTCTTTCCTTTGCCCAGAGGATTTACCTTGCAATTTACAGCAGAGCAATTAATGCTATGAAGAGTTAGGTGCATAAATCCTATCCCCTAGGCATCAAGAAGAGAATTAAACTCACCATTCTGAATTAGGCATATTATATGCATCTGTGATTTTTTTTTTTAGCATAACCACCAAATGTAATTGTAATTCTTTTTTCCTCAATACCCAGACTTGAAAAAACGAAGAGGGCAATTGATTTCTGTAGAGCCATAGGATCCCTTGCTTATGACAAGCTGATTTAGGTTACTTTTGGATACTTTAAAATATTAAATGTGAACTGATATCAGAAGTTCTCATTTCAGAGGACATTATTTTTCACTTGGAGGTTATTATCTAATCCTCATAGGACTGCATCCAGGCTCTACACAGCACATTTATATTAAGAATGGGATTTTAGGTAAAGCAAGCCAGCCTTTCCCCTGAATACAGGACAATATTTTTAAAATCATACACTGTAACTGAGCCTAAAGATATGCCTCCACTGATATTTAGGTCACCTTCAATCAGTCCAAGACACACAAAATGTCCCTTTTCTTATATTTCATACCCTATAATCCACACAAGAGCTGCCCATGTGTGCTAATTATTTGTGCAATAGAGCCCTTCAGTCTGTGGATTTTGGGGGGGCGGGGCTCTTTCTTCTGTCTCGGCATTCAAGAGAAGAAGTAGAGTGCAGAAGGGTCAGAAATCAGGATCAGGGAATTGTTGGATAGCTACTTTCACCCCTGAGGAAATCTCAAACACTAGAAAATGGTGGACTAGGAAGTGAGAAGTGGCAGGTTGGGCCTTATATTCAAAAGTTCAATAGAGCTTTCAGGATTAGGCTGGACTTCCATCAGGAAACAGTTGTAGGGGATTTACGCATGTGACAGCTTTTGAGTGACATTGAGATTGACTAAATATCAATCAATTTTTAACAGCTAGGATAAATAGTCATTGAAATGATTTGCAGAGCTATATTTTACAATCAGGGCATTTTTATGGTTTGCTTTAAAGACAAATGTTGAAGTTCTTTATAGGCTTAACAGTAACAGTATCTGGGTTAGCAGAAGACAGACTTTGGTAATAGATGAGGTACTGCACTTAGGTCTAAGAAAAACTCCTGTTCCATGTTACCGTGGAGATCAGCAGGGCTCAAACTGCTCATTCTCATGCAAGAAGATCTCATTTTCTCAAGTAAATGTAGATATTTCTCAGGTCCTATAAGAAGCAGTTGGAGTCCATCAAGCATGAAGTGTGGCTGAGAGTGGCCTTTTAGTAGCCACTGGAACTGAACAAGCACTGGCTCCATTTTTATTGTGAAAGTGCCTGACAACTATTCTGTGCTCAAGCTGCAGGTGGTGATGGGACATAAATTACAGTTTTCTCTGAAAGTAAGAGGCCAATCAGTGTGAACTTCTATAAAGGATTTGATTTTTATATCCTGTCAGTTTTCTGGGCATTTCTTGCTTGATTTCACTTATGCTTTTAATTAGAGTCTTTGATCTTTGGGTTAGGCTAAAGTGTTTTCTTGGCAGTTCTACTTTTCACTTCTGATTGATCGCTCTTAAAACAGAGGTGGCCAACCTGTGGCACTGGTACAAGTGACATGGGCAGCCTCTGTGTGTGGCTTGTGGAAGACTGGGGGGACTGACAGCACATCAGCTGGTGGGGCAAGAAGCAGAAAAAGCTGCAAATTGGGCAGGGAGCACAGGGCTGAGAGCAAAAAGCAGACCAGCAGATTGGACAGGGATCAGAGTGGCACTTCAGGAGAGTGCAAGGCTAACTTATTACATGCCTGCCAAAAAGGTTGGATTCCGCTGTCTTAAAACACTGTAAAAACTTGGCAAGGAGGGGGATCATATAGACCCTATAGGACAGGTTTTTGAAAGAACAATTCTGAAATGTTTGGTTAGGCCAAGTTCATTTTTTGTGCATCCTTTCCTCCTCAGACCTGAAGAACACCTTACATTTGAAAGCTTGCCTAACTTTACCCTAACTGTGAAGCTGGCTAAATGAAAGATATCACCCAAAAAATCCTTGCCTATGGCATAATTCCTGGACCATCGTGGCTACAACAGTGCTCTTTCCTACAACAGAGAAGGGGTCACTGAAACTGCTGATACACCTAAGAGTTCATGAGCAGCTTTACTACTATCCCAGTTTCCTATTAAGTCTTAACCTAGTAAATTAACAGACAAGCTTTGTTCTGAAGCAGATTGTGTACCACAAATATGACATACCTGAAGCAAAGAAATGCAAAGTTAATCTACCTTGCTACTTACAAGTACACACTTTCTCTTCTACTCAGACATGTATTATTCTTATTACCACATCTCATGTACACCACAGTTCATACCACAATCTGAATTGCACCTCTACAGCCTTCTATTACACATGAAGTGCTCTTTGGTGCATATCCTGTGTTCACCCAATACAACCTACTTTCATCAAATTACTCTCTTTCAACAAAGCCTAGTGTCCTTAAACATCCAGTACTAGGAGTAAAAATAAAGAATGTATTTGTAAGTGTGAAGTGAGGGACAGAGAACAGGTTATGGAGTGGGATCTGTGATGGCCAGAGGTTGTGGTAGTGGTATGTGTGAGCCTGTGAGTGGAGAAATAATAGATATGTACTATAAGGTGGCTTGACTTCATCTCATTGCTTTTGTGCCAGGACTTTGTTTGCTATTATGCTGGCCCCATTTTGGAGCTCAGAGCTATACAGGTATTAATTAAATAGACCCATTTGCTCCAGGGGCCTTTTTCCTTTGTTTCATGGAGCACTCACAGAAACATTTTTTCTTGCAGTAGCTTTGTCTTATCATATCCCATAGGCCTCTTTGTCTAGCAAAAGGACTTATTTGTGGTCTAATATGTGTGGTGGGGTTTCTGTATGACTTGGTCTGTAAAATAATTGTTTACAAACAGGACTACCATAGGCCTAGGGCAGTCTAATTTATTCAACAGTACACAAGTCCCTATGTATTCTTCAGTGGCTGACTAACACTTAGTCTCAGCCTTCATGTCCTTTAGGGAATTGCTTTGTTTTCTACTGTTGTGATTCAAGGTAAATTGTACTGTCACTCAGCCGTTTCCTGGACAACCCTGGCATATGCCAGATTTAGGCTTCTCTCAGGCTGGAACCCTATGCTTGTACTGGGGCTGCAGGTGACAGCATCTTCATTTACTCACTGTGTGCGTGTCAACATAAGTTTGCCAAGTAAAAACATCCTCAAACATGTTGTACTGTTCCACACATCCTACCTCCCAAACTGGAAGCACTGTAGCCACATTCATGTGGCATTATGGAGGAGCTAATTAGCCCTGCTGTTTTGGGCTGACTATCCCTGCTACAATGCTGCACAAATATTCATAAACTGCTTCTCATAAGGATGTTAAAAGGGTTAAAACAATAAAAAACTTATAAAAATACCATCTTACCTAAACTTATTCTTTCCCTCAAGAATTAGGTAGCTCCAAATATCCAGTATCTGGGAGCAGATGCTGACTTTCTCCCTAAAAATCATCCCATTCATCTTCAGAATCAATCTGTAACCCTTCTAATATTCTTTTTTTGATTTTGCCCATTTGGATTATTCCCTATGTACCCCAATTAATCAGCCAGCCTTTTGATAAGAATGTGCTAGGTATCTTTTCACCAGAACTGACACATGCATTGATTACTGAGAAATGAACTGTCTATTTCTCAAGTTGTCGAAAACTGTCCAGGGCTTGAACTATCTAAGACGCAGGTAGCAGACAGCATGGCTGCCTGTATGCATGCTGGTTTGCATTCTAATTAGAACATGTTCTAATTGGAATGCTCCAGCATGGCCTCACCATCACGTGTATAAGCCCCTGTGCATTTAAAAATTACTGCTGTGGCACTTTATCTAAACCTGGTCAAATGAGGTTTAGATATAACATCCCATAGCCATTTTTAAACCCGCAGGGGCTTAATACACATAATGGTGAGGCATTTTAATTAAAGTGGCTCTCAGGGAAACACTCTAATTAAAACACCCCTTGCCCACCCCAGACCCATGTATGTAACAGGGGGCCTGCTCGGGGCCAACTTCCCAGTGGCCCACCCACTTGTTCCTGGGCTAACTGCCCACACTCTTTCCCACCACATCTTGTTAGTATAATTAATTAATGGATATTAATTAAGCAGGAGGCTGCCCATTTACTGCCCTGATGCCAGGGGGCACTATCTGTGGCTCCTTTCCTCCCCTACACCACAGCCCAAGCCTCACAGATGGCATCTATGTTCTCTTAATCACCAGCCCCTCACTCTGGGCCCCAGAATCTTACTATTGAACCCCACCTGGATTCCTCCCTTCAGGCAGACTCTTTCTCCATCATACCGGACAACATAGCTCCCTGAACTGATCCCCCTTTGGGTGTGAGCCCCCCATTGGGACCTTCAGCTCTCTAGCTCTGGCCACCTCCAGACCAGTCAGAACCCCAGGCACGCAGCTCTTGGGCGTTCCTCGTGGTGGGGCCCCAGGCCTTCAACCCTTCCAGTCCTGACCCCAGCATGGGCCAGTCAGGGGGAGTTCAGACAGGCATTGAGTCTATGGCCCTTTCTCTCTCTCCAAGGGTCCACCATCTGGGCCCTCCAAACAAAGGGGTAACCTACCCAGTTGTGGGGGCTAGGGACTAAGGCATCCTGACCCACCTTTCACCAGCATGGTAACTGGCCTGGCATTTCCTGGGGGCTCCTGTACCACTGGGAGCCCCCCCAGGCCACCCACTCCTAGCAGTGTGCAGGTATAGGTCATGCCCAAGACCAGGAGCCTCCTGACCATTCCCTACAGCTCCTCCCTTACCTCCAGATGGTATCAGCAGCCCTTCAATCAGGCAATGTTGTTGCCTCAGCCCCAGCATCAGAACTGCCCTGTTTATACGAGCAGCCCTGAATTTAAAATGACTGCCCTAATCAGGCACCTGCTGGCTGCTGCCTTCTGGTCCTTAAAGTGGCAGGCACAAAGAGTGTCCTGCCACAGCAGCCCATGATATTAATCAAATAGAGGCATACATTACTTTCATAAATGCTGACATGGATCTTTCTTGCATTTTTCATATACAGTGGTAAATATGATATTATTTTATTGCTACCCAGCTATTCTGTATTTATAGTATCCATTATAGTATTCATAAGACATTTTCAGGCAAAATTAGATTTAAGCAAAGCTTTTATCAATATCCCAAAGCATGATAACAAATATGTCTGTTTCTTCTGGAAAAAAATATTTTGATATTAATAAAGGCTACTGTCTGTTGGCTACAGCAGGGGTTCCCAGCCCCCAGACCATGTCCTGGTACCAAGCCATGACGTGTTGGCTGCCAGTCCTCAGGAGAGTTGGCTGCCAAACTGGGAGTGACCGTGGACTGGCAAACTGCAGATCAGCAAACTGAAGACTGGAAGGGACTGGCATATTGCAGATCAGCAGTCAAGGGTTGGCTGCTTGCCTGCAGTATGCCGGTCACTGCTGGTCCTCAGTTTGCCAGTCCACAGTCATTTCTGGGTCCACAGTTTGCCAGTCCTCAGTATAAAAAGGTTGGGAACTCCTGGACTACACAATAGAAATGAGACCAATAGGTCCATTCCTTAGGTCTCTGGATATGAAGTGCATATCTGCTTTCATAGCATGTTCTTTGCAGAAGAGTTTCTTGGTAAATATAGAATAATCATTTTAAGCACTTTTTTAAGACTAGAATTCCTAAGAAGCACAGCAAATGCCCTATTATTTGCTTTGAACATTCTTTACCTAAAGGAAAATCATAACAGCCATTTCTGTCATTGAAGGGTAGGTGAGGAGACCACTGGGACCTCTGGCTCTGCTCCCTACTTTGACTAGTGAGAGTGAGCGTGTGAGGAGTAGCAGCAGCTACCCCACTTCTCCTGTCCTGGAAGACTGGACGAACAAAGTGAACCCCCCTGCCTGCTTCCTAGATTGGAGTCCCTAGCCAGCCAGTGAGCACTGGTTTTGAAGGTGCTATGCAGGGAGAGGAAGCTCCCCCTGTGTGAGATCCACAAAGCCAGTACCTGCAGCCCCAGGGAGAAGCAGTGAGGCAAAGCCCCATACCTCTTCCCCAAATTGAAGGTGCTTTGTTTGGGAATGAGGTGGGATCAGCAGCTGCTGTTTCTTTCCCCTCCTGGAATGATCTAGGACAGGAGGAGATCAGCAGGGCCAAGCCTCCAACCCATTCCCCAAACCAGGTAGTCCCCAGTTTTGGGAAGAACCAAGGAATGACTGCTACTGCTTTCCTCCCATCCGAGACCACATTAGGAAGGGGGTGCACAAAAGTTTACTCTTGTGACAGAATTTCTCTCACAAGGGAAATCTTCCAGACCTAGATAGTCTTTCTCCCAGAGGTGACACTTTTGTGCTTGTAATTTCTGTTAGGAGAGTGGTGATTTTCCTGGTAGAACTGTAATGCCTGTAGGTGACCTCGGATTTGCCCACAGAAAAGTGGCAACTGTTAAAACAAAAAATGCAGCTTGATGTATTTCAACAGTGTGTACTACAATAGCCTAGGCTTTGGAAAGGAGCCACTTTACTCACAACTGAGTTTCTTCAATTCTTTCCTCAGGGAGGATCTCTAGTGATGTATATATTAGCTTTCTCCAGGAAACCAAACTCAGTTTTTTGACCCAGTGGGCTGGATGGGCAGTACCTTGTCCTGAGAGGTAGGGAGATATTGTTATCCTCATTCTACAGATGGAAAATCAACACAAAAAAACCCTAAGTGATTTTTACTGGGTTGCAGGATGCTTGCACTAGAGTAGGAGTAGGGTCTCCCATATTCTAGGTGAGAATTCTAACTTACAAGTGTGAGGAATGAGCCATCCCTCTTTTCAGTATGATATTGATGAAAGAAGGCTTGATGTAACCTCAAGATTTTTTTATACCATGACAGCTTGGCTTGGTATGTACTTGGCTAATTCATACATAATGGATCTCGGCAAGTTCACTGAAGTGCAGTGGTATAATTAGGGTAGGGCGAAATAGAAACTGGAAAAATCAAAAATAGAGGCGAGTGATGACAAAAATCACCCGCTCCATCAACTGTTAACTGAAGACCCATAAAGATAGAGGTTTAAGAGGCTTAAAAGTCATAAATCATTTGTACATGAAGCCTGCAAGCCCCTGGAAGAGATTAAGGATGCTGAACCAAACCTGTAGGCACCAACAGAGTATGCCAACTGCTGCGAAATGTCAGGCTTATTCCTACTGCATTTTCACAGTTTGTAGGGTCGGAAGGGACCTGAGCAGGTCATCAAGTCCGACCCCCTGCCATAGCAGGAAAGAGTACTGGGGTCAAAGGACCCCAGCAAGGTGTTCATCTAGCCTCCTCTTAAAGACCCCCAGGGTAGGAACCAGCACCATTTCTCTTGGAAGCTGGTTCCAGATCCTAGCCGCCCTGACAGTGAAGTAGCGCCTCCTGATGTCTAGTCTAAACCTACGCTTTGCCAGCTTGTGACCGTTATTTCTTGTCACTCCTGGGAGTGTTCAAGGGAACAGGGACTCCCCCAATGCCTGTTGGTCCGCTCCAACACCAAACAAGTTTTATGCCAACACCAAACAAGTCCCCCATTGGGCATAATCTTGAGAGAGAAGTGTGGGTCAAGCTGAACAGATTGAGATATGGATGCTTCAAAACAACGCTTCACAAGATGAACATCTTGGATAGCCCTCTCTATGAATCCTGTGTCCCACAAACAGCACAGCATACTGCTATAGATTTGGAAATTGATATCTGATGCCATACAAAGGAGAAAGAAGGGAGAGAGGATAGAGTGATGGGGGCAACTGCCCCTATTGCCAACTTCAGGTGGGGGGGGTGTAGGGTGGAAAAATGGCTGTTACTGTAGTTGCATGATTGTGTGATTGTGCTGTGGCAGTAGCAACTGCAAGTTGTTGCTGCTCTGGGCCCCCGGCCGCACCATTACATTTTTGTTAAATTGCACCAGGAATAAATGTACCCACTGCCTATAAAACAGAAAAATGGTGTCTTTTGTGACTCTTAAATTGAAGAAGTATATGTAATTTTTAATTGTTTTCCACACCCAGAATGCTCCATCCGCACCCCTGAAAATTTGAAAACCCGTGGTTCTTGAGTCTGAACTTTTAATTCTTTTTTATCAAATCTGTTTCTTGTCTATGAAAGCAATGAGGTAGTTAGCCATGTTAGTATGAAGTAAGAAAGAAGGCAAGGTAGATTTGCACCTTATAGGCTAACTATTTCATACACAGGAGACTTGCTTCTTCAGGCATCGTGAAGGCGCAGCGGGAAGCAGAACTTCTAAACAGAAAGCAGTGATTAGAACAGAGAGAGCAGGCAAGGGAAGAAAAAAGGAGGGACACAGCTGAGAGAAACAAGAGGGTAGGAGAGAGATAAAAGTAATTAACTCATTGTGGGACACAAGTTATAAAAGCTAATTCAGTAGCTAAACCTCCCTGGATATTCTATCACTGATCTCAGAGTGACCGTTTTTAGTCAATAAAATGAAAAACTGAACTTGAATGGGAAACTGAGAAACAAGAAATCCTCCATAAATTGGATTTTGTTAAGTATGGTCTTAAAACGGACTATGGATTCTTACTTTGTTACCTGAATTAGCTTTATGAACTTTACATCCCTCAATGGATTAACTGTTTTTTTCTCTCCACTACCCACTTTGCCTTTCTCACCAGTCAGTACCCCCTCCATTTTCTTCTCCCTTCCCTACCCTGTGGCCGCATCTACATGTGCACTTCACTGCACAGAAGACTAATTATCTGCGGAGTAAAGCATCACCATCTACATGTTGGGGACAGTACTATCTTATGGCTGAGTAATTAACTGCAATTAAATGCATGTACAGAAACTGACCCAGGGTGTAAAACCCAGTCAGACCAAGCAGCAGAGGGCCAGATGCCTCCTGCTGCCTAGCCACTTGACTCTGCACTTTCAGCACCCTCATGCCCCAGCTACCACCCAGAGCCCCGAGCAAAGCAGAGCTGGAATGGCCCTGGCATAAACTGCTCTGCTCCTGCTCAAATTGCTGCTGTCCTGGGTGCACCTGTAGATGCTGTGCCCCAGAGTAGTTTACTCTGGCTCAAACTGCTCCAGAGTTTATTGCTTTGAATTAGCTGCATGTGTAGATGCACCCTTTGTATTCTAAACACTGCTTTCTATTTCACAGTTCTGCTTCCTGCAGTCCTTTCACAGCATCTGATGAAATAAGCCCTCTACTTACAAAAGCTTATGCCATAGGTCAATGACATTTTTGGGCAGTGCTAGGGGTAGACAGCAGGGAAGAAGGGCCCAATTTTTGTTATGGCAGCACAACCCTGATCTTTTCCCCACCATCCCCCTAAGGTACATGTGCCAAACAAAATACTTTCACGGGCCTGGTCTGACACCCATGCTGGGGGTTGTCTACCCCTGGTTTATGCTATACATCTCTGATATAGTTGGTCTATAAGGTGCAAATCTACCCTGCTTTGTATTAAAAAGTATTTTAATCCAAAAATAAATCCATCCTGAGGGAAAGGCATTGCAGTAAACCAGAAGGGGCAAAAATACTCTAATGTTTTATCAAATAGAGCTACAGAAGCAAATCTACACAGGAGTTAGGTGGTAGATCGAAAGTATGAGAATCTACTTTTGTATTTGATAGTTCCAAAATATTGTTAGTTGAACAAAAACATCTCATTTTGTGACATTAATTACTTGCAATCTTGCAAAATCAATTGTTTCTACCAGATTGGCAGAAATCTTGTAAGAGAATAGTAAACTAACCTAACCCCCTTCTGATTTTAGATATGAAAAATTAAAATAGAAGGAGAAATAATTCCCTTCTACACCCTTTTACAGGGTGTAAAAATGTCTTTAAAGATAATAAATATAAAACTTTACGAAAAAGTTTCTACTGTCTTAAATGCTATTCATGGTGTAATTCTAAGAACTAGTAAGCCTGCTCCCACTGTCTTCAGTGAGACTAAGTAGTGTTTAGCATGTTTCAGGATCATGCTCAGTATTTGTAGCATGAACAGACAGTAGGCTAGAAATGTCAAAATTAAAGCTGATTCTTTGCTCTAATCTTTTTAAAAATTTCTGCAAAATAATCAACCAACCAAGCCTTACATTAATAATGTAAAATGAAAAGCATGTCTACCTTAAGGACTAGCCTTTCAGGTAAACATTCATTCCAGGTGTATAATTATGTGTTTAGAGCATTTACCCTAGCCACACACAAAAAGTGATGTCTGCATATATTCAACTTCTATCACATATATACTGTACTTTGACTTAATAGTAGTAATATCTTCTTTTCATAGAACTACTCATAAACAGATCAAAACAAAATTACAGGCTGGGATAGGATAACTATCACCCAATGTAAACAGATAACTGCGCTGCCTGTACTTGTAAACTGAATGAGAGTGCTTCTCTTGAGTTTAAGCAAGAGACTACCACCAATGCAGGATCCAGTTAACAATTGCTTTCTTGCTTTCAATCTACCCCTGGTCGCTACCAGGTAGCAACCCAGGCTACCTTACCCATTGATCTATTCCCTCCTGTCATTGAACACAAGCCTGCTTTCTCTCCAGTCTCTACTACATGACTGGGAGTTCCTGCTACAAAGCTGGGAGTTGCCTTCACCATGTTGCTAGCCATTTTGAACTGCTTTCATGAGTCATGCTTCAGCTATCCTCAACCTGTGGTCAGCTACACTTTGTTAATTAATTTGGAGCAGTTGTTAGCTCTCCTGAGATGAGCAAGTTTTTGTCAAGTTAATAACTGAATGGGAGATGACCAAGGAAAACTTAGGTGCTGCTAAAAGACAGATCAGCGAGTCAGTAAAAGATGCTCTTCTCTTCTTGTGCCTATCCATGCAGGGCCCTATCCATCCATATGCCAGATCTGGTTGGTGGTCCCAAGTGAGTGCCTGGGGCAGGAGCAGTGGGGCCCCATCTGACCATGTGGATGAAGCAGAGGGCATCCAGGCCCCAATCCAGCTGCATGGTAAAAAGGAACTTTGCCTGGCACCAACTGGACCCTTGGGTTGGGGTGGGGATGAGAAAAGAGGCAGAAGGCATGGTCCAGGTCTATGGGGAGAAAAGGGTGCATTCTGACCCCAACTCAGCTGTGTGGAAAGAAAAAGATATGGCCCATCCCTGATCTGGCTCTGCAGAGGAAGGGGCATGGCCTGGCTCTAATCAGCCATGCAGGGCTTGGGAATTTGGCAGCAGGAAAGGATGGCAGTGTTAACTGCTACTGGCTCCTCACTACCACATTTCCTGCCCTGGAGGGATTCCCATGGGCTGGATGCCATTGTTTTATGGTTCTGAGTTGGCCCACAGGCTGGAGATTGACCACCCTTTTGTTAATTCATTCTGAATATGTGTATTTGATATCTTCCAAACCACAACTGATATGGACCCCAATTAATTTACTTCCTCTTCAGCAATAAAAATGATTTTTTATCCTAAGGATTTACCTTTGTCTTAGTTTTTGTTCTTATGCACCCTCTTTGGCAACAGGGAGCCAAATCATATGGTCTTTACCACATTTTAACATCATATGGTGATGTTAATCCAGCCTATGTGCAAGTAAACTCCCATGGAAGCCATTGTTGGTTGTCTTCAGAGAAATTCTAAATGACCCTGATGCAGAATTTAGCTCTGAATCTTCATGTAAAACTTTGGATGAAGAGATATGGCTTGGGCTTGTCTCCTGGTTTTAATATGTGTGTTATTGTAAGTACCTTGGCTATATGCATAGTGTTGCCATGACATGGTTTTCACTGGGTGAGTCTACATATGATGCTATATTGCCATAGAAATGAAGAACGTCGATGTAACATTCATGGGCAAAACCTGTGACACCACAGCTACATAGCTGCAGCAATACGCTCCCCCCACTATAGCGCACTGCTACAGTGACATAATGTCTAAAAATAACCGTGCACAGTGTGCACAACTCAGTACAAGCTGTTACTGCACTGTCTTTTAGTACTTCCTAAAGAAAGTATGAAATGACAGTGCAGTAGGAATGGCAACATAGAGGCACCTATAGAGGCACTCATTGAGCACCATTCTCCTCCACTGCTTTCCATCTACTTTTTTGTAGGCATTCCCATCTTTACAGGCTCCCCCTCCGGCTAATCTCCTCAAATTTCCTCTGGATTATTTCAGACCTCAGAATAGAAGAGCTGTTAGGATAACAGGTCAGATGCTAAGTGGATGAACATAATTTTATTGTACGTAGACCTTGCAAGTTGAAAGGGGGATGATAGTAGGAATCCCTTTACTCTGCCCTTTCTGACCTTCATCAGCAGTGAAACATCTACAGAATTAGAATCATAGAAAATTAGGGTCGGAAGGGACCAGGAGGTCATCTAGTGCAAATTCCTGCTCAAGCAGAATCATCCCCAACTAGATCATCCCAGCTAAGACTTTGTCTAGCCAGTTTTGAAAACCTCCAAAGATAAACAGTCCACAACCTTTCTGGGTAACCTGTTCCAGTGTTTTACTATCCTCCTAGTGAGAATGTTTTTCCTAATACCTAACCTAAACTTCCACTGCTACAATTTAAGACCATTGCTCCTTGTTCTGTCATCTGCCACCACTGACAACAGTCAGTCTCCATCCTCTTTTGAACCATTCTTCAGGTAGCCAAAGGCTGCTATTAAATCCTCTCAGTCTTTTCTTCCCTAAACTCACGGGACAGGGAATTCTGGGTGAGGGTGATTCCCTGCCCTCCATTAATGCTGACTTCATGAAGCAACATCTTGAGAAGCTGGATACCTTCAAGTCAGCCAGCCTGACAATCTTCACCCCAGGGTACTCAAGGAGCTGGTGAGCATCATAGCCCAGCCTCTAGCACAGATCTTTGAAAACTCTTGGTACTCTGGTGTAGTGCCCAAAGACTGGAAGAAGACTGGAAGAAGGCCAATGTGGTGCCTACCTTCAAGAAAGGGAGGAAAGTGGATCCGGCTAACTACATTAGCTTGACTTCTATCCTAGGGGAGATTTTAGAAAAGTTTATTAAAGAGGCCATCCTTAATGGACTGGCCGATGCCAACATCTTAAGGGATAGCCAGCACGGGTATGTTGCAGGTAGTCTTGCTTGACCAATCTCATTTCCTTCTATGACCAGGTGACCTATCACCTGGACCAGGGAGAAGAGATTGATGTCATATATCTTGACTGCAAAAAAGCTTTCGATCTGGTTTCCCATGATTGCCTCTTGGAGAAACTGGCCAATTTTCACCTTGGGTCCTCCACGATCCACTGGCTAGAAAACTGGCTCTGTGGCCAGACCCAGAGGGTAGTAATTGATGGAAGTCACTCATCATGGTGTCCTGTGACCAGTGGGGTTCCCGCAAGGCTCTGTCCTTGGACCCATACTGTTCAACATCTTTATTAATGATGTCAACACTGGAGTCAGAAGCAGACTGGCCAAGTTCGCCAATGACACCAAACTTTGGGGCAAAGCATCCACACCAGAAGACAGGTGGGTGATCCAGGCTGACCTGGACAGGCTCAGCAGTGGGCAGATGAGAATCTGATGGTGTTCAACGCCAATAAATGCAAGGTTCTCCACCTTGGGAAGAAAAACCCGCAGCTATGTTGGCTAGCACTATGGAAGAAAGAGATTTGGGGTCATCATTGACCACAAGATGAACATGAGCCTGCAATGTGATGCTGCAGCTAGTAAAGCAACCAAAACACTGGCTTGCATCAAGAGATGCTTCTCAAGCAAACCCCGGGATATCATTCTCCCTTTGTACTTGGCCTTAGTGAGGCCGCAGTTGGAGTACTGCGTCCAGTTTTGGGCTCCACAATTCAAAAAGGATGTGGAGAAGCTTGAGGGAGTTCAGAGAAGAGCTACGCGCATGATCAGAAGTCAGGGAAGCAGACCCTACGATCACAGGTTGAGAGCCCTGGGGCTCTTTAGCCTGGAAAAGCGCAGGCTCAGGAGTGATCTGATGGCCACCTATAAGTTTACCAGGGGTGACCACCAGTACCTGGGGGAACGTTTGTTCACCAGAGTGCCCCGAGGGATGACGACTAGGTCGAATGGTCATAAACTACTACAAGACCGTTTCGGGCTGGACATAAGGAAGAATTTCTTTTCTGTCCAAGCCCCCAAAGTCTGGAACAGCCTGACACTGGAGGTGGTAAAAGCGCTTACATTGAACACCTTCAAGAGCAACCTGGATGCTTATCTTGCTGGGATCCTGTGACCCCAGCTGACTACCTGCCCTTTGGGCAGGGGGCTGGACTCGATAATCTTCCGAGGTCCCTTCCAGCTCTAATGTCTATGAAATCTATGAAAATAAGCCCAGTTCCCTCAGCCTCTACTCAGAAGTCATGTGTCCCAGTCCCCGAACCATTTTTGTTGCTCTCAGCTGGACTCTTCAATTTGTTGACATCCTTTATGTAGCGTGGGGCCCAAAACTGAACACAGTACTGCAGATGTGGCCTCATCTATGCTGAATAGAGGAAAATAATCACTTCATTGGACCTATTGGCAACACATCTACAAGTGCAGCCTAATATGCTGTTAACTTTCTTGGCAACAAGGGCACATTGCTGGCTCAAACTGGTCCACTGTCACCCCCAGGTCCTTTTCTGCAGAGCTGCTGCCCAGCCAGTTAGCCCCAGCCTGTACTGGTGCATGGGATCATTCTGTCCTCAGTGCAGAACTTTGCACTTGTCCTTATTGAACCTCATGAGATTTATTTTGGTCCAATCCTCCAATTTCTCTGAATCTTAGCTCTACCCTCCAGCATATCTTCTACTCCTCGCAGCTTAGTGTCATCTGCAAGTTTAATGAGGGTGCATTCTATGCCTTCTTCCAGGTTGTTGATGAAGATATTGAGCAAAACTGGCCCAGTACCCACCCCTGGGAACTCCACTTGATACCAGATGCCAACTAGACATTAAGCCATTACTTCCCTCTAATCCCAGTGATCCACACAGTTTTCTATCCACCTTACAGTCCACTCATCCAGCCCATACTTTCTTAGCTTTCCTGTGAGAATGCTGTGGGAGACTATATTTAAAGCCTTGCTAAAATCAAAAAGGTATAAAAGGTATAAAAGGTATACCACATCCATTGGTCTCCCAACATCCACAGAGCCAGTTATCTCATCATAGAAACATAGGCAGATTACCATGTATTGGGGCCCTGTGCAAACACAAAATTGGAGGTGTCCTCCTCCCATGTCTTCCTGGTACTGGTGGGGGAGGCTGGATGGACCCCGCCAAGCTGGGAGTGAGGGTGTGCACACCCACAGGTGCACACTCTACTCTTAACTCACTTTCTGCACATAGACAAATAGACACAAAAACACTCTCCCTGCCATGAACACAGACACACACAGGCACACACGAAAACACACAGATGCACACAAACACAAAAGCACACACAAATATAAAGGCACATGCACAACCAGATACATACTTTCCCCACACAGGACCTCCCTCCACCCCCACTTATGATCACTCTGAGGCAGCACCTCTCCCCCAACCCTCACACCCCTACTAAAAGCTGCCCATGCCTTGGTCTAGCTCCCTGTTACACTTACCTGCAGGGAGCTGCTGTCCTGCTTCTTCCCGTGTGGCTGTGCAGATGCACATGGCTGGGCTGGATTGGGCTGATAATGCCGTGCCATGATTCTGCAGGCAGGCTGCAGCACTGGGAGACGTGGCTGCAGGGGGGCTAAGATAGTTTCATAGTAACTAGGGTCAGAAGGGGCCTAGAGCAGGCCATCTAGTCTGACCCCCTGCCAATGGCAGGAACGAGTGCTGGGGTCACAGGACC